>BDMV01000011.1:14540352-14792091 GCA_008326285.1 Oryza officinalis | reverse complement strand
CACACACACACCAGTACAAGCATGAGATGAATATGGGAGAATAATATGATGGTGGAGGGCTCGGCAACAACAGCAGTGGAATTATTTGTCTTTAGGGTTACATCGTGGTGCTGGCTTCTAGTATACTGGGTGACAAAGAAAGGCAGAGGAAGTGGGAGGATAATGTTGGGAAAAAGATGTGGATTTAGCACTGACCTAGCTTGAATGTCGGCCGGAATGATCTGGTCCCAAGATGACCCGTCGAGATTTGGATTTTTCTGGAGGATCTTGTTCATTTTCAGTAGTAGATTATAAAGTAAGACGATAGCTAAACATATTAAAATAATTCCCGATATTCAGGACGTTACAATAGCTATATTAGAAAAAAGTGGAACATACAGTACTAATATTTTTGGATTTTTTATATGTTTAGGCGATATTGCTGTTGTCAAAGATTCCTTCAAACCAAGTAGGAGATCCAATAAAAGAAGAAAGGTTGTTTGATGCCGTTGACTGCCTCCTTTCATTTGTGGTACGAACATAAACAAAATTATATTATATATAGATTTCCCATATATTATTTGTAATGTTTGACACTGAGTTGAGATCCAGAAGTATGTGACTTCAACTTGATTGATCCATTTCAATTAGAAATAGAATCTTCGAACTGTTATGTCAACAAGTTGAAACTATTCTTGTAATTTTAATATTTCAATTCACTTATTCAATCCAACAAAATCATAATTATTGAAATGAACAATGAACAATTCATATATGCCTTTACAACATGAAATGATCAAGTAAACATAATATTTGTTGTTTCTTAATACGAATTGGAAAATAGCCTTTGATTGATCCATTTCAATTAGAAATAGAATCTTCAAACTATTATCTGAGCAAGTTGAAACTATTCTTGTAATTTTAATATTTCAATTCACTTACTCAATCCAACGAAATCATAATTATTGATATGAACAATGAACAATTCATATATGCCTTTACAACATGAAATGATCAAGTAAACATAATATTTG
Organism: Oryza officinalis; assembly: GCA_008326285.1. Classification (NCBI taxonomy): domain Eukaryota; kingdom Viridiplantae; phylum Streptophyta; class Magnoliopsida; order Poales; family Poaceae; genus Oryza; species Oryza officinalis. The sequence continues at coordinate 14,791,078 of BDMV01000011.1, read as the reverse complement.
TTGTTTCTTAATACGAATTGGAAAATAGCCTTTGATTGATCCATTTCAATTAGAAATAGAATCTTCAAACTGTTATCTGAGCAAGTTGAAACTATTCTTGTAATTTTAATATTTCAATTCACTTACTCAATCCAACGAAATCATAATTATTGAAATGAATAATGAACAATTCATATATGCCTTTACAACTTGAAATGATCAAGTAAACATGATATTTGTTGTTTCTTAATATGAATTGGAAAAATAGCCTATACACATTTTTTGTAACTAGCGCAAAACGATTTCTCGAAACACATACAAGATCACAGCATGTCATTATGAGTGAAGAGCAAAAATTCATATTTCCTATTTCAAGTTCACTTTCCCTTCAAATTTGGTTCACATAATTTGTATTTTTCAATTGTTTATAATATAAATATTAGACTGACACAATTATGTTTTATATTTTCTCAAAGAACAAGGATGGTACATTGTCCTCGGCTGAATCTAAAAGAACAACTCCTTGGGTCGAGGTGAGTGTATTATGGGTTATAACTAGGTTTTTTCAGACCATCGCATCCTTAACTCTTTCGGATCACAGTTACCTTCATATAGCAGTAAAAGTTATGCTTTGACGGTGTTATTGACCAAAGAAAATTACCCTAACTGTGCCCTCAAAGATCTCTAAGAGCAAAGTCTATATTTCTTGATGCACACACAACACAAATAGAGTCTGTCATAATTTAATCAGTGATGGAAAATCAGAATTCAATGGCACCATCCTAGCTAAAGAAAGAAAGATTGTCCATTTTACTCTTCTGTCCCAGATTGATTCTACAAAATTTGAAAATAGAAATTATAGAAATATGCCTTCAATCTTCGGATACTGACTTATTGATTTCAGATTTTGAGCAAATGCTAATTGGCCAAATAGGGAACTATGGAAACTGAAAAACTAAAATACTATAACTATCCAGCTAGTTGGTCGCCCCTGCCACCACCACCAGGAGCACAGCACCGGACCCATTGAAAATCAGCAGGCTATTTAATTATGAATCACAGGAAGGTACAAGGAAACTATAAAAGAAATAAAAAATTTTGTTAAACAACAAGAAATTCAGAAAATTGTGGAAGAACTTTTAAAACACTACAATTCTGCAGTTAGTTGCAAGCATCAACAGCAGAAATGAAGTTGGCATGCATTTAGATGTTCAGCATTTACAATAAAGAATGCCACAGTTCGATTCACCAGAGCATCACTAATTCCACAAAATCACAAAAATCTACTGATGTCGTAAGAAATCTACTGACATCAACACTAGTTCATAGATCGGGCAAGAAATCTAGTGCTAAACACCAAGAAATACACTAGATGTTCGCAGTTGCAAGGTGAATACATAAATATGGTTAGAAACCGAGGTGGTCCTGCTAGGACCTACATGTTGTTCTGCCCGCCGAGATCAGCCTCGAAAGACATCATGATGCAGCATGATGCGGCTGTGTAAGTCGTGATGGTCCTGACAGTGGAAGGCAGTGACTATGCCCGGAAAGAATGATCAGTAGTCTGCAGATAGGAGGGAGGAGGAGCTCAGTGTGCTCAAAGCAACGGGCAACTCGGCAAGCAGGGGGCAGCAGCCCTTGGGTGCTGGAGAAAAGGCGACATGTTAGTCGCTCGGGATAAAATTCATGAACTATACTTATGTTGTGATTTTACTTTCGCGGGCCGAGCCAGATACAGATTTTATCGGACTAGGTATTTCTCCCCCACATGGTGGGATTTCCCTCCTAGTTCAGGGTATAGGCTAAAATCCCTGCCTAACACCGGCCTGCCAAAGGAGGCCGCAGGGGGCTGGGATGTTTTAATGCCTTAGCTGCTTCACCCACTCTGGACGACATGTCGTAGTGACCGCCTCACTGGCATTCGCCCCATGGGCCATGTCGTGCTAGCTGTGTAGCCCGCCATCAGTGCCCAACACTAACAGAAAATAAGTACACCAAACACTCGTCAAATGAGAAAAAGAAAAGTGAAAACCGTGTATGTAGTGTAGCAGTGTAGGCACATATATTCTTGTGTCTGCGCTGTGTGCATACTGGTTCAAGTGGCAGTGGCCTTTGGGCCTTCTGTGAGATGGGCTCTATTTTTTTATGACATGAGTCATTCACCAAAATAAAATACAAAACTGCCATACACTGCACAGTCATTTTAAAAAAATATGTGATTTGCTTGTTACGAGGAAACGTGGGTTTTCTTATGCACGATTCAGGAAAAAAAAGGTTTATCTTAAATAATATTAACGTAAACCTTAATATTATAAAACATGGTATTGAAAAAAAACCTAAAGGTTATGAGTATACCTTATTTGGCTGTTGGTCCATTAGGAAAATGTTTCCCCGTCATGGAATATTTGAGTTTTTGTATTGTCCCTCATATGCAAATCGTTTCCTTATCATTATTAGTTACCTTGTCAAAATATCTTTCATATTAAATTCTTCTAACTGCATACTAACTTTGAGTTATTATTGATGGCATAGTTTATCAATCCTTCTGAAAGTTTCCGGAACATCATCGTTGATTACCCGTAAGAGATCGAGATTCATGTTCATACTGACGCAGTCATATTTTTAACTACTCAGGTTCCAACTTACATCGGAACTAACCCGAGGTGTTCCACCAATTAATATGCAGGTATGTGGAGTGCACGTCATCTCTAATTCAAGCCTTGATATTGTTTAAAGGGATTTATCCTAGTTATCGCCATGAAGAGATAGAAAAAAATATCAAAAGTGGTGCATTGTTCATTGAGAAACAACAGCGAAAGGATGGTTCTTGGTACGGAAAAATATCAAAGTTTACTTTTACAAGTTATATGAGTTTCTTATATCCTTTAGACGATAATTCCAACTAACATCACAGGTACGGATCTTGGGCAATATGCTTTACATATGCTACTTTCTTTGCTATAAAAGGACTAGTTGCGGCAGGAAGAACATATCAGAATAGTTCTTCCATCAGAAAGGCGTGTAACTTTTTGTTGTCAAAACAACTTACTACAGGTGGATGGGGAGAGAACTACATTTGTTGTCAAGTTGAGGTAATTATTGTCTCATTTAGCCTCGAAATATTCAGCAAGCAAATTTTCTTTATTACTTTTGTTCATATAATTAGCTGGCATCATTGTAAAGTACAAGTAAATTAAAGCAAATTGCTAATACTAACAACGCGACCGTTTTAAGACAAAACTGAAAAAAAAGAAAGATACTTAGATGGTTCTATGTGGAAGCAGAACATGACAACAGAAGCCTTTGAATCATGTTGGCACAACTTTGATTTAACTGATAGAACAAATATTCAACACACATTGTGTATAACGAAATTTATTTCTTTCTCCTCTATTCCTTTGTACCGATCGTGTTCTCTGGTTGAGTAGGAAACGAAGCATTGTAATGTGTATATTTTTCAAGCAATTATATTACTATTTGTGAAGCTTCATGTATGTGCTTATATATTTGACGTGAAGCACATGTGAGTCTGTATTATGCACCATTACAAGTTACAGCAGTATCAATGCTTACAAAATCCGACAATTAACCTTGAGTTGGTAGCCACATTAAAACATCCAAGCTAATATGCGACTGATTTAACCTTCCAGTTAAATGTTTAAGAGTAAATTGCATTAGCGATACACAAACTTGTTAGGTGAGTGCAATTTAGTATACAAACTTGTAAAATGCTCGTTATGGTACAGAACTTGTATATTACGTGGAAACAACTACAAAATGATATATTGTGACTAATCATGCAAGTTAGAGTTTGATTAGGATGTCAACCGTACACATCAAGGCATGAGACATGTTGTGTGTGTAAACAACCTTTACATGTAGTTTGTATTTTATTTGGTTATTCCATTATTTTATATTCATTGCATAGTCCATTTATATTTTATATTTTTAGCTGTATGCATATGAATTATTCTATCAACATAAGCATATGTACGTAATATCATCTTGATAAGCGAGCCTATATACCACACTAATCAACATTCAACTTAATGAAATTAGTATGGTATATCTTTTAGCTTTGGTTTGCATGCACCAAACAAAGTTGTGTATCAAAACAAGCGATTTACATGTCCATGTACTAAATTGCACCCACCTCGCAAGTTTGTGTACTGGCGGTGTAATGTTTAAGTGGATATGTACTGTTGACTTATAATTTATTGCACTCAAATTAAACAGGAGTATGTTGATAGTGGAAGGCCTCATGCAGTGAACACTGCATGGGCAATGTTGGGCCTGATATATGCCGGACAAGTAAGATTTGTTTTTGTTGCACATTTGAAACTTAATTGTAATGCAATTTCATGTTTGAAATTATTTTTCATATTAATTCTTGTATCTCTTGTCCAAACATTTGACTCCATGGGCAGATTGAACTAGATCCAACACCGTTACACCGTGCTGCAATGGAATTAATCAACATGCAACTGGATTCAGGAGAATTTCCGCAACAAGTAAGTGTGCTCAATTCCTCTATGCTAAGTAGACTAACAATAACTTCTGTGTTCTTCTACTGTTTTAGCTGTTTCCTACCACTTATCTATTGATAGATACCATAGAATAAATAGAAATCATTCTGGCATTTTTGTTTCAATTGCAGGAAATGGTCGGGAACTTCAATTCCTCCTTGTTCTTCAATTACACAAACTACAGGAACTTGTTCCCAATATGGGCTCTTGGAGAGTTTCGCCGTCGACTTCTAGCAAAAAAGGGTTAAAGAGAGCCCTTATATGTATAGCTTCATCCTATATTTTAATAAATGTGTCCAAATTAGTAGCCTCGCATATATTTTACAATATTGAAATGTTGTATCAGAACAACCTAGACAAGCATGATAGGTACCACCATGATTTCAGCATGATATTAGCACTCACAAAAATATGTGCATATTATGACTGTAATAAGAGAAAATTCATTTTATGCCCCTAAATATTTAGCTAATCACTTTCATGCCGTGAGCTTTTCCAAATGCCATGTTTTATATTGCTTCCAGTCCTTCTCATTATGTAAGTTGGCCATCAGCTGACCACAATTTTTTTCCTAAATCGATCATTGCCCTAGTTTATCTATTTCAAATCATAAGCGTACTCACCAAATAACAATTTTCAGTTATAACAAATAGAGTGGTTGAAATACATATTCACAACAAAATGAAATTTTGCACTAAATAAGATAAATGAAATTTTAAATAATAAACTGTTTTTGATAATTTTTTCATGAACTGACAATAGTAATAGAAGGTGAATAGATGGTTATGGCTAAATCCACATTTTTCGAACTGCATATTCATTTCAAAAATTACTTTTCAAGTTTGATGCAAAGTTTTACAAAATTTTTAAATTTCAATTAAACTACTTCTCAAATCTTTGAAATTGGAAGCTACATATTTAGTAATATATCGTTTACTAGTTTTTGCACAATCCAAAGTAAATCTGACGTAAAACATTTATAATTTGTACTAATATGCCAAGGGTGTAACAGCCAATATTCACATAGCCATGATTGCTGCATGGAACACCTAAAAAGGCATACATCCGAAATTTTACATTTCATAACTCACGGTTAAGATTCAGTGAACTATTTCAAAGAAATAGCTCAAATAACCATGACAATCTAATCTCGACATAATACTATAATGTTACGAAGCTAAGTTACGTCTATCCTACTTCCTAACCCATGTATGCCGATGTTACTTTGTACGTAAAAACCAAATAAAATACAAGGGTGAGTATAAATTAGTTAGCAAGTACAATATCAAAATAAAAAAAAGACATACATACAACCATGAACAAAACCATTAACAATAAAGAATGAACGGAAAAGCTGTTTTTCATTGAATTGAAATAAATAGTAAAAATAGGAGTTACCAAATAGTAGGATGGGAAATATTGTTTCATGGAATCTTGGATTTCTTTTCAATGTAAAAACATGTTTTCCATCAGTTCATTCGTTCAAAAAAAATTAGTAATATGGTTTTGTGAAACATTAGGACCATAATGCCCGAGGTTATGTGCTACCTGTCAAAATTCATGTGGTTTTGTAAAACTTGGAGCATAATAAGTGGGGTTTCATGAAATTTTCTTAATTTACCTTGCCCTCTCTCTGTAGAAGTCCATATGCACTGTATATAATCTACGGCCTACTTATTATTGATTCATGCCGTTCAATTATAATCCTTGTATTATTTTTTTCATCACAAGTAATACCTATATCACTAATAAACCCATCCCATATATACTTCGTCCAAATACATCTCTTTGGATAATGATATATATAATTTATCGGCCTAATCTATAGGCATTTTCCTATAGTTCACCAACTACACTATTATTATAGAACTCATTGATCAAATCCAACAGCTCAGATCGTTCCACAGACCCCACAACCTGGCCTCTCAGTACACACCCCCTCTCCCCTCCTCCCTCTCGCACCCCTCCTCTCTCTCACGCATCCCACTACAACCACATTGACGCCGCCACCGCCGTTAATTCCTACGCCCCACAATCATGTGTGACGCCGTCAATTCCCGCCTCCATGCCGCAACACCCCCACCATCACCGATTCGCCGCCTCCGTTCCTTGACATCGCCCTGACCTCCGCTAACTCCATGTGCGCCTACATCCTCGGCCGCAATCTAGACATTGACGACAGACGAATAGGAAAGGTACTACAAACTGGAAACTGATTATTGGTGACATGGTTGGATATTGGAAGTTAATAGAACACATCTTCACGTGTTCATCTGAACATATTTGCAATGATGATTATTGATGTTCATTTACAATTCGGCTGATCTGAATTTATTTATTGGCATGTTCTTTATGATTACCGATACGAGTAGATTTCAGATTGTATAAGTTACTTCCAATTCAGATTAATCCTATATGAACTTATCCATGTTCTGAAAATAGATTTAGGTGTCCTGTGAAAACTTATACATGTCCCATACTACATTGATTTTTATACAATACGGAGGAATTATTTCAGTTCAAGGAACCATCTCTTATGGTTGATGTATCTGCTTTTCCAGGTGAGCAAGGACTAGGAGACTAACTAACAGATGTGCTCTCCACTGTGCCGCCACTGGAACCCGCTCCACGATGCTGCAGACAAGGTAAGCATCACTCGATCCCGCTTGTTCAACCATTACAGTTCAAATGCAAATTTGAGAAAATAGTGGATGTGAAAAAACAAGCAAAACAACCAAAGCAATTCCCCCAATGGTGCTTAGACTTGAAAAAGAACCAATTTGTTTTAGTGCCCAAACAAAAGCAGCCGCAACCACAGCTGTTGCCCAGACTATTCTGCTCCCATTATTTATCAGGCCCAAACATATTTTTTTACTTACTGATAACAGCATGTGCTTATGCAATTAGATTGTAAATCAGAGTGCTGAATGGCCTAGCTATCAATAGTCCATTAAACACTCATAACAGTAAGCAACAGACTGTAAATGCCAGCCAAATTAAGACGCCATTAGTCTAGACACGTATGTTTCCTGTTTTGTTCAAACTAATCACTTCTATGTATGTCTGTTTTGTGGAAATGCATGTTTATCACAATATATCTTGCTTCAACTCAACATTTTGCAGACTCAAAATATACCCAAAGCGATCCATTTTCATTCGTTGAAGAGTACAAAATTGATCTTCATGAATAAAGAACCAAACTTCAAACTTCATTGAAATTCCCTTTCCATTCATCGAAAACACTTTAGTGCATACAACCGGAGTACATTGCACCAAGGATTCATGTAGGCAACAAATAAGTCATTTTACTATACCAAAAAATGAAAATTAAAAGAAATTCAGAAATTCATGTTACAACCAAGGCATAGCAGTGCACATGGAATCTTCAAGTAACGACAAAATAAAAAAATACAGTTGAGTCTAGTTTGAAAGAGAGTATTGAGTTTTGGAACTAATGATAGTGTATAAATACAAATCTGCATGCATTTCAGATATCTCCAAACTGAAGCTAGATCATCCATTAAGACCTCCTTAAAGTGATCAAACATTTTGAAGCCTTCTTTTTAAACTCTGGACAATTTTTTTAAAAACCAAACCACATTTAATGGATCAAACGTAAGAAATAAATATATCATTCATGTAAGCCACCCTATCCATTTTCATCTAACAGTTATTATGTCATGAATAAATATGCTATCAAGCCCTGCACCATTGACGGAACTTGTCTTTTGACTGATACATACATTTTAGTACAGGCTTTTTTCTATGAAAAAAAAGAAACTTTAAAGTGAAGCAAGTGTCTTTCTATGGCTCATTTACCTGGTGAGATTCACAACTATAAAATCTTTTGTATTTCAATAAAAGATTTTTCTACAAAATTATCTGAATAATCTCTTTAAAAGATCACATTTGCTGTAAAGGGAAGCTAACTAACGGAAAATAAATTAATGATATATATCAAAACAAATAAAACCAAATTTGCTCCACACTAAGTTCTACTGCCTATGATGGTTGAAATGAGTAGAGAATTGACTGATCAAACAAAAACTATGCGCATACTTCTGTTACCTTCATAACTACTCGAGTATGCATTTGTTAAAGGGAAACATAACAATTAGGTGACTACAAGCATTATTACATGCACCTAGAAAATTTTTACAAAGCATGTTCTGTGTTAAACAAAATAATAACTGTAAAAATGTACCAATCAATGAGAATTGCTGTTCATAGCACTCAAATAGGATAGTCAATATACTATAGCATTAACACACACATGCATATCTACATATCCAAAACAAGTGAAGCTAGAGGGGAATTTCTCAGGGTACTAACCTCTAAATTCAAAACGAATGGTTGTAATGTATGGAAGAATTGTGGTGTCGAGAGAGTGACGGCAGCAGAAACACAGAACAGCAAGGCAGCTGAACTGCTGAAGGTGAGCATACCATTCCACATGAATTTGTACAAAAGTAACGATAGATGTACTTTAGATGTATTGAGTTCAGAAACTGCTGGAAGAACCGAGAAAAAAGATATTCTCCTAGCTCCTGTATCTGCTTCTCTCCCATAAGAGACCTCTTTGCATGGATATCAGCCATCTGCTGATAAACCTGCAAATGAAGACAGGGAATAGTTCTTATTGATATCCAACAAAATAAATACAAGTATTATGATAATATTCATGCCTGATTGATAAAAGCAGTACTGAACAGTAAACTTAAAAAATGACTATGTCTATAAATCACAACTTCACCAGAGTACCAGATGCATAGCATGGACCAGAAAGTACAACGTATTTCTAGCTTCATGTTTATCAAATACAAGCTGTGATTTCTGCCATAATAATTATTTGCATGTACAACGAAATGTTCTTTGAGGTTATATTGCAACATTTGGAGGACAATAGAGATAAACCTTATCGTGCTTGAGCAGGTCATTTTTACACTCCTCTTCTGAGACATGTACCTCTCCATCAACCTTGTCCATCTTAAGATCTTCAAAATACCTTCTGACTCCAAGATTTCACTCCTGTGTCTGAGATTTTCACCTATCAAGGTTAACATCTCAGCAACAATACTTACACACCTGCATAACTTCAAACTAAATTTTGGAACAGTGTTAAGTATGATTGCTTAGCACTTTAGACTCCAGAACATGTTATAGACGTTTAGACTCCAGAATGGATGTATATCACCCGCAAACATATTGTATTGGTGCAACATGGCTATTATGAAATATACAAGGAACATGCATCAGGTCCCTTCACTTTTATACATCGCAGGTGTAGCCACCTAACCAGCAGATTGCCCTCTGTAACATGATACACCGACAACACACATCGTCCTAAGCGCTGCAGCATCTTTCTGTAACACAAGCAGAATTAGGAGTTTACCTAGAATTACTAACCTGGTATATTGTATAAAGGGATCGTGAGATAGGAATTAAAAATTATTTCACGGGTGCTAGGGACATTTTCTTTTGCTTGAAGAAAGTAAAAAAAACAATAAATAGGAGGAAATATATTCATCCATTATTCTAGAAAAGATAATCATATGCAAGCATCAGGTTGATTAAAAATTTCCATGCAGATATTTGTGCAAACATTTTGTGCATTAACTTTTAACAGCACAATATTGGTTGGACGTGGGATTAGTGACCTGATATAGGTGGGAACTGAGTAACCAGAGTTAGTAACCTGATTTGGGGAGGCGCCGTGATCAGTTTTTTGGTGCTTCTGTGGTCTGCAGGCTTGAGATTGTGGCAACGGCTGCAGGAACACGGGCAGGAAGGCGACACGACACATGATCAGCGCACCAGGGGAGGACCCTCACAACCTTGTCTTCGAGCGATGGCAGCGGTGGGGCTGAACGGCGATGCTTCCCGGGGATGACGCAATTCTCGCTCGCATTGCAACCAGTCAAGGCCAAACGATGCGGGAGACGGCTTGTTCCGGCAGATCCGAGGAGAGCAGTAGCGTTTCGCAGCCACAGGGCACTGCTGGAGAGGCGATGAGCTGCGGCAGCGGATCTGAGGAGGGCAGTGGCATGTGGTGGTGGGGAGCGTCCTGGTTCCCTGCCCGACGTAGGGCGTGGCAGAAGCATGGGGTTGGTGATGGCGGTTGTCCGTAAAGCGAGGAGGCGGTAAGATGCGCACAGCTGCGTCTGTAAACATGACGAGGCGTCATCCTAGGAGGTTGGCGCGTGGCGGTGGTGTCATCGGGCGGATGGTGCTGGTGCAACCGTGACCGGGATAGCGCGCGACGGCGGTAGTCAAGCGTTTGATCGGTGGAGATGGGGAGGATTTGGAATCGGTGATTTCACCGTATGATTGCAAGAAGTGAACTGCTGCTTTTTATACTAGTATAGATATACTTGGGGGATTGGGGAGCTGAAGCTGTATCACCTTCTCACCAGTTGCATCGGCGAACAAAACAGTGAGATATGTACTGCTTTGCATCATACCTATTTTCTTGGCCTTAAATTAATCTTACTGGGATTTAATCTGGAAATTTGTTATGCTATTTTCATTTCTATTTTCATGTTATTTAACACGCTGTCACTTAAAGACTGTTTGGTGCTGGTTAGGCTGCTCCTCTTATGGTAGGAAAGGATTTGGGCGTGCAAAAGTTTTTAATATATCACTGACCACTACATATCCTATGGTAACTGATTAAAGCTTCTAATAATGGGAATATTTAGTCATATAATGCAAGGCTCCAAAAGTCATATAAACTGTGCTAATCATTTTCCTTTTTTTTAAAAAAATCTCAGGTTTGCTCTTTGGATTGCATCTCAGGCTAACTTTGTCCGCAGCCCTAGGTAATTTGTTCTCATTGCTTGTTGGTTTATGTTTTGTAATCCAGTGTGATTAGTAAATCATATTTTGGAAAACAATGTCAAGTAAATGATGCTAGCCAAATTTATACAGCTACAAGATAATAAATTTTTTACTTTATTGATTTCTATATACACCCATGACATATCTGAACTTTATAACCCTCTACGATACTACCTTCCGGTCAAGCTCTATTATGCACATATTTCTTTATGATCACCATGAATCTCTCGAAAGCCCATATGTTATGCAGATACACTGGGTCGATAATCTTTATCTTTTTCACGATATGTGACATGAGGTAAACCATTATATCAAAAAATGATGGTGGAAAACACATCTCGAGCTGGTAAAGGGTAATGATTGCATCAGCTTGGAGCTTGTCTAGCATGCTTAGATCAATCACCTTCTTATATACAGTGTTGAAGAATGAGCACAGCTTTATGATTGGGTTTCGAACCTTATCTGGCAAGATGCCTATAATCGCAACAGGAAGCAACTATGTCATCAACACGTGGCAATTATGTGACTTCATGCCCACAAATTTCTTCTCCTTCATATTGACAAGTCTTTTAATGTTCGCGGAGTAATCAGACGGGACTCGAACACTCTTCAGGCACTCCAACAGGCGTATTTTCTCTGGGGCACTAAGGGTGTAGCATGCGAGAGGGAGGTACTGGTGGCCATTGGGACGTTCTAGAGGATGTAGCTCAGACCTGATGTTAATGTCTGCAAGGTCTCTCTGGGCTATCAATGTATCCTTTGTCGTGCTAGGTATGTTTAGCATGACTCCCATCAAACTCTTGCACACATTCTTCTCAACGTGTATCACATCAATTACGTGGCGGATATCCAAATCTTTCCAATACGGTAGTTTCCAAACGATAGATTTCTTCTCCCAAAGAGGCTTCCCACCACTATTGCCCATCGTGCTTGTCTTGCCATGCCCCTTACCAAATATACATTCAATATCTTTTACCTCTTCAAAAATCTCTCAGCCGGTATGGTGTGTTGGAGTTGTACCCTTCTCCCATGTGCCATCGAAACCTCTTGTATTGCTACGATACTGGTGGCCGGCTGAAAGAAACCTCTGATGGCGCATGTACACATTCTTTCCGGAGTATCTCAGCCCCCTGCTCACTGTGTCCCACATGCACTGCAGACATGCACAACCACCTTTCACTATTTGCCAAGATGTGTTGCCAGCCGTAGGGTAATCTAGCATGGTAAGGAACAACATTGTCCTTAAGGTGAAGTACTCTCTATTGTACGCATCTCACATCTGCACACCCCGGTCCCATAGTAACTTAAGATTATCCACTAATGGCCTGAAGTAGACATCGATATCGGTGCCAGTTTGCTTGGGCCCTTGGATTGGAAGTGGCATCATGATATACTTGTGCTTGGTGCACAACCATGAAGGAAGGTTGTAGATAACAAGTGCCACTGGTCATGTGCTATGCCGACTACGTGCTATGCCGACTGCTCATGTCATCGAATGGATTCATCCTATCTGTTCTCAGCCCAAACCTTATATTTCTAATCTCCTGCGCAAATGCCTTTTGTACTTTCTATTTATCTTTCTCCATTGAGATCCATCGGCAGGGTGCCTTATCATCCCATCCTTCTTACGCTCTTCCTGGTGCCAACGCATCATCTTTGCATGCTTTCTGTTTGGATACATGTGTTAACGGGCACTTTCCTCTTTAGGACGGGACCACCACTATCATCATCAGCATCATCATCCTTATCTCCACCCTTATCCCGCGGTGCTTCGCAAACTAGACACGTATCCAAATCTGCATAGATACCTCGATATAAGATATAGTCATTTTGACATGCGTGAATTTTTTGCACTTCTAGTTCGAGTGGGGAAACAACCTTCTTCGCTTGGTATATTGTTTTTGGCAGTACATGACCCGTTGGAAGGAGGTCTCTGATCAGCTGTAGAAGCTCTATGAAGCTCTTGTCACTCTAACCGTTGGTTGATTTCATCTACAGTAACGAGAGGATGATGCGTAACTTGGTGTGCTCCCCGTTGTGTCCTTGATAAAGAGGGGTTTTGAGTCCTCCACCATGGCCTTGAATTTCTCTTGTTGCCTACCATCATTGTAGAATGTCTCCCCATCAAGCAACATCTGATCCAAACCATCTGATTCGTCACTGTCATATCCACCTCCGTTAGCAGACAACTTCACATTGTCTCCGCCCATTATTGTCTTCACATTCTCATCTTTACCATGATTGTCCTGACATGTGTAATTAGGCATAAAACCCCTTGTTAGGTGATGCTCGTGAACTTGTTTTGCATAAAACTGTCTCTCGTGGACAACGCATGTGTTCCGTCATGCTCAACGATTTAGAACTTGTGGCCACGATCACGAAGTTGGTTACCCCCTAGCATAATCCAAGATACCGCACTTCGCAACGTTTATCCCTCGTTCATCCATCGGTCCTACGAAAATTCTTAAATTAACCGCTAAGATACATATATCAATTAAATCTGTAAATCAATCAAAAATCATAATTACTAATCTTTAATATCTAAAATACCTTATAATTTAATACACTCTACATTACTGAAGATTGAAAACTATCATTCTCTATATCTATTGAAATTCTAATATTAATAATAGGTAGTGATCTCTAAATTACTCCAAAATTAATAAGTCATCATACTTTCTCAAATTACCATCTCAAAACAAATCAAGATTTAAAATATTGGTCCAATTCAACAAGAGAAATTGCAAAAATAATTTGACAAAATTACATAGAGAATCACACAAATAAGGAAAAATTACATAGAGAATCACACAAATGAAGAAAAATTACATAGAGAATCAAGATATACTAAACTTTAAGCATCTAAAAATGTAAATCTCATGATGTTTCTGAAGTTTTTGGCAAAACCTTACCCCCTCCCCCCTCCCCCCGGTTTGCATGAGCACAAGAAGAAGGCCTCCAAACTAGAGTGCTGAGAGGGGTATATATAGGCTGGGGATATGGGTACCGATTCTTAGCAAGAATCGACACCTATTTTCCTTTCCCACCATCGTGAGTAACCACATAGGTACTAGTTCTTATTACAAACCTGCACCTATGTTATAGGTGTCAGTTTTTAGTGAAGGTTCGATACTATTAGAAGCCAAAGGACCATTGGAGGAGGGCTATAGGTGTCAGTTCGTACCGAGAACCAGCACCAATGTCCTTCTCTCCAAGAACCGGCACCTATACAACCTCATAGGTGCCTGTTCTAAAAATGGGAAATGCTTTATAGGTGCCGGTTTTTATCAAACCGGCACCTATATGATCGGTACCTATGTATGTTTCTGTAGTAGTGAGTAGTGGAACATGAGTGGCATTTCGGGGGAGGATCACCACCTGCCACACGTACACCACCCATGACTCCTAGCACGAAAGTATAATAGACAGCCGCTCCGCTAGCGTCGCCGTCGCCTACTGCAGCAGCGACTGTACGCTGTCCTGAGAGTTGGCTTGGTCTCGCTAAGGGGCAGGAAGCCAGCGTAGACGGAAACAAATAGACAGTATTGCAGCCACACAGCAACGAGGTTCCACGCCGCGAGCACCGCCATAGATGCCTCCATCAACACAAAGCTAATGACGAACCTGGATACCAGCAGCTTGTAGCTCAGGTCGATCCGCCAGATCACCGAGTTGATCCCCATTAGCACCGCCATCGGGTGCTCGTCGGTGATCATTGCCACCCTACATGCCAAAAAACACGCAGCAAATTCTAAGCAATGTTCTTGATCGATTAATCAATAGATGCGAACACCGTACACTACCATTCTCTCTCGATCAGTATGGTGCCAGCGAGGGTAGAGGCGCGCGCCAGTGGAGGCCGAGGAGGAGCCGTGTCCACCGCTTGTGCTCCAACGCCTTTGTTCGCCGCGGGCTTCACCTCGGCCAGGTGAGCAGTGCACTTCATGCGGGACGGAGTCGACGCGTTACGATAGGGAGAAGAGAGATAGAGAGGGGTACGAGTGAGAGATTCTAACAGGTAGTTCCCAATGATATTTTATTAAAAAATACTGACTTGACTGCCATGTAAGACCAAAACCACTCCGTATTTAGTTAGGAGGTTTTTTTTCCGGTGTTGATAGTCGAGGGTGAAAGATGTCTTTTTTCGGTCTAGGGGGTAATTCGTACTCACTCAAATATTAAGGGTGTAATTTGGACTTTTTCCTTCAGGTTTCGACATCCTTGATTGCCACAACACTTCAATGCAACACACGGTGATTCAAGTATAGAACCAACCATGACTGGGTGTCGCTCTACTTGGGTTACCTAGTCCGTCGGGTCTATACCTATTCGAGTGGTGCTCATGTCTTGTCACACCCTGGTTTTCGTTTTAGGATTTTATAAATTAATTAATAAATTATTTCTCG
Source organism: Oryza officinalis (assembly GCA_008326285.1). Taxonomy (NCBI): domain Eukaryota; kingdom Viridiplantae; phylum Streptophyta; class Magnoliopsida; order Poales; family Poaceae; genus Oryza; species Oryza officinalis. The sequence goes on along the minus strand of BDMV01000011.1, from coordinate 14,775,330 downwards.
AATTTATATTAAATTACAATTAATTAACAAGTGAAGTTAAATGTGGCAAATAAAAATTCCCAGATAAAAAATGGCTAGGTTTAATTTTATTGGTTTTTAGAGCTAAATAACTAATTTTAATAATACAAACATCATTTCACTAATTATTTAAAATGAAAATTAAATTAAAAACCCTCTCCCTCCTTTCGGTTAATTCTAGCCCATTCTTCCTTCCTCTCTGTTCGGCCCTGTCTGCTCTCCATTTCTCTTCTCTCCCGCAGGCCCAACACCTAGCAGCCAGCCCGTAGACCAACCGCCTCCTCTCATATCGAGCCAGGCTCACTCGTCAGCTTCGTCTTCAAACTCGAGCAGGAGTTTCGCCCGTGCATGCAGCCACCGATGCCGATTCCTCTACCAAATCCGGCTGCATCCGTGGAGATAATCAAAAATTGGCTGAGGGATTTTATATGCTTGATCTTCTCTTTTCGTTTCCCCAAGATCCAGAGTGAATCCGCCTCGAATCGCCGCCGTTCGAGCCCGCAAAGCTCGGGATGAACCCTAGCTCTTCCGCCGCCGAATCCTGTCGAATCCGCATCGATATCTCCCTCCTCCGCCTATATAAAGGATCCCCTAGGCCTCCTTGTCCGGTTTTCGTCGCTAGCCGAGCTCCGCTAACCCTAGCCGACGCTCCCCGCTCGCTTCTCTTTATCGATCGCCGTTGTCGCGTTCCAGCCGTCGTCTATCGTCGACCTAGCCGTCCCGATCAGCGTCGCTACCTTCCCCGGCATCACAGCACCAAGACGAAGTCCGGTCGCTGCATCCCTCCCGTAAAAGACCCCGGGAAGCCCCTCATCGCCGTGAAGCCGATCGGTTCCATCCCCAGTCGAGTCGCGCCGCCGCTTCGCTCAATGCCGGAGGTCATCGCCGCCACCCTCGGGAGCGAGGAGAAGCCTGTCCACCCCTTCATTGCCATCGCATCGGTAAGGATCGCCGCATCCTCCTCTACCCGCTGATATCCTTTGTTCTCGCCGTCGCGCCGCCATTTGCCAGAGTCGGGTTCCCACGCTGCCGACCGATGAAGTGATGTCGCCGCCACGTCATTCTCCACCTCAGCCGCTATGTCGCCTTCCTGTTTGTGTGGCGCTTGTGTGTGTTGCTTGTGTGCATGAATCCAGCTAGATTGAATCTCGGCCATCCGATCAATCTTGATCTAATGTAAACCGTCCAAATCCCATAGATCGTCTATGTGGACTTGGTGTACCGTGGACCGTGGGACTGACGTCTAGGTCCCACCTGTCAGTGGTTCGATCTCCTCTTTCCAAGGGCTAACATCATAAATATATCTTTACCAGTATAAAACTAATCATAAATTATGTCATAAATCTATTTAATCCTTTTAAATAGGATTTAATTGGATTAAATCTTGTAAAATTCGTAACTCATTCATATGAAGTTGGAATGAGGCCGTTCAAGTCTCACAATTCATCTAAAATCAAGCTCTATATGCTTGTTTACTTTTTATGTATTTTTTATTTGGAGGTTCTTAGTCTTTTTCCTTGTTTTGTGTTTTAGCCTATAGTTTTTGTCGTGTCGGAGGATCGCGAGTGCGTTGAAAGAGTTTCAGAAGACGAATTGAAGACCGATTATTGCAAGTCAAATCACACAGATCCCAAAACAATTCTATTGAGCATGTTGATCCTATATTTATATTCTCTATTTACTTTAAATGTGCATTTATTTTCAAATGTCATTGGGCGATGTGAACCTATTTCTTTGTTATGGCCAATTTGCATCGATTATACTATTCCTTGATACCTTGGGTTATAATTTGACTAGCTTGGGCATGATATATTGGTTCACCTAGATATTTACTTTAAATGCTTAGTGATGCCTAGAAAGAATATTATTATTTTATATCAAATAACTAATGATTTATCTATGACTAATGATGGTTAAATAATGATAGCTCACGACGGTTGGTTATAGTTGGTTAATAATATCCTAACTAAAATTTGACTAATGGTGGGTTGTAAGCACATGGATGTGTTGGTCATGCTCATGACAACTAAGAACAAGTTTGTGAAGCTATTGTTGTGAAGCATTAATCGTACTAAGCACGAGCAAGCATGGGTAATGGTTGGATTTGTATTGTAACATTTCCCAATGGGAGGTGGTACAGTGTGTTGTTTTAGCGTGACAGACATTAAGTCCAATGGCAGATAATAAAACCACAGTTGTTTGGGCGCTAAGTAGTCTCCCTGTCTAGGTATTTGGTTACCCTTGCTGGAGACAAATGCTTAGTGGATGTCCATTATGTTGGACGTGTTATGCGAAGGGTCTTGTCACGATTACCCCCTTTACAATACCATGGTGGTGTTTTGGGGTATGGCCACATGTGTAAAATCGTGTCTTGTGGCTAAATAGATACACCTCTGGCTAGAGTAAAACTGTTCGAATAGCGATGCTTGCGATTATGGGTGAGCCTAACAATGTTTTTCGTTATTAGTCCAACATTACTCATTAATGATAATAATCTGGTGATGATAATTTGTTAGATCCTAGAATGAAGTTATATCTGCACAACCAGGTTTTGTTATTCAGAGATGGTTGGGCCTGTACGGCATTGCTATGCTGTTAAGTATTGATTTAATATTGATTAATTACTAAACTATTTTACTATTCTCAACTATTTGCTAAATGTTGCTTCTGAAAATAACCCGTATTATTGCCATTCTTTGTTGTCCCGTTCACTTGCATATTTGCTATGTGGTTTGCGTAGTATTCCATGTCCTCACATTGTAATAATCATCAAACTTCAGTTGAAAAAAGATTACGAAAGAGAAGACATTTGGCTTATACCCCAGTTGAGATGCCTATGGGAGTGGAGTTGAAGCCGATCGTTTGTCCACTGCTGTTTTCTTTTATTTTTGTAATTATTTAATGTTTATATTGTGTTGGCTTTGTATATTAGATTGTCGATTTGTGTACCTTGGCTAATACCTAGACGAGGATTGTATGGCCAAATTAGTTCATAAATTACAAGTAAATTTTCGGGCATGACATGTTTCCATGTGCTTTCCAACAGTCACTCGCACCGAGTGATCACCACAATCACATCCATAACACAAGCATGGAGGGTATAGTCATCTAAGCAAGCAATTCTAAACAGTGTCAATTGACCATAATATTTTTAGGCAACAAGAAATATGGATAACAATTTCAAGGGTGGCTTTAGACCGAATTTCGGATGTATCTTTTATAATTGGAATGCAATTTTATTTGCAATCAACACATTAAACAAAACAGGACCAACATGCTCAGGGAGGGTAGCATAGTGACTGGCCCAGTCAAGGGATCCTCGTCGACTATTTTGGCTTCCTCTTCACAGGCGTATCGTGCTCAGCGAATGACGGGTAAAAGGTCGGTATTCCTATTAGCAAAATTTGCTACCGAACACTCTGACTTCATGGTTTTAGCTAGAGGTTACCGCAAAAGTCAAGTTTTGACGGAAGACAATATTGAATATTGGATATTTGTCGGTGGACACCACCTCCCATTTTTATTGTTTATGGTCTGTTTAGGGGAGAGGTAAGACGTGAAATTACAGGGATACCCCCGTGTCTATCTGGTTCATATGGACCTAGTTGGGTTCAACCCTAAGCACAGCATAGCTGATCCTCACCACACACGGCGAGGAAGCAGTCGCTTCCCACAAGGCGATGACTACAACACGGCGAACTTTTCCTACACTTGCACGAGGAGGATTTGGTTCCCCCAATCCTACCACAAAGACAAGGTTAGTGTTCTTGACATCAATGCCATCTGCTTCCTTGTTCTCTCATCCTTCTGCGTCCTGTGGTACCAATGAAGGTCGGTGCAGCGACCTACCTCTTGTTCGATGTCCATTCTGTACGTTGGATTGTATAGTAGTGGGCCGAACATGCATGAAGTTGGAGAACCTAAATCAGAAGTTCTACATATGCTTGACAGGGAAATATGTAAGTTTTTCATGTGGCAGGATGACTATGTGGTGTGGTTATTCAAGAAAGGTTGGTTTAATTAAAAGCTTATCTCAGTAGAAGAAAGAGCATGTGTTGACATGAGTGCCTAATACAGTGAGGCTGATGAGAAATGAACTGAAGCAGTCTAGGGTTAATGAAATGAAGTCACTAAAAGCTTATTTGAAGCAGGCCATCCAGGCATTTATCTATTTTTTGTGTGCTTGTTGTGTCTTTGATGGTACTGTTAGTAGGCATTGGTCTAATGAAGTAGTTAGTATTGTAAGCCAGTTAATATAGGGAAGGGCAAAAATATTTTATGTGTTCTTGTGTTATGTTATCATGTGCATTGTAAGAGTGCTGAAACTTGGCAAATGCAATGTAATGCTTCAAGAACATGGTGATTTGAAAATTCCATCTCTTGTTGAATGCAGTGTAATCTGACATTTTTGTCTTGTGAAATGAATGCAAGAACTTGTTGTAATCAGTGAAAAATATGTAGAACAATATGCAGAACCACAAACATAGAACATAGCAAACCATTGCATTACTGATGATTGACATCAAATTCAACATAGGACTTATATGCATAAATCAAGTTCAACATAGGACTTAGCTGCATACATAGTATCTTGCTAACATCCATTACATAGATGAACACATCAAGTTTTTCCCAAAATATACATAGATTCACATCAAAATTCTACCAAAATATACTTGAGCACATACTAGGTTTAGCTTACATCATGTTATGGCCAAAACATCAAGTTCAGCTCACAACTTCTTAGCAATCTTCTTTTTCTTGGATTTTTGTGGGGATACATGAGATGGGGTTGATTGCAGTAGCGCCTTCTGGCTTCTAGTTATTGGGCCAGGGCCGCTACTAACATAGCAACAATGAGTAGTGTCAAGTAATTTATAACAGAAAAAAAACAAGATGAATAGGAGCATGCTTACCTAGTTGTTGCTTCAAGAGGCCTAGTTGTTGCTTCAAGAGGAGGTGCAGAAGTAGTAACTTAAGTTGGCTTGGTCTTCTTTCTCACCCTCTTGGTCTTAGGTTGAGCAGGAGGTGGGGCATCTAGATCATAAACTTGCTCATTGCAGATCTTTTGTAGATGACCAAAACCACCACACCTCTTGAATTTTCTTCTTCTTTTTTCCCTGAGCCCCCTTCTTCAACGCAACAATTCTCCTTGTTCTTGGCCTACCTGCTGACCTCTTCAGTTTAGGTGGCCAAAGCTTCAAGCTAGTGCCATCGTTCTTCCACAAGGACTTGTCTGGCATTGGAGGGACAAAATTTGCATACGCAGATTTGAACATTTTCACAAAGTAATATGGGCTTACATAGTCCTCCAAATCAACTTCCCTCAAAGAAGTGATGACCAAAATGACATGCCTATATGGCAACCTTGTAAGCTGCCACTCACTGCAACTGCTTTCTTGCTTGTTGAGGTCAACTATATGCCTCTTAGTAGTCAAGTCTGTATTCACACCAGTAACTTCTCCCATCAATGGTAGGGTCTTGCGTACCTAGTACTTCAAGTTCCTACTCTTATCATGTAATTGCTTCATCACATTACCAGGATGTTACGTGTTAGCTTCCTAGCTAGCATGTATCTTGTGCACATCCTCTCCATGATGATCTACCAGATCTTGTCCATTAGCTCCACTACAGGAAGGGACCTGTCAAGCCTAATCCATGTATTAAAAGTCTCTGCAACATTGTTGTTCACAAAATCACACTTGCTGATAAAACTGAACATGGACCTAGCCCATAATTGTTGGTGATTCTCTACAAACCACTCCATTGATCTTGGAGATGCCTCCTTCATGACTTATAATGCCTCTCAAACACTTCTTTCCTGTATGCTCTAGATGTTGGTCATAGGTTTCTCTCAAAGATGTCCCCATGAAACCTCTTCTGGAAATTCTTCGAAAGATGCCTCATACACTCCCTGTGCTCAAATCCATTACTGAAAGCCCTTGTAAGTGCAGCATCTATGCCCTTACCTGCACCAGTGGAGATTACAAGATCCTCTAGTGATCTAATAGCTTTATGCAAGCATTTTATAAACCACTCCTAGCTCTCCTTTGATTATGAACCAAATACTCCATAAGCTACCGGGAACATCCAATTGTGTCCATCAATCCCAATAACAGATGCCAATTGTCCCCTTCACCCTTTTGTAAGAACAGTGGAATCAACAACTCCTAGATATGGTCTGTAGCCATTCAAGCTTATGAAGGAGGCTAGGGTTTTATTTGTAGAAACTGCTTTTCTTCCATAGAAATATTTTAGAATACTACTAAGTGTGTCAGGTTTAAGTTGTTTGAAAGAGGTTCACACCTCCATCCATTCTGCAAGTCGCTTTGCAACGACTTGCTACATTATTAAGTGTGGCAAATTATTATAACATCATCTTTCATTATCTCCCAATTTTCTCTATTAGTTTCTTTTCATTTCTTTAATCACAACCACAATCTAGCTCATCATATCATTCAAATTTTATTCAAACCTCTCTGCCACTATGGTGCCATAAAACACACCAAGTCACAAAGACCTATTTCAGACCACTCAGGTCATCCATTTGCCACACAGGTTGGTTCTGGAAACGACTCCCATCCCACAAACCATAGCTCACAAAGCACATGCAAATCTACGCTAAGAGCATGACCGCACATTCGCCCATAACCATGGGCACGACTGTTTGAACAGTTTAGCTAAACTTTGCAGAGGTCGTACGCTTTACCGACATGACACGTACTACTCCAAACACCCGTCGGTATTGGAGGCACGTGACAAGGCCTTTCATCAAAGCTAAGACAAGGTCACCTCATGCCACATAGAAGGGTCTCATCCATCATAAACCAGTATAAACATTTGATACATGTATCTCGAAAACACACAAACCACTCTCTAGACCTGAGTATTACAGGTAGGCTCCGCTCTCCGCCTACAAGTCAACCGGGCGATGTCTCACCAACCAAATCCTGGCGTTCCACATCAATTCGCATTCAAGGTTCCCTATAAATAGCTAATTACTTAGCCAAGGGTAGCCCATAATACCAGTGTTGTTTGGATGTAATTCCCAAAGGATTCGGTCCTTATCGATAATGCGTTGTCAATGCCACACAGGTAGTGCTCTCACATTTTCAGGGTTTTCACAAACAAGTTTTTTTTTGTAAATAGGTTTAAAATAATTAGCTTGAAAGCCCAGTATTCTCACACGACAATACAAGTGTTAGCAGAGCTAAGGAGAACTACCTTGGTAGTTATATCCATAGGGTAATACTATCGGCATAGCATATTTCTGGAGTTATCAAGAATAGGGACATCAATTTCCTATGCAAAGTAAGTGCGACTACTTGGATAGGTCCGTCATTCGCGCCTGCTGACCGAGGCTAACATGTATATTATTAAGGGCCTGTTTGGCATGGCTCCAGCTCCAACTCCACATCTCCTGAAGTTGGAGCCCAACCAAATAGTTTCGACTCCACCTAAAATGGGAGTGGAGCTAGCTGGAGCGCCCTCAGAAAATGAATTAGAGAGGTGGAGCTAGGTTTAGGCTACTTCACAAATTCACTTCAGACCTAATTCCTAGAGTTAAATTTAAAAGTTGGAGCTCTACCAAACGGGCCCTAAATATAACTATCTATGCAACTTTACAAATAAAACATTTAAAACCACTGGGTTCAACATGTTCAAAAGAGTGGCTTGCCTTTTTCCTGTAGTTGTTCTTCTTCCCCGAAGTCTCTAGCCTGATCGTCTCGGTACCAAGTTCTACGCGTGGAAAATGTATAACTCAATACAGAACCCTATAAACAGCTATCTAGGCTATACAATAGCGCCATTAAATATATCTCATTTTAAGAAAAAAATTGAGAGTTGAACGAGGTCGATTGTTATAGTTAGGAAGATATGGATTTTTCATTAAAACAATTTTGGAGTAATGGAAAAGGATTTATTTAAATGTGGAAAAAGAATATCCCTGAGAATATTCCTTTTGGTCACTGACCGGTGGAGTCCACGAGCCTATGGCTCACATGGACTGAGTCCACCGAGGTGGAGAGGAGGAGGGCTAGTGGACCAAAGCCTGATAGGCCAGAGCCCACTAAGGTCAGCCCATGGAGTATTAGAGGCTGATCTGGGCTGGGCCACCATGGCGTGGATGGGAATCGCGGCCTGAAGGAGGGGTTTAAAGGATTTGGTCCCATATGTAAGCGAGTCATTTCAAAAGAGGGATTAATTAGGTTTATAAACAGGGAAGGCCCACACATCGGTGATGGAAGAAGGGGGGGATTCGGGTGAAATTACTGTGCACTAATGATGGGCCCACATGTTAGTGGCTTCCCTTCCCTTTTCACTTCTTGTACCTTTGGCTCTCCTCGGTGGCGTGCGAGGCAAGGAGGCGGCACGGGCGCTCGGCTAGGGAAGGTGGCGGCTAAATGAGAAGGGACTAAGGGAGGGCTGGGGAAGGTGCGAGGGAGGGCTCCGACGAGCCAAGATGGCGGCGGCCCATGCAAGGACTTGAATGGTCGTGCATGCCGGCGGCTCTAGAGTCTAGATTGATTTAGGTGGAAAGGAGATCAGCGTTCCAGCCGGTGGGGTTTCCGGGAAGGCGAGAGCACCAAGAGCATCGCAATGTGACGGGGAACCCATTTTTCAGGTTTTACCGTGGTGATTGAACTCGGGTGGGCTTGGCCACGGTGACGGAAGACCGAGATGAAGGAAGGGAAGTGGTCTGGCAGTGGGCAACACGACGCGATTATTTGATGTGTTGAGGGTTTTGGGATGCAGTGAGGTAGGGGTGTTTCTTCTGCTATGTTTGTGCTTACCTGTGCCTGAAGAGGGGTGTCTTAGGAAGATTGACCCAACGCGATAATTGGGGGAGTGCTACGGATCGGGTGTATGTTATTTGGTGAAATACCAAACACGCATCTCCTGGCTACATGGGGCATGCAAGACATGGAGAAAAAAGTCTGAGCCCTCCTCTCTCCTCTGACAGCCTGCATACCTCCTCCCACCTCTGATAGGTTTCATGTCTATGAACTGTTATGCTACATGCAACCCCTCTATTTCTTCCTTAATAATACTTTTAGCAAAATATTAAACTATTTTTTGTTCTAAATTACTTATTCTATATGCGATTCGATTTCACCATAATATTCATTATAATTAAATTTTTACAACAAGAACTCACTTGATTATATTTACTATAAATACGATTGTACTCCTTATTGAAACATTTTAATATTTTAATATTATATATGAAACAACAAGTTGTAATTGATGAAACATCATAAAATACTCACCGACATATCCAAATAATGCCATGTGCAACAAACGTAAATAAATGATACGTCATAAAATACTCATTGGAACATCCAAATAATACTACATGCAACATTTGCAGATAAACTAGTGAAACACCAGGAAATATTTATTAAAGCACCCAAATAACATCATGTGCAAACACTTAAAAAGAGAATCAATTGCAACATAAAACTTAAATGTGCAATATAGTCGAATTTCAATTGAAACATTTATTTGTCACATATGAAACATTAAATTTTGACAAGCTGAAACATATATATTTTTTCGTTAGAATATAATCGGCTAAGATCTTACTATAAAAATTTAATTACAACAAATACAATGATACAATTGAATTGTCAATCAGATAAATAGTTTTGAGGGAAAAATATTTAAATCTTACATATATAGTCTCATGCATGCACAAATTTAGCAGATACACTACATGCAGCGTAGGTAGTAGATGCTAGGGCGGAGAAGAAAGAGAAAGAGAGAAGGACATGCACATGCAGATGAGGAGGCGTCTCGGAGTCCAATTTTTTTTATGTACATTGGACAACCGATCACAAGCATTTCCACGATAATTGGTATTCGTACTCAACCGATTTATAGAAGTAGATTCGAGAGGAAAAAAAGGAATATGCAAATTACATTCAACAGGTTGGAGGGCAGCTAGTCATGGCGCCGGTGGAAGAGGAACAGGGGAGTGGCGACATTCTGTTGATAGTGTTTGGGCGATGATTTGCTGCAGCAGCGAAGCCAAAGATGTGGTGGTGCAGGGCCGCAAGAGGATAAGGGCGCATGAGAGAGAGGTGCAGAGATGGGTGGCGTAATTGGCTGCATTGGATGCAGCCGCATACACACGTGCGTGGCGCATGCAACTGCCTCGCTGGGCCAGGTGAGAGGGCGGAGAGGGAGGTTGGCCCGGCTGGGCTAGCCAGGTCGAACAAGAGGAGAAGGAAAAGGAGAAGATGAGCCGGCCTGAGAGGAGAAAAAGGAGAAGCCTGAGTGTTGGGCCAGCTCGGGTTGGGCTGAGGGAAGGAGGGTTGGAGGGGAATTGGGCTGAGAGAGAGAGATAAGGTGGAGGTGGCCCAAATAAACAATACGATGTTATTATTCTTTAGGAATTTACAGGATGGGGATTTTGAAATAGTTTGAAATGAATGTCAGCCCAAATCTGAAATATGTTCACCTCTGAATTTTTGAAGGGGGATACTCTTTATATGGATAGAAGGATAGAACTTGACATCATTAATGGCACAAGTACTTTAAAGACCAAAATTTTGGAATTCAAATTTAAATTAAAAGTGTTTTTGAAGGGAAAACTAACGGTACTACATATCTTTTGAGTTATATATGCTGGATACATTTATTACAATCCTTGTCGATTGTTTTTGTAACAGTTACAATATACGTAGATTTAGGCAACGAGGGATCCCTTTAAGCCTTTTTTGCAAGAAGTCGGCGGCGAAACTCTCCAAGAGCCCAGATGGGGAATAAGTTCCGGTAGTTTGAATAATTAAAGAAGAGGGAGGAATTGAAGTTCCCAACAATTTCCTACAATTGAAATGAAAATGCAACCATGATACTTGCTCTGTTCAGTACTGTAAAAAAACAAATTAAATACATATACATGAAAGTTGTTGACTGTCTCTAGTAATGCTGTAGCTTGTTTTGATATGCCGAGGTATCTGACCGAAATTAATTGCTTCCATTTTTAGTGCTCTTCTTTTGTCATAAAAACAACTTTTGATTATGATAGAACAGGGGGAAATTTTGTTTTGTTCTAGTTTTATTAACTCAACTCTTAGTTGTTCATCAAAATCTATTAATTTAATTTCAATTAAGTATAGATAACTCAGAACTTACTTGTTGTGGAAATTCTCCTGTCTCCAACTGCATGTTGATTAATTCTTTTGCAGCACGATATAGCGGTGATGGATCCAATTCAACCTGTTCATGGTGCCCAACATTTGGACAAGAGAGATAATAATAAATATGGAAATAATTTCACAATGAAATAAAATAACCATTAAAATTGAAGCAGACAATAGAAAGAAATATTACCTGTCCAGCATATATTAAGCTCAACATTGCCCAAGCAGTATGCACTACATGTGGCCTCCCGCTATCAACATACTCCTGTTTGATTTGAGTGGATGATGAGAGAAAAATGCATGAATATACAAGGTATTTGAATCTACATGGATGCACAAAAGTGCAACATGTATTTGCACAAAGTATTCCAATATAATATCTGTAGTTTAACCCTTTTTCACTATAACCAGGACAGACGGTGTAATAGTACATTTTCAAGTATATCAGGAGGCACTTGTTTTAATTAACAACAGCCTCCCATTTAGGATTTAGCATAAATGCACGAAATTATAAATCCACATCATATATCATACAAACAAGTGTTTGCCTTATGGGTGATTACTGGAAACATATATAGGTGCATTGGTCCTTACAATATGACATAATATTGTCCCTTTGTTTATATTTTGTTGTAGTAAATTTTTTTTCTCAATTGAATGTTTTGGTTTGCTTGTTTCAACTGTTTATCTAGAGAAGATTTGTATCTGCATTTTGAATGTTTAACCCACAAATAGGTGTTGTGGATGTTGTCAGTTCGACAGAAGATTAACATTTACCTGTATTTGCATCACGGTGCTGCATCGATACAGAAGGCATGGTAGCACTACTATGCAAATGCATGGTAGCACTACTATGCAAATGGCCTTGGAAACTAGACTATCACAGCTGGTTCTTTGATGCTACTACAAACCAGTAGTGATAAACCAATTAATGCATCACCGCCTGTTCGTAACAACAATTAACAACAGTACAGATATACATACCTAGTAAAATAGAAATTACTTTTTTATCCATTTTCATGCCTACAAAATTTAAATATTTTGTACATACCACTATCATTGCCATCTTACGGCTTGATCTACCATTAATGCGTGCTTCAAACTAGCACTGAGAGTGTTCTGTGTAGCGGTGTGTTATTTATTTGGCTTTATTGACATTGTGTATGACAAAGAACTTCATTTGTGCTGGCTTTGATCTCTCAGCGAGTTGATATTGTTACAGTGATTCTTATCATTCTCGAGGTTAACGGTCACGAGCTCTTGTAATAATGTGGTCGTATAGACCTTAAGTTTTTTATCCAATTATGTCAATGCGACCATCAAAACTACACTGGCTGTCTGACCATTGACAGTGCTAGCTAATAACTCAATGAGGTCAACGAAATTGGATAGGAATTTTTCATTATTTTCAATCATTTGTTGAGTTTAAAGTAGTGGAAACTAAGAAAGCACATTGAATTATTTGTTTATGTTGACATAAAGGCTCAGCACAGAATTTTCTAGATTTAATTTTCGTCAATTGCATGCGTCTCTGACTCCGTTGTTCTTGTGTTAGGATTAGCAAGTTGATTTAAATGTCAGATAATTAATTTTCAATTACTTTATTTTCTCAAACTTATAGTAATAAAGTGTTACTTGAAAAATTCAAGTACAGTGATGTCCAGCATATTATGCCTGGAAGAACCTAGTAAAATTTGCTCACCAAATAATCTTAGTAAACAAAATATGATAACAAATTTTGAGGTCCACGGGACAAGTTACCTCAACTTGACAACAAAGATAGTCCTCTCCCCACCCTCCAGTACCTAGCTGTTTTGACAACAAGAAGTTGCATGCTCTCCTGATGGAAGAACTGTTGTGATATGTTCTTCCTGCCGAAACTAGACCTTTTATAGCGAAAAAGGTACCATAGCTAAAGCATACACCCCAGGACCCATACCTGTTGTGAATATTAGTTTGAAATATTAACTGAACGAAGTTCAAATAGCACACAAATTTAATACATTGTTACATACCACGAACCATCATCTTTTTGTTTTTTCTCAATGAACAATGCACCACTTTTGACAATTTTTTCTATCACTTCACGACGGTACCCAGGATGAATTCCTTTAAACAGTATTAAGGCTTGAATGAGTGATGACGTGCATTCCACGTAGCTGCATATTTGTTGCATGCCTGAGTTAGTTGCCTATGTAAATCACAAGCTGAACACATAGAATCATTTAGAATGAATAGACTAATTTATGACCGAGTCAAGTGTGAACATGAATCTCACTCACGGATAATCAACGACGATGTTGCGAAAACTCTCAGAAGGGTTGATAAACTATGCCATCAATAAATAGCTCAAAATTAGTATAAAGTTCGAGTAAAATTAATAGAAGGAGTTATTTTGATAAAGTAATTAATAATGAATAATATTTAATTTGTATATGCATGGCAGGTATTACTAGGATTCAGATATCCTATGATGGCTATGTATTTTCCAAACTGTCCTCCAACCGTACAAGGAATATTCATATTCAAGTTTGTGGGATACAGACTAAGTTGCATATTTGAGTATTAATTCATTCTTTCTATGACATGATTTTTTTAGCTTATGGTATTATTTAATCTTGGAAATAAAGTAACTTCTCGTCATGATGAAATTCTCGGAATTATTTGTTGGAGTGTTGAGAATACATGACTGATGAAAAGCAATAGTGACGTAGTGGTTAAGTCGTGGGTACGTACTTCCATTCATATGAACTTGAATGCTGGTATTACATATGTTGGTTTTCTTTTAATGGGATTTTAGTGAGACTAGTGATATGCCTGTAGTGGACAGTGGTGTGTGTGCATATGTGTTTCTGTGTATTAATTGAAAAAAATAACATAGGACCAAGAAAAACAATTTAGAAAATGGAGTTCTGAAATAAACAGAGGCAATATCAACTGGATATTTTTCTCCAGCTGACATTCATATATTATATATTTTCCCAAAAAAGCTATCTTAAAAGCATCTCCAAAAGTACCCTAGATATGTTCCTTAAAGCTATTTTTTAATCAACGTTAAAGCTAAATTTTCGAAATTAAGTAAAAAAAATCTCTAACAAGTTCCTAAAGGTGGTTCTGTATTTTAGTGATGTCCAATCAGGGTTCCCTTGTGAGCTAGCTTCCGGCCACTTCATGGTGCTCCCATGTGCGGGACAAAAGAGATCGACCAGAAAGAGTTGAAGGAGAACCCACATATGATGATCTGACATATTTAAATGTTTTTGAGCTAAGAGAAAAGAGACACTCTTGGAGCAGGTGTCAATTTTTGACCTAATTTTGTTTGGATGGCCTCAATCCAAAATTAATAGGCATCAAATTTTAAATTGCTCTTGAAAATCCTTTAGAATTTGTTTTCAGTAGGACAACATTGTCATGCCAGTAAAAAAAAATCGCCACACAACTCACGTGGTAGCTAACGGTGTGACAACGGACTAAACTTTTATTTTTAAAAATACATTTTATGTTAGATGGTTTATTTTTAAAATCTTAGTCAATAAACGTTCAAAAAATAAAAAATAAAAACAATTCAAGCCCAGTGGTAGAGTAGGCCACTACCACAGTATCACGGCCACTGCCTCGACCGCAATCTCCAAGCACCCATCCCTCTTCAATCGCTGCCGCATCCCGCCAAATCTGGTGGCGAAGGTGATGCCTGATTCGGAACTGCCAATGATGGGAGGGCAAGAGGGCAACAGGGTTGGGCGTTGGTGGCAGGGGATTAACCAACCATCCTTGGGGAAGCTCTTCCCCAAGTTGCCAAGAAAAGCCTGAGCCTACATGATGCAGGCTTTGCATCGACTGACATTTGATTGAAAATTGAAACCAATGCGCGTGTTCAAAGAATGAATGTGTATTGATTTTTCCCAAACTGTAGGCTCATAATTAAATGGAATCGGAGGAACATTGGCATTATTTTTTTTCTAGCAAGGCAACAAAAGATTTTGATTTTCCATGACTGATTGTGTTATCTAGGACTTTACTCAGGCTATTTTAATCCTACTAGGCTGAACCTTAGACTGTAGTTGTGTGCTTGGAGAATTTTAGATTTGTACACTTAGGGCCTGCTTGGGAGTTAAGGAATTATTTTCTCCTAGGTAAAGAAACGCCCTTGTAATTCTTGGTTGCCCAAAAATACAGCTGAGAAAATATATACCCTTTACGCGAGCTGTTGTTTGGGAGAAAAAATGCTAAGTTTATAGTTTGCATCTCCATTTCGGACCAGAGCATCAATTTGGGACTAGAAAATTAGACAAATCGGTAGGAAAATTCAGAACAAATGATCAAATCGAATTCTCATGCTCAATTCAGCAACCATTGTATGATTCCCCGCAAGATTCTGATTTTGCATATCTCGGACTATTGCAATCCTACATCTCATAAGTCTAGTGTACTACATTGTATTTGTGTGCTTCAAGGAATTTAGATTTATAGATAGTCAGGGTTATTTAATAATTATGCACTAAATTTTAGAATTATGTATTCGTGTTATGTCAGCACACCCATGGTAACATGTGCTACATTCAGGTTACTTGCGTTCTGAAAGAAGATCGAAAGAAATGTGGCTAGTTAAATGCGGAGCAGTAATAACCCAATAATAAACTCACCTCCACCCATGGAGTTGTTCTCTTACATTCCGCCGAGGACAAGGTACCATCCTTGTTCTTCAAAAGAATATATACAAAATAGTGCGTCAGTCTTTGTTTTTAACATAAAAGGTAACAAAAATACAAATTATTTAATCATGAATTTGAAGGTGGATTGAACTTCACAAATGGAATGATCAAACTGTTCTCTTAACTGTTCTAATTTTGTTGGGTTCAGTAAGTAAATTCAAATATTACAAAAAAATTCAAATATTACAAAATACAACCACTAAATATTACAGATATTATATACTGGAAATCTATACACAATATAATTTTGTTTATATTCATACCACAAATGAAAGTAGGCAGTCAACTGCATCGTACAACCTTTCTTCTTTTATTGGATCTCCTACATGGTCTGGTGGAATCTTTGATAACAACAACACCGCCTAAAGAAATAAAAAGAATCCAGAAATTTATCAGTATTGTATATCTATGTTGAGAAATCCACACTGCCTTGTAAAGTCCTAAAAATTGGGAATTTTTTTAGTGAAAACGTTTTAAATCTATTGTTCTTTGTTATTTCAACTTTGGTGACCTTTCCTCTACTTCTCCCTTCATTTTTTCTCTCATCCATTCTTGACTGTCCACTCAATTCTAATGAAGCGATCAAGATCCTCCCAGAAAAATCAAATCATCACTATTCATGTTTGGTTAGTCCCCTTCTGACACTAGTTTGCAGGAGGTCTGTCTTTCCCTTCTGTTCATCTTCTACTTCTTCCAATGTGGCATTGCCGGCAGCTGCTCCACCTGAGCTGCACCACTTGCCGACGCTAGCTGTCTTCGCCTTTGCTTGCTTGCCGCCTTCCTCTTCACCGCTAGATCATGAACTCCGCTGGAACGCAGGTGACTGAACATGGGGGAGTGGCCAATGCAGGTGGCCATGAACGAGTGAAGAGGATGGCAAGTTAATTAAGGTGGTAACTACTGGTGTTTCAAATTTGTTAAGTGGCCATGGTGTTTCAGATTGGTTATAAGTGGCGGTCAGGTATGGTCTAATTTCTGTATGCATGCCTGCCTAGCTGCCTTAGTTAACAGAATTGGGAATACCCTGTGTACGTATTATCTTTTTAGTGTTGGCTACCTAATTAGCATTCAATGTTTGGACCAGCATGTTGTGAGTGAACTCAGTTTCGTGAAAAGAAAAACTGCTTTAGATGAATGATGAAATACAATATAACTGACAGGAGACAACGAAAATAGGGTTGATTGGATCATGCCATTGAAAATATACCATATTACAAAAATGTCACTACTATTCACCTATTTAAAACCATGCCACTACAATAGATATGAAATTGGATCCATGCCATTTTATACGCCTCAAATATGTTTTGAATCGTTTATTTCTACCGTATTTTCATATGGACTGCAATAGCCTTGCCCTCAACCCTCACGTGGGTCCCATATGTCATTTCTATCTTCTTCCTTCACCCTTCCCTTTCTTCTCTCTTCTCTATCTTTCTCCACCACCTAATCTCTGCAGGTACTCGTGGTGGCAACGTCTTCCGACAGCAAGACTGTGCTGGCACTGCCCGTGTGCGCTGGCTCGTCGGCCCTAGATTGGTCTACCGCGGGGGAGATGGCATGAACAACGCGGATGGCTAAGGGCGGCCATCAAGCATCGATGCGTTGCGGCCATGAGCTCTCGCCGCCACCCCTGCGCTGGAGCTCCCCGCGTTGCCTCTGCCACCATCTCACTAGAGCTTGACGCGACGCAACTGCCGCACTAGAGAGGACGGAGTTTCAGGGAGGGCTAGACGGAGGCTAGTGCCGACATCACCGCCGAAACTTCCTCCCCCCTGCCGGCATCAGTGAGCATTGTCCATCACGAACCTCTGGCCACCAACATGCATGGTGAGAGCAACACACCCAAGACCTCGAGCGGTAGCCTCAAATCTGCCTTGCCTCACCTTGCCGTGCCCATGACCTTCCACCTTGCCGCGTCGCCGCCAGCCACGACCATCTTCCCCACCCCTCCATCCTCACCGCCACCCTTCCACCAACGCTGGATTGCGGATACGAGCCTTCCACGAGCACCTGCAGAGAGGAGGAGGTGGAGAAAGATAGAGAAGAGAGAAGACAAGGGAGGGTGGAGGAAGAAGATAGAATTGACATGTGGGACCCACATGAGAGTTGAGGGCGAGGGTATTTTGGTCCATACGAACATATGGTAGAAAAAAAGATTCAAAACATGTTTGAGGTGTACAAAATGGTATGGATTTGATTTCATATGTATTGTAGTGGCATAGTTCTAAGTAAATGAATAGAAGTGGTATTTTTACGATATGACACATTTCCAATGACATGAATCCAATTAACCCAAGAAAATAACTTCAAAACCTTCAGGCATTCTGCAGTAGTATCAGCAATAGACCATCCATTTTCTCCATTTGATAAGGTCCATGAACCTTTTGACCTTTCACGGTAAAAACTTTTGTAACTAGGACAATTCTTGGTAACCTTTAAGAAAAATAACAATAAAGTTAAAGTTTTGGAATTACATTGATTTATATGTCTAAAAGTATCACATTCCACAAACCTGCGCGTTCTTTATAAAATCATGAGCTTTTGTGATAGTTGCACCAAACTCTTGGATAAGGCCTGTTGAGAAATAGGCCTGAACTGTAAGTGCAGTGTCCCAGGACTGGCAACCAACATATACCTAGTTTGAATATAACAACATAAAGAATTGTCACATTTATTACATATTAGATAAACCCCATTTTAAAAACGAACAAACACATATTTCAAGTAAAAACTTAATTTTTGTGAGAGTACATTCTCAGATGCCATGTACTTTTGGTGACTGCACCATAGTTTTTGTGATGGCTGTGCAAAAACAGTCTCAAAGCATATCTCGTGGTAGTCACAGCAGACCATGACAAAAACTAGTTGTTTAGTGACCCAGAAGATTATGCAGTCACGAAAGTTCAGCGGAATTCAATACTTAGGATTAAAATATTATTTATAATATTTGCGATTGCCATTGTTCAAAGCCATAACCCATTTAAAATTGGGCCAATGTTAGTTGATGCCCTATGAATCCACCAGAAACACCAGCTCTGCTCTTTTCTCTCCTGTTTTCCGTAGAGTGGGTTTTCTTTTGTTGCTCAGTAGTATTAGGTCTATAAAAATTGCCGTGCTTCACAGCCAGCCAAACACATGTATTGTACAGGTTCATGGCTATAGGGTAAAACGTAGTGAATATATGAAATAACAAATTAATGGCCAGGATTGTTTTGTACTATACATATAAATTATTTTTTTGTAGATGATCAAATTTCAGAGTATAGAGCGTGGATAACTTTAACCTTTGACTTCATTCCATCTTCTGCAATCCACAGGAAATCGTTAATCCTTGGAAGGTGTTGTCTGAATGCATCGGAATTTGGATTTTCTATCCAGCAGCAAATCATATTTAATACCTAACCACAAGACAACACGAGGCTGTAAAACAATTCATTTCAAATCATTTCAGTAGTAAGGCAAAGATATGTGTGGCCAATAGTAAGACAAATTATGATGCGTAATGTTGTGGAAGTTTTGCATCATGAGCATATCTAACATAGAAAGATGGTATTGTGATACCAAGGCTACCATAGGCAGTATGTGTGCCCAATATGCATTTGGCTGCAGTGGATTAGTCCTAGGCATATAGAGAGTTTAGAACAATTCAACCATGTCACCTCTGCGTTAACATTTTTATACGAAAAGATAATGAAAATTTTTGTTTGTGCTATCCATGAGTAGGTCTGTCCAAGTGCTGGCATAATGCCAAGATGTTAGTGGTGGTAGAAGAGCATAAAACTTTGATAAATGGGTATGTGTGCATGTGGTCAAATGGAGAGCACACAGCAAGATCGTGCATGTATCGGATGACTACTTAGAAACTGAGCAGCTGGCGTCTTTTCTGGAGGGTCTCATCCATTAAGTGGGCAGGGAAATTGTAATAAGCCAGCCCATGAATGAAGGCCTGTTTAGCATGCGTTATGTTGTAGCTGTATTAGTTCCATTTGCAGAGTGTGAATAGACGCGAGCTAGCAATACTCACAAATCAACCTTTTAACAGGACAAAATCATAAAAATTCTCATGTCAAAAAAAATTCATAAAATGCTACCATGGCAGATGGTTAACCAGAACTGCCAGTCTGCCACTGATAATTGTATAAATGGCTCTTTGCTAGTGGTTGCTTAAAAACCACCACCACCGATGCCTTTTCTGAATCACCCTGATGACGACCTTTTTTTCGGTTGAAAATGGTTTTGCAGGTTCTTGGTCTGCATTTATGATTTATTATTCTTTCTTTATTAGAGTCCTTGTTTATTCTATACTTAATATCTGGGATAACCAACACATTATTTTAAACAAAAGGACCATGTGAATTTTTTGTTCCGAGTCTCAAATTGAAGACGACCAGGGACCAGAATTTTCTCTGTTTTTAAGATCCTCACAGCAAAATTATAAAATCGTATAGACTTAAAACTGTCAAGAGCTTTTTGTACCTTTTAGTTGTGATAGAACACAATTCTGCGCTAAAGTGTTGAGTCTTGGACATACACTAGTGTGCTTTGATATTCTTGGTAACAATTATTGTGTCATACATTGGAAAACAGGCATAACACACACCATTCATGCTGGATATATGATCTGCAGTTTTGTTCTTTGGTTGATATTCTTTTGGTTGAAGGGTATTATATTTGTTGATTTAATATGTTGAATTTAAGTTGATGGTTAAATATTGTAACATCTTCTGCATGGTAGCATTATAGACATAGCTTTGTGCTGATTGGGTTGTTAAATTGCATAAGTCAATTACCAAATAATGAACCCCTTTAGCTCATTACATAGGCAAAATGCAAGGAACAATATAAGAACAAGTAGATGAGATTAATGAGCTAATTATGGATGTATCATGGGACAGCAGTTGTGTAATTTGTAAACAACGAAATTTAGAATGGAAATGTAACAATAACTTCAATGGCCAATAGAGCATTACCTTGTTGATAGGACATAAACACACATAATTGCTGTTTTCATCTTCATAGTGGATATGATCCATTAGGTTGGTCAGAGCTCTTTGTCTTAGCTTGTTCACTGGCCACATACTAAACAGTGGTTCCACAAACTTGTGCAGAGAAGCCATGGCAACATTTTGAAACCATGAAGGAGGATAAATAATGTCATCCTATAGTGAAATTGACGCTAAAGATTATTTTAGTATGATAATTGTCGGTAATATAGTAAAAGCTTCATATATAATAAGTTATTGATAATCATGCTCATATCATCAACAACTGATAAATTATCTTTTCTCTCTACTTATAGACATAAAAATAGTTCATAAGCAAGTACTTTCAAGGACGTATTAATCCACCAATATAATAATATACAGAAGAAATTGGTAAAAAAAATGCTAAACAAGCTTTACAACTAATAATTTACAAATGAAGGGCCCTACTTCAAAAGGAAACCATTTTATTCATCCAAACAAACTCCCAACATTCTCTACGATCTTTCATACCACTAATATTATTTTTATAGTAGATCATAAAAAATCGGGGCATCTGGGCTAGTGATCGTATATATACTGAAAAAAAATTGCAGAATTGTCTTGTCATCAATTTATCTCACTTCAGAGTAAACTATCACTCACAATCTTAAATGCCGGCACTATTGTCTGTTCTTTTATTTGAACAGACACATTGCTGTCCTTGATTTCTAGCATTTATACTTGGTTTTGTAGGTATGTCTTTTGCGTTAGTGTGGCTCTCATATTTTTCTAGTAAATGACCAGTGTTTGACGACATAATTTTTCCAAATTGTTTTTTCCTTTGATCATATGGAATTGCAGATACTCCAAGGTAGCTACGCAGTGACATGAACACAACTACAGCGTATGGGTCAATTTGCCATTGCATATTCAATAAAAGTGTGCTATATCACTTATACATGCATGTTATTGTGGTATAAAAAGGCCTTCTAAAGTTTTAGATTACAAACATAAATATGATAGTACATTCAAAATTACACGAATTGAAAAATTAGAAATTCCCCACAATATTTAAATGCCCCTCAAACATAATTAGATATTTTGCTATAATTTGAATATAATTAGATGTACTGCTATGATTTTAATGCGTAGAAACATGATAACAAACCTTGCAACAAGAACTCCGAGCTTTGTTCCAATTGATCTTATCATATGGTACATCATAGAGCTCATCTCTTAGTGCCAGTATAGTTGGAGTTATGGGCCCAACAAATCTTTTGGCGTAAATATAAGACATTGGCATATAGACCATCCGGCTGAAGCACCAAAATCTTCCTAGAAACAATAAACTTTACTTCAATTTGAGTATAGAAAACTGTATACGGACGCGAGGGGATGCACTGGGTATGTGTGGATTTGGTGAGCCTTAGTATGTAGTATTTATAGAGTACAAGGTGACAGATGTGAAGGCAACGGACCTATATATTAGAATGGACTTTGATAAAAAAAAATTTAATTCTACTATGCCTCGAATACCAACTATCCTATGGACTTTGATAAAAAAAAATCTAATTCTACTATGCCTCGAAGACTTCAACTACCCTATACTCTAGCATCCCCCATACTTGCAGCATGAACAATGTGGATGATTAACCTATAGTGAAAATGAGTGATCAAGGTTGGTTCAAGGGTGGTAGTCACTTGTTCCATCATTTATAGTATCTAACAGTATTCATCATTTACATGGACATATATATTTTTGGTTACACAAAAAATATTTAGAAATATTAAGCTCAGTTATATTTCTCGCAATAAAATGTCAAATTGTACTTTGGATATACCTGGATGAATGGGAAGAAAATGTGGAAGCATCCATAATTCTGGAATAATAGGATTATTCCCTGACCAATCATACACGCCAATTACCTTGGTTACAAATTAAACATAAGATATTGCCTTACATCAGCTTCATACTAAAACAAAAGGTCTAACTAGCATAGGTCTATTTGCTAAACAAGTAGCACGTACTTTCATATATTATATTCTAGAAAAACAAGTAATAGATGATCAAACTAATAAGTTCTATTGATCCTATGTACCTAGCTAATGTTATGATTTTTTATGTACTTTTTTCTGTGATAGGTTAATCTAAATTTCCTTGTCATCATTCTGTTTAATCATAATGCATACCGAGAGATATAACTTTGCCCATTGTGGTGCTGATTCTGCAGTGCCATGAGACAAAATCCAGTCATGTCCTTTGGATAATGCATAATTATCTCCATCAAGCGCCTCCCCCAACAACCTTAAGGTAACATAGTTAACACATGAGCCAAACATGGAGCTTGGACCCAAAGTATGTGTACTCCAACCCCCATCTTCATTCTATAGAAAATTTGTAGTAATTAGAAATATTTGTACATCAAATGCTTTGTTGAAATGAATCATTAGAAAAAAAATGACATGCCTGAATGTTGTAAATGTATCGACATATCTCACGTATATGTTCGGATGATAAGACATAATTCATTGACTGAGTCACATGTAAAGCAAATATCTGTGGAGAGAGTAAAAGCTATGTAAGAGGAAAGCTCACAAAACAATGGCTGCTTATTTTGTGTATTTTGTCACTGAATAAATCATATATATATAGTACATTATGTGTCTAAGAACCAGGAGTGCACTATTTTCTTCTATCGTAGGCAAAATAAGTGGGTCAAAAAATTGGAACATCGTATTTTCTTAAGAAATATTCATAATGGTTAGCAATTAAATAATAGCTACATCATTTCCTAAGTAATGTAATTCACTTCAAAATCACCCTCGATGATGGAAACTAACACTTTGACGGTCAATTCATCGGCACTGTTGACAATATTTTTCTGGTTTAATTTTTGTAAATACCAGTCTTTGTGTAAAATAAGAGTATAGTGTGCAGTTAATCTCCTTTTCGGTGTATATTTTTCATCTACCTATTACCGTTTCATTAAGTTCCATACCATGAGAGGTAGAATGAACAAAATCCCACTGTAACCACCAGGCCAATGCCCATCTTGTGCTTGAATAGAAGAATATTGATCAAGAACACGCCTCAAAGCAGTTAATAGAACTTCTTCTGTGACTTCTGAACTGTCTTTAAGATTGTTGACTCGATGTTTTGTGTAAACTTTGTTCTGTTTTGCACACTGCAAAAATAATATATTTGTAAGATTTCCCTTTTCTGTAAGACTCGATTGAAAAAAGATATAAACAGTTTCATCGATCAGTAGTGAACAATAATAAATGGAATGGAGAAAGAAGCACAACTTTTTTATTCTTTTGTTCCTAGCATAGGTAGTATGGGATTCGCACAGCGTGTAACAATGTTCAAAAGTACCGCTACTAGCACGTAGCAGGGAACAGTGTGTCTCATCTTGGTCCAGAAACATATGTTCTGCTGGTTTGGACCCAAATGTTAACAGATAGCTACACAGTAAATTCATTGTAGAGTTTTTGCATGGTTCATCTCTTGACTACATGAAATATATGTAAGTCATAATAGATTTTTTTACGGTATCCAACAATACTATACTTACTGTTAACTTCTTTTGTAATATGGCATTGTTTTAAAATAAAAATCTAATAATAACATACACGTGACACTAAACATATATATTCCTAGTTTAATTATCAATCAAAAGTTACAACTGTCAATTTTTCCAAAAATGTTATGGCATCCACTATGTATATTTCACAAGGTTGGTGTTAAAGTGAGACCTACAAAACCTGGTTATAGTTGTTTCTAAGTCTCACAATGTGCAGAAGATAGTAAGCTAGGCCTACATTTAGTTCAATAGTTGGGTGGAAAAGAAAGAGAGCATGAGAGAACAGAGAATTTTAATGTTTTTTTAGTGTATGTTACCAGGTATAGTAGTACTATTGCTGCTGGATGGATTTACTACCCACTGTACTATCCACCTCCACAATGCTAATTAAACTAACTAGTAAGATATCTTTTTATACCCATTTTTTATGCACATTGTGACTACATATAGTTTATGCGCCACGATATCTAACATTGCCTCAATTAATGGAGAATGACACCATAGATGTAGTTTAAGGTCACACTTTTCTGGTTTTTCAAAATTTAATGTGTTTATTTCAGATACCATTGTAGTCCAAGCTAATTGTTCATTACCTCAATAGTTTTGGTAAAGGAACAAAAATGACACGGATGTAGTTATCCTGATTCGGACAGCACTGTAGTCCTAGCTGTAGTATAACAGAATCTACAGTTTAGAAATGTGATTTTTGCTAAAATGTGATTTTGCTAAAAATAATAACATTAATTCTAGTAGTCACGTACCCTACCTCTTGTTGGTTAAGGTCTTCACCCCATATCGACCGTGACATATATTAATTTTCGGGGATTGGATAATCTTTGTAATTTACACAATTATGAGCCGGGTTTTTTAAGATCCTCCTGTTAATGTATGAGGTTAGAAAGATAGTCATCGTCACATTAATTAGAGAACATCTTAAAAGATCTAGGTCACCATCACTTCTCTCGTATTCTTGAGATTCAATTTGTAAGTATGCTTATGATTGATGTTACATTACATGTAAAATCTTTCTTGCACTGAAGATACTAGGAACACACTTTTTTTACTACCGCCTTGTATATCGTTAGGAACTCTCAGTAACTGTGGGCGAACGGTCAACACTGATAAGGAGCTTCTGTCATATCGTCTGCTCAACCTGCCACTGAACTGAGTGAATCTGTTCCAAGGTGAATTTATTTTCACCGACCAGTGTGAAGCCTGCGTTTGATAAAGCGAAGGCTTTGTTCAGCAGCCTCACTTCTCAACTCTCTTTTTTCGTGTTTCGCGCGCACGTATTTCAAACTGCTAAACAATGTGTTTTTTTAAAAAAAATTCAATACGAAAGTTGCTTTAAAAAAATCATATTAATTCATTTTTGAAAAAAATTAGCAAATACTTAATAAATCATGTGCTAACGAGTCACTCCGTTTTCCGTTTGGAGAGAATAAACTCCCAACACACGGTGCCAAACTCAGCCTAAATGTATCCTTTCCAACCTTCGTTTTATTTTAATTACCGAGCGGATTATCTATTTAATTATAGAGATAAGTTTAATATTTTTGTTGAATTCAATAATGCTTTTTTATGTAAAAATTTAAATATTTTGAAAAATAAACTTAATTAGCTTAAGACAACTGGTCTTATCAATCCAGTACAAGAAAAAATATAGAAAATCTATTTTTGTAACATAATACAAACAATTTATTTTAATAATCTGGCAAATAAGCTGCAAAGAAAAGGGCCTCACTTATGATTTTCGATCTTTCCGGTCTTGATCAATTGACCTTTGGATGAGTTGTCCAATGATGAAGCCGAAGAACCATATGTTAAGGTATACGTTTGTCTCTACCCCTTTCTTCTCATGATTTTTTCTCTATTATATTGTTGTTCAGCAATACTTACATTCTAATTAAGGGGATATGGGGATTTGGTTCTCGTTTTCTCACAATACAATGTCAGGTTTATAAGAAGCTTCAGAATATACTCTCCCATCTTGTTTGTCAAAACGTACAGCAGTGCACAGATACCCTTTAATTTGGCAGTGTGCCTCTAATTATATGATGCAAGATATATAATCTACTAATCTACGTGGATCGATCAAGCTGTGCCATCTGTGAAATTTATATCCATTTTTCATTGACTGTCTATGTGCTTCATGTGTTATGTAATGTGTTGTCTATGCGCTTCGTCGGCAATCTTCGCATAAATACTATACATGTGACAAAACTTTCGTGTTACTCGTATCCGGTTTATCTAGGTATCCCTACTATGATAGTTTTGAATGCTTAGGTATCCATACAATGAAAGTTTTGTACCCCCGTAACAAGCACACTAGTTCCATGCATATACTAGTGTATCCATACAACGAATCTTTTATTTAAGAAACCAGCACACTATTTTCATGCATATACTTGCATTGCTGCTACATGGTTGATGGTGAATGCACATGCTTTTAGTTAATTAGTGCACAAAATAACAAAACATATATGGTAACACAAAAATCAGAGAGAAAAGGCTTACAACTATGTTAACAGAAAAATACAAATATAAAGAGCCATAAAATAATAAAATAATGTAGTCAGTATTGAGTTATCTGCACTTTCCTGCATGCGCATGAGGAGGTCGCTGCACTCCTTTCGCGTGAAGCGGTTGCGGGTGAAGTCGCGGCGGAGCCTCTCCACCTCGGCGAGCTCCTCCGGCGTGCCGGCGTTGGGGTCGAACTCCCACGTCTCCCGGCCGAGGAAGCCATTGGGGGAGCGAAGGAGTGGGTTGCTGGCTCCCTCACCGATCTTCAGCTTCCACATTGTCAAGGATAGCTTATTTGCAAGTGAGCAACTCCAATGAGTCGTGGTTATTAATAGAAGAGATCAGAAGGCCCGTGTGTAGGCATGCTGCCTATGGATATGCATGGTATCTCGGTTTCAATGACCGCCAACTAACTGAATATACTTCAGTACATACACTTATAAAAAAAACATTTTTTTGCAACGATAGGGTCTGGCAGGTCTAGACCCGTCTACTCAGCTAGCTATTTGTAATTCGAATAGGAGGTGTATTGACAGTTTTTTAAAGTCTTTTAAATATAATTATAATATAATTGTATTGGTAGTATAATTAAAATGTAATTACATTATAAATTATAACTTATATGAAACTAATATAAAGCAAACTAAAAACCATGCCTCAGCACCTAAGATGGTGGTTTGATCCACGCCTTGCGCATGCACCCCATTCAACACCTGACCCCACCCACCCTGCATGAATCTCAATGCAATCCGACAGTTCTCAAATTAAAAGTTTTGAAGAGAAAAAATATCAACAATTTTATAGTAAATCTGTTTTGAATATTCACAAGTAAAGAAAAGTCAGGTTAACACATATTAAACACTAACTGAAGATAAGAGTCCAGATGGCAAGAAAAAATGCGCAATTAATCAAACACCCCACCGACTCTGCTAAATTTACTGTTTCATATAGAAGACAGAATTTTCTTTTCGCATGAATCATGTGTTGAATTCCCTCAAGAATCCTACGAAATTCATTTGAACAAGGTCTTAGTTTAAAAGGCTAGTGTATTTATAGATAAGTTCTTTTCATTTTTTAATTTTTAATTCTGAAAAAGAGAATGCTATATTTGGTGATCAAAAGTTTTTGAAAATTTGATATGTGAATGCAGCTGGCAGAGCTGTAGTCCCTAGACATACAAATCATAGCAGTTGCAGCCAAAGTTTGCACAACTTATGGGACCATGTGAAGGAGTGAGACTTCTGTCGTCCTTTCTTTAATTCTTTCATCCATATATTAGACAATTAATGGAAACATAGGCCGGGTTTGTAAGGTACGTAGACCCGACGCAGGGAGGAGGACACATATAGCAGGCGTGCAGCACTGCCATGTTTGTCTGGAGCCAGCGAACGTTACATGAAATTAGTCGTCCCTCTGTCATCACGCCTCGTTAATGGACGGCACACCTACTTACAAGCGGTGATTAAAGGTTCATTATAATGTATCGTCAAAATACCGTTAATTGTTGGGTGCGGGACAATGGAGCTTACAAGAACTGGGGGCCCTTATTGATACGCGTGAGCGCTGAGGCGCGTGGTAGCCCTATACTTGTATATATATATATACTAGTTGATATCCAACGTTGTGCTGTGCTGCGAGATATATGAATGAATGAATGTTATATATTATATAAATAATAGATATATATGTTTAAATAATGTAAAAATGATGTGAAGGTAATGATTTGATATTGCTTGCATATTAAGTTTTAAAAATAACAAAATATTAATGATATGCATGATATTTAAAATACTATAGATAATAATTGCTAATGAGTGATGATGTAACACACTTACATGTGATTTAAAATAATCTAAATAATAATTACTAGTAGGTAATGATATAGCATACTTATATGTTGAGGTTTAGTAGTTATTGGGCATCAACTATATAAATAGTACAGATATGTATACAAAATTTATACGTATATGCTCAAACTTATATTTATACATGTCTATACAAAATTAGATGTATAAGCTTTATATTTATATATGTAAAATTTATATATATAACTTTGTATTTATACATATACATATGTACATCCATTAAATGAAAAAAAATGTATATGTATAAATTTTGTATGAGCGATCGTACGGATGTACGGTACACGATCCCGCGCGCGGATAATCACGAATAATAGTTTTTATCTGAACATCACGAAAAATTGAAGTAATAATTAGGACGGCTAACCATAGTTGCAAAAAAGCATTAGTTTAGTCTTGGTGTATGAGATGTTCCACGTGATCTTCGTTTTACGGAGATACGTACGTAAACCTCGATAGAATATATTCATGATATCAAATTATGAAGAGGGATGCATATGGATCGAGATCTATATATATATTGCAAGCCTGCAATTCGTGTAATACCACGTACTTCGAATAAATATACCAGTTTTTCTGCTCACATAACAGTTGCATGGTACCCTTAAAAGGCTATCAATGCTGGATCGAAACGTTGTCGCGACAATTTTCCCTCTTGGGCCAGGTCCCCGACGGATACCCGTTCCATGACGGACAGGGCCAAGTAGGATTTCCCACCCGCAGGTGAGCAGAGGCGAGGAGGGAGTTCACCCGTGGGTGACCCAGCGGGGCTCATGGGTATGAGCTAATATAAAAAAGAGCTAGTTCCAAGGCCCACTTGACCCATTTAGGTGGATGTCACGCACTGATAAATCCATCCTATGTTAAAAAATCACTTCCTAAAAGGAATAATAGAAATTAATTAAAATTCTAAAAGAAATTACAAACACTAAAATACGGGCAAGAAAAATTCGAAAGTAGCTTGAAGTATTTTTCTTAATTAAATTCTCCATGCTCTAAAATGTCTCCAATTTTTATTTGAATTTTCAGAGCACAAAAAATAATTTTAAAGCAACAAAAATCAATTTCAAAGTTAATTAAAATAAAAAACCTAAAAATAATCCTCTCCCTCTTTTTGGGCCGAATGTGGCCTGAAGACTCTCCCTTACTCCCTCAGCCAAAGTCCCCTTCAATGGTGAGCAAAAATCGGCAGATTCCACTCTAAATTGATTGTAAAAATCGGTTCCTCTCTTCCTCCTCCTCATTATTTTCCTCATGAAATAGCACCAAATCCCGCATTAAACCTTGATGAATTCTGAAATCTTCCTTCAATGGTGAGCTCCACCATGGCCGGCCGGTGAGCTCCTCGGCCATTCCCCTCCCTTCTCCCAACCTATAAATAGCGCTCCTCCTCCTCCCCTTTTGTCTCCACCCCGCACGCTGAGCCTCTCCCCACCGTCTCCCCACACGGCCTCCTCTCTCCACGGCGCCAGCGAACTCTGGCCGCCCTTTCCCGTCGACTGGAGCAGCGTCGGACCACGCCGCCGCCTACCTCGGCGTCACAGTCGTCTCCTCTTCCCCGGCCTCATCTCCATTTCGCTCGGAAGCCACCGAAATACCATCCCCAATGTCTAACAGTGAGGCGTCGTCGTCCTTCTCCTCACCCTTCGACAGCCCCTTCCTGTTGAGCTGAGCGCTGCCATCCCGTGCCCACACTACTAACAGCCGCGCCTCGCCGTGCTTGTCCTCGGCATCCCCTTCCCCAAGCCCGAAGCTCGCTGAAAGCTCGTCCTCGCTAGTGAACACTAAGGACGGTGTTATCTTCCTCCTCTAGTAGCCCCTCCCTCCTCGTCGGAGCGTCATCCCCCTACAACGTCGTCACCATCGGCCTCGTCTCGCCATCCTCTTCCTCAAGCACGCCTCCTTGTCAAGTGAAGACCTCAGGAACACCGCTCCGTCGTCGTTTGCCTCTTCGTCAAGCCTAAAGATCGCCAGAGTTGTCCCCTCGTCGTCGGCCCATTCGTCCTTGTCGCCCTCGTCCGGTCGTCGCCACTGTTTCCTTGTCATGTCATGCCCGTGCTGAGAACCCTCCCCTTGTCGTCCTCTCTTCGTCCTCCCCGTGTTGTCACCGTGTTGTCGCAACGTGCACACGTGGTAGCCGAGTGATCGCGTGCTCGTGTGTTCGCCGCGTGGGCGCGTGGTTGCCCACGTGTGCAACTCGCGTGGCAATCACGTGAGGCTCGTTTGTTGGTAACTAGTTTCAATTGATACGTATGGTCGCACTCCGTCCCTCCCATGGGTCTCAGCTCATGGGTCTCAGCTACCAGTCCCTCGATCATTTCTTTTCTCGAGCGATGTTGCATTAGACATAATTTAATGGTTTAATAATTAAACAACTCAAAAATCTCCATTTAAATTTCAGCTAAATTTTGTATGGTCGTTTCTCGACCATACGAGCTCCTAATTAACCCGTTCAAATTGCTTAATTTTTGTTATAACTTAAAAAAATTTTGTATGGTCGTTTCTCGACCATACGAGCTCCTAATTAACCCGTTCAAATTGCTTAATTTTTGTTATAACTTAAAAACCCATGTTTATTGTTTTTATGTATTGCTATCCTTTCTTTTGCTTAGTGTTTTAGCCTTGTTTTGCTTAATCATGTAGTAGTCGTCGTTTCAGAGGTTTTCGAAGTGCAGATCAAGTCGTCAGAAGACCTTTTCTTTGAGCAAGACAAGTTATACTATATTTCTTGAACATGTTGAATCCTATTATTTTGAAGACTATGTTGTTTTACTCATATATGCATCTTTAATAAATTAAATGACACTCATTATTGTTTATTTAACATTTAATATTCCTATGATCCTTGTTATATAGCCATGTTGTTGAATTTCTACCCATGCTCTTGTCAACCTTAGTAAAATGATAAAATGACTAGTATGGCACCATATATGACGGACTTACTAGTTGCTTTAGGTTGGGCTTATCTATGCTTAGATCAAACATAGAACCCTTTTTACAAATTAGACTTTGGGTAACAACTAAAATATGTAGGAATGATGATTAGGTGACTGATTGAGCTAGGACATGATGGAATCTCATTCAAAACTTTCTAAACCTGTTTTACTTGGGGCAAGAGGTGCATGGTTTTGCTAGAAGCACCTTGGCCACTATAAGGATCGGTCTTCGGGCCTCTGTTGCTAAGCATAACAGTGTAACCACAAGTCTAATGGGTAAGACCTTGCTAAAACTCTAGATCATCTCAAAACAAAGGCCATCGGTATTATAGGTCTGGGGCCAGGGGAGGCCGACTTTGACCTAGCGCACGAGGGGCCTGTCTCGTCTAGGGGGATCTTGCAATGTTTACCATGTCGGGGACCGGTGGGCGGCGAAACCTTAGTGGGTCCTTCTATTTTGGGTTGAGCTAGATGGATAGTCATGTCACCATCTTTACTTTTCGGGTACCTTTCAGGTATCGCGATGCATGGCTGACATGGAGTTAAGTATTGTGTCTTATAGGTAAAGATGTATATCTCTAATCAGAGTAAAACTATTCGAATAGCCGCACCCTCGGTTTTGGGCAAGCCTAGCAAGTTGGTGTTTTTCTTCTAAGTGATGGATGGAATTAACGACACTTTGGACAGGTGGTTAACCTAGGGTTAAGACTGGTATGCGTGGCTTCGCAACCACGATAATTTTGCTTAGAAACAGGACCTTGTTTAAACTATACTTTAAAAACATTAAAATATTGCAACTTTGGCTTTGCGCAAAAATAAACCCTATTATGCCAATTCTTTGTCCCCCTTTGCATTATAATTCATTTCCCAGCATGGCTTGCTGAGTATGGTGGGTTTATTCATTCTTTCTCAATCTTTTCCCCTTCAGTCAGAGAAGCTTTTCGAAAAAGAAGTTTTACATGGAGTTTTGGCTAACACTACTACATAAACGATTTTCTTGGACGAGATCCTCGTTAGGTTACAAACGGACCATAATTGACCGCGTCTGCAAAAATCAACCTTTATTTTCGCATACGGCTCTCTAAGAGGCCCGTATGCAAAAATAGATTTTCGCAGGCGGACCTCTTAAGTAGCCGCATGCAAAAATGAGCCTATTTTTGCATGCGGTCCTCTTAAAGGGCCGCATGCGAAAATATATTTTCACATGCGGGCCTTTAAGTGGTCCGCATGCAAAAATATCTCCTCTTTTTTTCTTCCCTTCTCCCTCTTTCCCTCCTCACCACTTCAATTTTTTCACCCCTCTCCTCTCTCTCCCTCTCCAGATATTTCTTTTTCTCCTCTCCTCCTCTCCTCTCACTCTCCTCTCCTTAATCTCTCTCTCTCCCTTCAAGTGGGCAGCGGCGGGCGGCCGGGAGGTGAGCTGTCGCCAGTGTTGTCGCCGCCATCGACGACGAGGAGGCGCGCGGCCGAGAGCGGGCGGCTCCATCCCCGCCGCCACCGCCGCCAACGACGAGGAGGCGTTGGGAGCGGGTGGCGCTGTCGCCGCCGCCGAGGCAGCCAGGAGCATGCACCCCGCATGGCTCGGTGGGCACGGACTCCAGCGGTGGCGGCGGGCGAGGGCCACGGCGGGGACGGACGTGGGCGATGGCAGCGGCCCTCCCTCGCCCAAATCGGGTGACGGCCATCCTCCCCCTCCCCGATCCGCCGGCGGCGGCCCTCCCCCGCCCCGATCTGCCGGCCACCGTCCTCCCCCGCCCGGATCCGTCGGTCGCCACCCTTCCCCGCCCAGATTTGTTGGCCGTCATCCTCCCCCACTCGATTCAGCGGACGGCGTCCTCCCCCGCCCGATCCGTCGGTCGCTGCCCTTCCCCGCCCCGATTTGCCGGCCATCGTCCTCCCCCACCCGATTCGACGGCCGGCGTCCTCCCTCGCCCAAATCCGTCGGCTGGAGGATGAGGACGGCGATGGGTCAGGGGTGGCGGTCTATTTTTGTATTTTTGAAATTTTTTATTTTTTTTGTAATTTTTTCTTTTCGCATGCGGTCGGCTTAAGCGTCCGCATACAAAAATCGGATTTTCGCATGCGGTTGTGCTGGCCGCATGCGAAAATCATGATTTTCGCAGACCTTTTCTTCCATGCGGCTCGTCCAACCGTCTGCGAAAATACATTTTGTTCGTTTGCAAAAATACATTTTGTAGTAGTGTTATAGTCCAATTTAGTGCCTGTGAAGATAAAGCCATGGGCCCGTGAGTCCAGTGCTATTTTTCTTTTCTTGTTAGGCCTAATGTGTCTTTGTAATAATGTAAATACTATCGTGATAATTAATAAAGATCAATTTTTTTTATCAAGTTTGTGTGATGTACCTCGTTTTTTTTGAACGGAGATTAATACACTAGCATTCGAGAAAAGTATTTTCCAGGCATAACAGTGGAGGTTTATATAAACTCAACCAAAGTTTCTCCCACCAGTCACCCAGTCACTCCACTCCGTACCTCTTCTCCTAGCCGCTGCTACCCTTCCTCCTGGGACCAGGCATCAGTAGTGGTGCGTTGTTCCCTACCTGCGACCACCCTCCCTCGTGTGGTAGCGCGAGAAGATGCCGTCTGCCCCCAGCATGCAACCACCCTTCGTCCTGCCCTCCCTCCTCGTTAGAGCTCGCGCTTCCTTGTTGTCCCCAGCCCTCAAGGCCTCGTACTGGCCCGATCGAGCTCGCCCTGTCCTCGCTGCCCCCATCCAACCAGACAACATTTTGTTTTCTTTAAACTGCACAAGATAGAGGTAAAATCAGTTCTTTCGCTCATACAGAAGTTATACACTACCCTGAAAAGGGCCATCGCTGTCGGTTCAAAATGGCTATCAGTGCTGGTTTTTGTGCTGGCTATAGTGTTGCTCGAGAGAAAGACTGCCGGTTCAACAAATCGACTGAGAATAAAAGCCCTAGTATCTTTGCCAAATAGTGCTACTAACCGGTAGTGATAGACCTTATATCTCTCTGTCGTTATACAGCACGAGTCTTATTTTCAAGGGAAGAAAAAGAAAAGTAGACATTATAAACAGTCTGGACTGTGCGCTCTTTATGTACAAACGGATAGTCCGAGATGTCTGGATAGTTTAGTCGATACCAAAAAAATAAACAGTCCAGACCATATGGTCGAGGTATATGAAGCCGGATAATTCTCATATGCCATTCGGGCAGACTATGGGCCTGTTTGGTAGAGTTTTAACTCCTAATTTAGCTTCAGGAGTTAGGTCTGGAGTGAAATTGTGAAGCAGCCTAAACCCAGCTCCATCTCTCTAGTTTATTTTGTGAGAGCGATTCACTCAGCTCCGCTCTCACTTTAGGTGGAACTCAAACTGTTTGGCTGGGTTACAGTTTCAAGAGAGATGGAGCTGAAGCTGTAGCTGTGCAAACCACACACCCCATAGGTGCCGGTTCTCAATATGACCCTTGTCATCGGTGCAGCTTGAGACGTACCGGTTAGAAAATCCAATACCCATGTTAGTTTCCGTTAAGCGATTTGTCAATTATGCATGAACCATTGATGGGACCAGTGTAGGTGGCTTCATACGGGTTCAACAAAAAAATATAAATTATGAGTTTTTATATTTAATTTGTAAATGTTGTAAGCACTTATTGTTAATCGTGGAAACGATCCTACAGAGGTTTTACACGCTTGGTTCAAAGGTGTGCAGGGATTTGGCGTGGAAGGTGTTGTGCCGTTTGCTCACCTGATTTGAAGCCAAAGTGTATGTTGAACTTGCTATAATAGTTGGTTTGGCATGTTTTACTTTACTAACAACATCGGAACTTTGTAAGCTCCAACAGCAGCTGCTTTGTAAACTCGAAAGGGAGAAAGCAACATCAGCATTGTTTTCTTCAACATTTATCAGCTCATATGTTCTTGACTATTCAAAGAATAGTCTAGTGCACGGATCAATGATGTTATTGCTTCCTTGAGAACAGTATTTCCAAAGTTAAGATAGTGTGTTGCTTATATTTCCAATGTTAATGTGGTGTGGTCCTTATATTGCTGACAAAAATGATGCATTTCGTTGTTACGTCATCTTTTTTCAGTTCATGTACTTTGTTCATGACTCTTTGCTGGCCCTTAAGGATTTCATAAGCATTTAGGCGTTTTGTATGTGGCCTTGAAGCCTCGAAGGTAGTTGCACATTTCTCCTGAAATAGTTTTTTATGGATATTCTTAAGTTCATATAACTTTTTCTTTAATTTTACTCACACTCGTTTTGTTAGAAATGTTTTATAGCCGGGTAGTCATGGACAACTCAACTTTTATTTGTCTCATGAGTACATAGAAATACTTTTGTGGATATTCTAAAGTTCATATAACTTTCCTATAATTTTGCCCATCATCATTTTGTTAGAAATGTTATTTAGCCATGTAGTCATGGACAACTCAACTTTCATTTGGCTCATAGTGAAGAGTACATAGAAATAGCTTTTTAGTGGATATCCTGAAGTTCATGTAACTTCTATAATTTTGCCCACCCACATTTTGTTATACATGTTTTCTAGCCGTGTAGTAGTGGACAGCTCATCTTTTATTGTGCTCATAGTGAAGATAACAAGATTGTGTACCTGTCAGTGGTGGAACCAGGATTATAACTTGAGGATCAACCGGCCAAGTAACGGTGATAATAGATTCAAAAACCGTTTAACAAAAAAAATTTGGCTTCAAATTAACCCCAATTGATATAATATACATATATCTTGACTATTTGTTATCACAAGAATAATTTTTAGGCCTCTCACGTTACCGCTAGTGGAAAATAATAACAAAGCAAAAAAAATATAACATTTATTTATTAGATTTAACCTACGGTTACCAACTTGATTGTAAATATTGTTGATTTTATTTGAGCTGGCTTAAAACTATCAAATTAAGACCTATATAATTTGATTGTTAAATGTGTGGAAGATATGAATACTGGATACCCACATGGCCTATATATATATCCGACTAAAGATAAAAGATGGACTAAATTCATATATTATGTAGTTATAGAGTAGTACTTGGTCACCATGTTGTGTTGCCATATATTCAATTCTAAAACAGGGTATAGAGCCATGGTTGAATATACCATGTAATAGATTAAGAAACTAATGTTGCGTCCAGCTAGTTTTTTCTTTTATAACCCGGCCTGCAATCTATATAATGTAGACAGAAAGCCCTCTAAGGACATAAGCACAATCAGATTATCGGATTAATATAACACCCAGCAGATACAATTCACAAACAAAAGTAGCATATTACCTCTCATCGAAAGAGCTTGAATCTGTCTAAGCCCTTGTCTTTCCCATCCTTTCACTTTTAAGTCTCTTTTAGGTCTCGTACGCTACCTCTTTATTATTGCTGATAAAAACATCAATAGTTGATGTGTCAGGTAGAGATGACATCGAGTTTTTCGTTGACAAGTACGATGAAACCAATCTTCGACGTCGTCAAGTGCGATGAAACCAATCTTCGACGTCGCCAAGATCAATCTTGACGAGTTTGATGAAATCAATCTTCGGCGTCATCACGCCGCCTAAAATCATCGGTTTGTTTGCTCTGATTTAACTTGTCGTTATTACATTAATTAACCACAAATTATACTTCGGGTATCTTTTGTGTCTGCATGACGCAAGGTTGTGGAGACCGAGCGCCGCTGCGGCCGGTTCAACATGACGCCGCGTCCACGTGACCTCGTTCGTGTCGTCGCAATGAAAGCAGGCATCGGCGTACATGGACATGCGCCCCTGCCCTGATGCCGACCATATCAAGAAAGCGATCCTGCTATCTGACTTCGTGCACAGCGGACTGCACATGTCTCCCCGCGGCTGAAGGCATGTACACTGCAGAGAAGAAAGCAAGAGCACCTTTGACCGATGCATGGACGAGCATGCACAAGGGCAGTTGCATCTACAAATCTATACGCATAGGACATGCAAAGATTTATACATTTTATTTGCTTTCATATGATCCTTCAGTAGTACTACATAGCACCTCATAGATGCCAATTGAAAATCTGGTATAAGTATCGGTTTCTCAACTGATATCAATTTAAAAACATTTTTGTCTATTGGCATAGGTGTCGGTTTTAAAGACAAAATCGACATCTATAGAGGTTCTAAAGACACAACCGACGCCTGTAATCTTAAAAAATAAGATGAAACACCCAGGGAGTCGCAGCACAAAAACCTCGATGGGGCCACCATCATCACAGACTCAATTACATAATCAATCTCATAAAACATTCATCACATATTCAATCACATGAAGAGGGAAAACCACAGAAAAAATCAATTTGAGAAGCGGGGAAAGGGAAACAGAAATTGTGAAATAAGAGTAAGCCTGGATGCCATGGCCGCCGCACCCGAACCCGCCGCGCTCGTCGTCCTTGTCTCCGACGCCGCCGTTGCACGTGACCTAAGCGCTAGGTGCTCGGTCGCCATGGCTGCTCTGCCCGAAACCGTGGCCGAACCAACCGCGCTCACCGCCCCTCTCTCCATCGCCGCCGCTGCTCGTGGCCTGAGCTCCAGGTGCTGCTTCTTTTAAAAAACCGACATCTAATGTATTGGTATCGGTTTTTTCTCTAGAATCGGCACCTATACTACTTAAAGGTACATAGGTTCCTTTTTAAATGAACTAGCATCTATGAGCCGACACATATTATGGGTTTTGTAGTACTACTCGAAGCTGCCATGTGAACATAGGAGCTCATGCTTACACGACGTCAACCGCCCAGGAGGAGTCTTGTGCAACTCAGCAACAAATGCTGAGCACATGCACCTGGCAACGACGCATGCACTACTGGACGATGGTGCTCGAGGAAAGAAGCAGCATGGCGGGTGATGGTAAGCATGCCATCGCCGACTGCTGTAGCATCGTCGCCTACACCAATGACACATTCTGTGTCTTCTACATCCATCGTCACCGACTTCCTCTGCCGTCATTGCCTGACGGGTTTATTCTGCAGTAGTTGATAGGCGTATTCATCTTCACCACCGACCGTCTCATTTGTCATCAACTGGTGTCACCGCCTCCATGGCTACACGACTCCGCCACCGTTGTTGGGCCAATTCTTCTTCACCGCCAACCACATCGTTTGCCAACAACTAGTGTCCTCGCCTCCATGGTTCTGTGACTCCACCACCATTACTGAGCGACTTCGTCTTCACTGTCGCCCGACGACTGGTGTCATCGCCTTCATGGCAGGCCTATTCCGCCACCGTTGATGGGTGTCTTCATTTTCACCGCCGGCTGCCTCCGTCACCGCTGATTGGTACCCTTGCCTACACGGTTGGCCTACTTCACCATCACTCATGAGCGACTTCATCTTCACAACTGGCCACCTCTACTGTCGCCGACTGATGTCATCCCCTTTACAGCTGACCTACTTCCCGTCGATGATGGACGACTACGTCTTCATCGTCGGCTGCCTCGGCCACTCTCGAGTGGTGCCCTCGCCTTCACGGCTAACCAAATCCACCACCGCTATTGATGTGAAATTCATTGTGACACACGAAGGCTTGAGAGATCTGCTTAGCTCCAATGCAGATAATATATCTTGATGAGGTTCAGGTATGCAAGTTAGTTTGATCCTGCAACTAACAGGATGGAAATAGATCAATGACCAAGGGACCGATCGGCCAATAATCCGACGTGATATAGCGAGACCAGCCGATATCAATAGGGTTTTGATCAATCGGCTATAGATCCAATATAGACATAATAAAATAAACAATGAGATTTATGTCATCATCGGCTGGAACTAAACTATGCATAATCATCAATAAACCGTTCTTTATCAAAAGTAATCTTGATAGATCAGATTAAACCGAGACAAAATCAGATTGAAGTTGATAAAGATAGATTTAATTAAAGATTATATAAGTTTTATTATAAGCCAATGTAACTCAGAAGATGCAACAAGATAATATAATGTGAACCAATCGGCCAAAACTGATATAATATGATAGATGTAGATCCGATGGTTAAAATATACATTGGCTGGAGATCCGATATAAGTAAATTAAAGTGTATATCGGCAAACTAACCGATATATTCGATAGTTGAAGGTCACAATAATGATAACTCATTGGCTAGCATTCTGATAAATGTTGCATAAAAACCTATCGGCTAACTATAATTAAACTTATTATCAGCAATCTAATATATCGGACATAACCGAGATAGTATAAGATTGAGGATAATAAAAAAAACCTATTTACCCGATAAATCTATACAAACGTGATGGATATAACAAATTTATCTAGAACAGCAGTACGATTAGAGAAATATCAACTTAGCCAGAATATCGGACCTAACCGAGAAAGTCCTAACTAAGCCGATACAACTCTAAACAACAATGCAGTTAAAAATAGAATCAATATATAAAATAGAAAATGCTTGCATCAACCTAGATAGAATATTGGACTTAATTGAGAAAGTTCTAGCCACACCAATATAAGCGAAATTGACGAAACTTACTTCCCCGCCGGAGATCGAACTCAACCGATGCAGCCCCGTTCAAAACTAAGAACTCGCCGGAATAAAAGGTGGGGATGAGCCGAAATTAATTGTATTCATCTATGAAGATATCTTATAAAGACCCCGGGTATACATATTTATACCTTCGGGGTTGATACAAGTT
The DNA here is from genome assembly GCA_008326285.1 of Oryza officinalis. Taxonomy (NCBI): domain Eukaryota; kingdom Viridiplantae; phylum Streptophyta; class Magnoliopsida; order Poales; family Poaceae; genus Oryza; species Oryza officinalis. The sequence goes on along the minus strand of BDMV01000011.1, from coordinate 14,734,920 downwards.
CTGATTGGACATGACACAACGTTTCCTAAAGATTAAAGAAAGAAAATACAAGTACTGATCAGACACTAGACAAAACTTTCTAAAGATAAAAGAAAAGTTACTAAACCCTGCCTACTTAATAAATAGAATTAAATTGCCATACCATTATCTACACAATTCCTTCTTCTTGAACTCAGTCTCTTCTGAATAAATTTCCATCTACTGATCAAGTTCTTTCCTTAACCAAATCCACTAAAGAACAGTATCAAATTTTGATGTGAACAACCATTGATGGGCGACTTCGTCTTCAGCGCCAGCCACCTCTACTACTGCCGACTAGTGTCATCGCCTTTAGTTTGGTCTAATCCGCTACTGTTGATGGGCGTCTTGGTCTTCACCATCGCCGACTTCTACCATCGCCTTCATGATTGAATGATCCAGACATCATTGCTGGATGACTTCGCCTTCACCGTCGTCGCCTCTGTTGCAGCCGACTGGTCCACTCACCTTTGTGGTTGTGTGATACCGCCACCGTTAATGTGCGATTTCGTCTTCACTGTCGACTGCCTCTATCGCCACCAATTGGTACCCTCCCCTTCACTGCTGGTCTACTCCACCGCTGCTAATGGGTGACTTCATCTTCACCGTCAGCGGCCTCTGCTGACGCCGAGTTGTGTCATCTGGCCTACTCCACCGCCATTGATGGGCGTCTTCATTTTCACCGTCGGTTGCGTCTGCCACTACCGACTAGTGCCTCTATGGTTGGTCTATTATGCTGTCGTTGATGGGTGTTTTCGTTTTCGTAGCCGGCCATCTTCGACGACATCGACTGGTGTCTTCACCTTCACAGTAGGTCTATTGTGCCATGGCTGATGGTCGTCTTCGTCTTCATTGCCGGCCACCTTCACCGGCGTCGATTGGTGTCTTTGACTTCACGGTTGGTTTATTCCGCCGTAGTTGATGGGCGTTTTCGTCTTCACTGCCGGCCTCCTCGTCTCCCGTCAACTAGAGTCCTCGTCTCCATGGTTATGTGACTCCGCCGCTATTATTGGGCGACTTCGTCTTCACCACCGGTTGCCTCTGTTTCCGCCGTCTGGTATCATTGCCTTCACAACTGTTCTACTCCGCCGTCGTCGATCGAAGATTTTGTCTTTACCGTCGACCGCCTCTACTGTTGCCAACTGGTGTCATCGCCTTTACGGTCTTTACTCCGTCATCGCTGATGGGCGATTTCGTCTTCACCATCGGCCTCCTCTACTGTCGCTGACTAGTCTTATAGCCTTCACGGCTGGCCTACTCCACCATCACTGATGGGTGATTTCGTCTTCACCGCCGGCACCGACTGGTGTCATCGCCTTCATGGCTGGCCTACTCCGCCACCGTTGGTGGACGTCTTCATCTTCACCGTCGGCTGCTTCCTTCACCGTCGATTGGTATCCTCGCTTTCACGGCTAGCCTACTTCACCACCGTTGATGAGTGACTTTGTCTTCAAAACCGACCGCCTCTACTGCCGCTGACTGATGTCATCGCCTTCATGCCTGGCCTACTTCGTCGTCGTTGATGGACGACTACGTGTTCGCCGTTGGCTGCCTCTACCACCACCGACTGGTGCCATCGCCTTCACGGCTGGCTTACTCCATCACCGCTGGTGGGCAACTTCGTCTTCACCACCGACAGGCTAGCCTACTTTGCTGCTGTTGATTGGCGTCTTGATTTTCACCGCTTTATGTTTGGATTGTCTCTTTTGTTTGTCTTTTTTTACAAATTATTCATGGTATTATATTCTTGCATGATGTCTTATTTGTATTTATATAAATTGTCTGTCATGGCTCTTTGTGAATACGTGGTAGTCTGTTGAATTTTTAATCTATTTCACACTTAGTACACATGTTTTTTTTGTGTGACTTGTATTATTTCAAATATGTGGATAGCCGGGACATGAGAAAAAGACAAATTTTGCTATAGAACACTCAAAGTTTGTGTAATTTGCTATAAGACACTCGAAAAACTTGTCTTTGCCAGAAGACGCTGAGAGTATGTGGTAATTTGCAGAAGAAAACTAACGCCATTAAAATAATATTATTTGACTAAAGAGGCCTGATAGAGAGTGTGAAATGCCCAATTTACCCCTCAATTTTTCTCTCTCCCTTTGCAATTCTATCCATCCTCTTTATTCCATACGGGCTCCATGGAGTCTGTCTCTACAGCGGCATCAGCGCCAGCCCGAGCGCCTATGCAGTAGGAGCTTAATTAGATCCAATTGTGGTGCGGAGAAAACTCGGAAGCTAGGCGGCAGGGCGCATGAACTCGAGCAGTGGCTCCAACGCGAGCTCGAGTGTATGGTTGCCTGTTAGGTGCAGCGGCCTAGCGGGAGCTCGTCGTCCACTAGTGACGCTAGTTTCGTTTCTCTGCAGCTGCAATTTAGGTACTTTGCTGCAGCTTGCTTACTCCGATGTTTGCACTTTCTGAGCTTGATATTGTGTTGGATGGTTAGCTTCAGTCTTGTGCGGTTGTGCTTCAGTTTTCTTGCTGGATCTGTTCCACATGCCTACTACTTGTGAGTGCCACAGTTCTAATTGCTACTGGCCAGCTCGAGATTGAGATCCAAATAGTGGGGCCACCGGGATGACAAAGGAGAAGAGAATGGGGAAGAAGAAAGGGGAGGTTGACAGATGAGGGAGGGAGGAGGGGAGCAATCAATCCCTGAACTAAGGAAGAAGAAGGGCATCGAGGTCATTTGTAGTGTTTTTCTCTCCAAATAAGTTGGATATAATATTTTAATACGTGTAGTGTCTTAGTAGCAAATTACCACAAACTTTAGACGTGTTCTAGCAAATAGAAGGTTTTGGAGTGTCTTGTAATAAAAGCCATAAACTTTGAATGTCCTATAGCAAATTTTACCTATGAAAAAACATACTCAATGAACAACTGAAATGATGAATAAAAGATCTACTGTTCCTGGAGAAAAAATTAAAACGACAACAATATATGTGTATTTAGAATAAGGGAGAAGCAACATTCTGTGATTAGCCCTACTACTATCTTAGAGATGAAGAGAAGATGATTCATTTATTGTTTCAGAGTACGAGTTAAACTGCCTCAGGGGCTTGTAATATTTGGTCCAGCCGCAAGGGGCTATAAGTTATTTTCAAGGGGGCGAACATGGCATTCTATTTTCCTTTTGTTTGCTGCAGCAATAAATATTCCACACAATGATGGTATGTGGACTCAAAATTGTATTACTCTAGTTGAAAGTTTATTTCAATAAAAAAAAGTTTTCCAGAGGTGACACCCGATTAGGTTTCAATAAAAAAAAAGTTTACTTTGTGTATTATGGATAAAAACATTTTATTGAATTGCTATTGTATATATGCAACGGAGGAGCTGTTATTGTATATAATTGTTTCTCTTGTTATTTTTAATTGCAAGAACTTTTAACAATTAGCAGGAAAACAAAAGATTTTAGTCGTAATAAATTTATAGCGCTGCCCATTCTTGTTAACTTGGTTGCTATAATAACCTGCTCAGAACCATTGGCCGTTACTGTTCATTCGTAATAAATTTATATTAATTTCTGTGTTTATATCACGCTGAAATCAAAGTGGCACATACATGCATGCATAACTGGGGAGTTAAAATACAATATACTCGAATACTGCGAACCGATTGTCAATGTAGCAACATATTTGTTATATATATATGATCTTCCAAATATATTTTTAGATATATGATATATGTCTTTAACTATTTTTTATTTTTTTTTGTAAGAAGTCGGCAGTGAAACTCTCCAATGGCCCATATTGGAAATAAGTTCCTGTAGTTCGTGTAATTTAAAAAGAGGGAGGAATTGAAGTTCCCAACGATTTCCTGCAATTGAATGAAATATCAACAAACTCCAGCAGGACAGCTATGATAAACTACTAGCAAAAAAGTAATTAAAATAGAAAACCACAGAAGCTGTTGCTAACGTGCAATAACACGGGTGACATGTTATATATAGCTTTTGTACACGGGTAGCTACCTAAAATTTGTTGGGCTAATCTCGTTGCATGTGTGAGTTGTATATTTTTCTTCAAGTAAAAGTGTGTGTAAGTATTTTGTGACTCATTAGCACATAATTAGTATTTACTAAATTTTTTTTGAAAAATGAATTAATATGATTTTTTAAAGCAATTTTGTATAAAAAACTTTTTTGCAAAAAACGTACTGGTTAACAATTTAAAATGCGTGCGCGCGAAACATGAGGAAATGGATTTGGAAACTTATTGTGCCCAACACACCCTTAGACTACAAGGACAGATGACATAACTGCATTATTCCAGTAACTGAGCACATAGTGGTATACATACATGTCTGATGATCTAATTTCTGCTAAGCAAAGCAAGTTCAACACTGACTTGTAAAAAATACACACTTACTTGCTGCGGAAATTCTCCGGTCTCCAGCTGCATGTTGATTAGTTCTTTTGCAGCGCGGTACAGTGGCACTGGATCTACTTCAAGCTGCTCTTGGCGTGAAACATTTGAGAAGACAGACTGAGTTAAAGATCAAATCGTACTACCCCGACCGGCATGGGAAATGAAAACAAATCTTACTTGTCCAGCATATGTTAAGCTCAACATTGCCCAGGCAGTGTTCACTACGTGAGGTCTTCCGCTATCGACGTACTCCTATTTAATTTGAGTATAATAAACAGTGAGTTCAAGACGCAAGAAGTTAAAAGGTTTTTGATGAAACTTGACTGCTCTTATAAAGACACAAAATAACTATATGTAAGACAAAAGTAGAACTGCTACAGGTGTGCCTTCTCGCCCCCTTTCCTGCGCCACTCCCACTCCCTCCCCCTCCCCTGTGGTAAATTTTTTAGTGCCTGATCCTGCGCCATCTGTTTACATCAGTTACTAGCAGGTAACCAACAATCCACTCTCTCCCCATCCTCCCATCTGATTTTTCTAGATTTGGCGACAAGTGTAGCGGCATCGACTGGCAACGGCACGCTCATGCTAGGGGAAACTAGCAGCATGCCCTAGGGAGATGGTGACCAAAGGGCAACATGATTCGGGTAGAAGGATGTTGGTGCCACCTATGTCAGGGGCAGACCTGGGCCATAGGCAACCCAGGCCACAACCTGGGTCGTGAGCCAGTAACTAATATACACCCCCGTTAAATACAGCTCGGAAATCATGGCCCAGCAAGTGCTGGCGCGAGGCCCAACCATGCAGTATAACTAATCCTCGTCCACACTAGTCTCCGTGAGGCTACAAGACAGATCGAGAGTGGAGACTCGACCCAGTCTCACTCTTGTTTGCCCTCTCCAGCCCCCTGGCGGCTCTCTAGTCTCCACAATCTACCACATGGCTACCCCGGCACTCTTCGTATGCGCATGGCGCAGTCGCCGAGGCGACTGGATGAGGGCCCCTTGCTGCTCGCTTGCTCCACACTCCGGCTTCCGGCATCGGTGACCTGAGTACCTGACGCTCTCTGTTTCTTGGAGAGGCAGCGCCCGATGGACTTCCCCATCCCCTGATGCTGTCCGGCGGCTAGCTGAAGCCAGCGTCTCTAGACTCTTGCCTTAGGGTCTGAAACTCAATCTCTCAATTAGCAATTTAGTCATTTCATTATATGTATCTGTGCACCTCTAGAAATAGGAGATGACAATAAAACTTTTTTATGACCCAACAATATAATTCAATTCCAGCCAAATTATTCCTAGTTTATGTTGTAACAATCTAATAAAATACTATCTGTTTCTTTGTAATGATGCTGGTAATCTTGTGTGTATATGGTTCCAAAATGTTCCATGTTTGTTAAATTGTAATTGTAGTGACCTTGTTATCTTGTTGTGTACTATATGGTTCAAGTGATAGATATTTATTGAATTGGGAATGATATTTTAATTTTTCGTTCAGAAATGCTTTAGTGGTAACAAAGTTTTTCTATTGAAGTTATTAATATGTGATGTTGTGATTCCTTTTCCTATATTATACTATACCATGGTTAACTGTGTTTTATTTTCAGCCATACATTGGAGTGGACCATGTGGGTTAGCATTTATGGCTTGGGGCAGCATTACGCTTAACCCGGGGCTTGACTAAATCCTGGGTCCACCACTGACCCAAGTCACGAGCTGGCATCATCATTGGTTCTAGTTCTCCCTTAACACCAACGATAGATTGAAGCCAAACTGTCTCATGAACCTTACTTATCCCTTTAACACCAATGGTAGATTGAAGCCAATATCGAGATGACAAATGAGTCTGTCAATAACAGCTCTTAGGAATCATCAGCCTGTTATCCCCAATGCTCGTAGAGCCACTCGGCACAGCTTGGGAAAAAGGAGAGGCCTATAACATATCTTTACCTAGCAGTCCTTGGATACTGTATAGCATAGCAATCCATCCACCACTAGCACAGAGACCCTTATCGTGCTAGTTCCAAACTCATCATATGTGCTGGTTTTGGAACTGACACATAAAGCGGCGTACGTGATTTTGAATTATCTAAACGCAAAAAAATATATTTTCCATTTTATTAGTCATCCACACCAAATTCAGGATCTCCCTTTTCACACGTTGTCTCCTTATCGTCTCATCTATTAAGCAACTTCTTCTCGATATAATAGATGATATTCTTTTGATTAGTCCAGTCCAAAAAATATGACGCATACTTGTGACCATAGATTAGTTCAAATGAAAATATTGTCAACTACAAAGTTGTAGATATTGTCGATCTCTAAGTACAAGTCCTATGGAGATTGTCTCCATCCAAAGTCATTTGAAAAAGTTTCAAAATATGGTTATCCAAATAGATCTAAGAACTTCTAATGTATATTCAGACATGTAAACGGTTTCAATGAAAAAGTTACCAGCTACAAACTTTTAGATATTGTCGAGCTTTACAATTTTGATATAAGGTTCGTTTTTATCCAACTTCATATGTAAACATTACGTGAAAACAAATGGCACATATGAGTGGCAGCATTATTAGGGTCGGTTTTTTAACAATCAGCCCATATGAGGATATGTTTGTGCTATCTCTTATTTAGAATTAGCATATATGATGCTACATTCATATGTGCCCGTTTCTTATGAAAAATGGCACACATATGACATCCGTATGTGACAGTTAACATATTAATAAGGTTCAACCCAGGGGAGCATAAAGGCATCTGAACTAACCATTACCCACCTAAACTGTCAAGGTGATACTAAACCTCCACTACAAAAACACCTAGGGCACATGAGCCTAAACCACACAACTACTATAGGCTTCAAAAGGGCTGGGGCGTTATAATATTTGTTTTGGTTCTTGACATTACTAACCTCGCCTGGGCTCAGGGTGGGTAGGAAGGCATCAAATGTTCTTGATTTAGAGCAACCAGCACATATGATGCCATCACTAATGGTATTATGTACATGTGCACACTTACCACCCTTAACCAATTAATCCTTTTTTTGTGAACTAGATTATAACGAGTTCCAAGAACTATAATTAACGAGCTTCAAATTAACGACAAGTGAGAAAAAGAATTACCTCAACTTGACAACCAATGTAATTCTCTCCCCATCCACCTGTACTTAACTGCTTTGACAACAAGAAGTTGCATGCCTTCCTGATGGAAGAACTATTCTGATATGTTCTTCCCGCAGCAACTAGTCCTTTTATGGCGAAGAAGGTAGCGTATGTAAAACATACTGCCCAAGATCCATACCTGTTATATTAGTTTTCATTATTATCTGAAGGAGATATGAGTTCACATAACATGTAAAAATCTACTATCACATTTTTACATACCAAGAGCCATCCTCTCGTTGTTGTTTCTCAATGTACAATGCACCACTTTTGATAATTTTTTCTATCTCTTCATTGTGGTACCGAGGATACATCCCCTTAAACAATATCAACGCTTGAATAAGTGACGATGTGCATTCCACATAGCTGCATATTACTTGCATGTCTCGAGTTAGTTTCATACGTAAGTTGGAGATGAACAGCTATAACTACCACAGAATGAAGTATGGGCTTGAATATCTCTTACGGATAATCAACGATGATGTTCCGGAAACTTTCAGAAGGATTAATAAACTATGGCATCAATAATAGCTCAAAGTTAGTTTGAAGCTAAAAATAAGAAACAAAGGAAACTATATATTTTGGGAAGGTAACTAATAATGAAAAACAGTTAATTTTCATATGAAAGGCTTTGTCAAAAATTCATGTTTTTCATGATGGAGCTGTCAGAAATACATTTCTTAGCATTATTCAGAACATTGGACTTTGGAAACAAGAAATAAAAAAAAAAGGGTTCTCCATCAAGTCTGAATAAGACCAAGGCCAACTGGACAAGTTTCTCGAGTGGACACATTCATATATTAGTTAATCTGACAACATAATTCTCCCCCCCCCCCTTTTTTTTTCCAAAACGGGACTTCGTCATTTGGTCCACCAGGGTTAAATGTGATAGCTTACCAAAATTACTGGCTTTACCAAATGTTGTGCATTAATTTCAGCGGGCGCCAATGGAGGGTAATGGCATGCACAAATATTTCAAAAGATATGAACTATAAGGATTATATAGCCATGCATAAGATTATATTGTATCTTTCTTTTCCTTATATATTCCTCTAATTGATGATCTTATGTATCTGCACTTGGATATATTAAAACATGATCACTCGCCACATTGCAGGGGGATTATATAGCCATGATTGCCAGCTGGATCTATATGCTTCTTTTGCCCTCGAATGTAAGGCTAAGTCATCCCTAATGTTTCTCTTCCACAATTGGAAAGATATGTGGACACTATTAAGTATGAGACCATTATTCCTCCGAGTCCAAATATGCCAGCAAGCTAGTCTAATAACTTCCACAAAGAAAGGCCTGCCAAATTGCAACTTTTCTGTTTATACAATGGTCATAAATTCCCAGTTCGCTTCCCAGTTTATTCCAAGGTAATGCCAACACTGTTGCAAACGGACAGAAGAAGAATAGGCATTGTACATCTTCCAAGACTGAATTATTGCACATCAAACAAAACTGGTCCATCTTGTGCCCCAAATTGTCTTCTTTGAAGCATACTCTTGTGTTCAGTCGTCTATCCTTGAGAAGGAGCCATTGGAATACTTCTGACTCACCACAGGCCACAGCTGGCTCTTTGGCTCCGTTGCCGACGACGTTCTTGATCCCCACAAGGAGCTGGAGCAGACCACCTGTGAGCGCTGGCTTGCCATCGACACCCTGTTCCAGACCAAAAAGGAACCACGAGTTTCACTCCATGGCACAAGGATATCAGTCCGTCGCCGATTATTGCTAACGAATGAAGAAGGTGGCCAATACGCTACGAGACGTTGACCACCCCATCACTGAGTCCCAGCTTACTTTCAATCTTTTACATGGCCTCCACTCCCATTTCTCCAACTTGCCGGACAACATCACGAGCGCCCGTGTGTTGCCCGCCTTCATCGCCTCCTAGAACACCCTCACCCTAAGTGAACACCGTATCACCAACGAAGTGAAGGTCCAATAAAAGATGCACTTGTGTCAGCCACCACCCCTGTTTCACTGTATGGTTTTGACAGCTGCTCGTCCGGCTGCAGCGGTGGCTAAGGCTCGTCGCAAGGCCGCAGCGGGCAGCAACAAGAAGAAGGTGGGAGAAATGGCCGGCGGCAGAGCTCATAGTAGACTGGATGTGGCGGCAGCGGCGACTTCCACTAAAACTAGGTGATTTCAGTGTTTTACTGCGGAAATTACTATGTAACGTTTAATATTTTTTAATAGTCGAACTAAGAGTAAAAATTATATTAGTTATTAACAACAAATAAAACTGATTTCTCAAACTATGTTTAGAGATAAATAAATTTAGTAGACTCTGTATGAGATTGTAGATGAAATATGATATCCCGCACTTTGGATAAATATATGTTAAGTATTATAAAAATGATGGTGATATATGTATCTTAAAAATATTGTGAAAATAATGTGAAGGAAGATAATTGGATGTTGATTTGTAGAATTCAATGAATTGTAGATAATGTTACATGTTTGCATAAGTTTTTTATGTAATTATTGCTACTGGATGATAAGGTGACATGTTGGTATGTTTGCATGTTGAACTTTATAGATAGTATAAATGTGGTTGGCTGTAACACCATGATTTGCAGTCCAAATTAACTAAAATCTAATTTCAAAATTGGATCTTGTTCAAAATTTGGTTCTTGTGCGAACTAACACGTCAGAAATTTACTAGGATAAAAGATCAAATCTGATTTGAAACTAAAAATTAATTCTCTCCAATCTTAAATCCTGAAATTCTTTGGAAATTGGAAAATGCTATTATTGAAAACTAGGCCATCATCCTTCCTTTTCAGCCCAATACCTCATCCTGTTTTTCTCGTCCTCACCCTGCCAGCCTAGCAGGCCAGGTCTATCCGGCTGACCACCATGCACAGCCCAACCCAATGAATTCAATGACCCAGCCAACCAACTCGATCAACCCAACTACCCGAACAGGAGTTGCAGGAGATCCAAAAGAGCTGAACATATTCAAGAAAATGCCCGACTTCGAATACACTAAAGATCATCGCTCTCAGCAGGACCTAGCTGCTTCCATAAGCAACACCATCGTGGGGATCAGAAGGGAGGAGCCTTATGCACGAGGAAGCCTCCATGGAAAATCTGGTTTGAGAAGAAAGGGACCTATTGTAAGTGGTAGCGAGGTGGACTTTTCTCCTGCCCCAGCAAGGGTTGTATTATTTCACACGTGAAACATACAGTAGGGTCCGCAATGCTGTATTTCATGCCATCCTTAGATAATGTGATCTAGCGAGAATACCAGGGAAATACTAATGGGTGTCTTGGTGTACGCATGGATCCTAAAGCAAAACTAACGCTCAGCTTGGAATTGGACACTGGTGCACCTAGGTGCAAAAAAAAAACATTCCCCTCCAAGCCACCCAGCGCCCCACCACCCTCGACGAGTCCAACGGGTCCAATTCACACATTATATTGAGCAACATGCACATGCGCTCGGAAGAATGCCGCCCCACGCTAACTCACCACTACCAGCACACTAACTGATCGATCTTCATAATGCCACCCCATCCTCAATAACCAGGTGACCACCAACATTTCCACCATCACCACCACCCTGTGAATCTAGAACACCCAACATGGCACTCTATCCCCCGCCATAGCCACGCCACCCACTCTGCTCTACACTACCACTACACTGACAGGCCAAACGCTGTTGCAACACCACCTTCTTATGAACCAGCTCGGCACCAGCACCCCCAGCACCTCTCCTGACAAAGCCATCAACATTTTGCCAGCCGTGCTACCCTATTACCACCAATTCACCCCCTTTTCCTCTTTCCCCAGGCTGTCAACCCGTGCCAAGCTTGTAGAGACCACTCCTGAGCTTGGACATACCAAGTCAAGGTCGCAGCCGCTCTCTGCTCTCCCAGAGCACCTCCATCTTCTCCACCTCAACAGGAATAGCTGCTATGGCGGGCCTTTTCAGTGCACGCAAGCGCTTGTCCTCTAGGCACTGCTTGCTGCCAACCTTGAGACCTATTTGACGAGACCTTCTGGCTTTAGCCTCCCTGGCCCATCACGAGAATCGCTTTCCCAGTCTCCAATTGCACTCGGTCGAGCACTTCGGATCGAGTCACTGACCCATGGGCCCCATCATATGGTCAACTACCAGGTCTACCCCCATGATCCAAGTCCACAAACTAGTCCATCCGCATGCGTAGACTCCTCTATTTGATGATCATATATATCTACAATTGGCTATATTAATACATGGTCACCTCGTCTCCCACATTGGATGTGACGTGTTCCTTTAATCCATGAGGAACGAGGTGACCAAGAGACAACGAGGATCCATACAAGACACCCTCGTATTGGATGTGACCATGTTAGTACTACCTCCATTCACTTTTATAGGGTGTATTTTTATTTTTTGTATGTCAAACTCTAAAGATTTTGACCAATAATGCACAATATTTTTAGTGTATAAAAACAATATAAATAGATTTGTAGTTTGTCATACTATTCATGCAATATTATTTCTATAACTATCAATAGTATTTTTCATGAGAAATTAATTAATGGTCAAAGTTCACTCTTGAAACCTATTTGGAACTAAAATACACCTCATAGAAATGCACAGAAGTTCAGTTTTCTAGAGTCATGCAGTAGAATGGTGCCTTACGTCTCAGCAAACCAAACCCCAACCAGGGTTTCCCTTACCGCCGGGGCCGCGGTTACCGCGCCCCGGCGGTAAGCACGGTTACCGCACGGTAACCGCGGTAACCGTGACAAACCGCGACAAACCGTACAAAATTTATCAAAAATTCAAATTATTTTTTAAATTTATTTGAATTTGACGCGGTTACCGCGGTTTACCCCTTACCGTACCCCTGCGGTAAGCGCGGTAACCGCACGGTTTACCGTGGTAAGTGAAACCCTGACCCCAACAAGGCAATATCACTTTCACCGGGTGGAAAGCCCACCTATTGCGGTTGTTTTGGAGGCAGAGGCAACCAAGGCTCTATCCGGAAAATGTGATGCAGTCCAAGCGGAGCAGCGAGACTACGTGCATTACAATGCTAGAAATGCTTATATTTGTGGGCGCAGGGAGTAATATTTTTATTTTTAAATTCCATTAACCCTCCTCTCTATGGCTGATTGTCATTTGGTTTAAAACTGAAACTAATGAGTGTCTGGAGATTGAAGGCACATTGCTGTAATCTGTGAACCCAAATTATATTACGTTGAATCAATCATGTATGAAAGACGAACATTGGCATTCTGGCTTTCTCAAACGAGGCACAAAAGAGTTCTAATTTTGCATCAGCAATTATGCTACGTGATACTTTGGTCAAACTATTTCACCTGTTGTTTTGATAAATTTAAACTATGTATATGTCCATGAACTGCTGCTCTTCGAGATCTGAAAAGCATAACTTCTACTGCTATATTTAAGGCACAGTGATCTGCAAGAATGTTGCAAGGGTCTGAAAGATACACTGACCTCTACCCATGGGGTTGTTCTCTGAGATTCTGCTGAGGACAATGTACCATCCTTGTTCTTCAATAAAATAAGAAAATAGTAGCATCAGTCCCCACTTTTATTTAAGTAATTAAAATACAAATTATATAATCATGAATTCGAAAGGGATGTCTCCAAAGAAAGATATATAATTTGAAAAGGTTGCAAACTCCTCATATTCTCTTCAGTGTCTAAAAGCATGCTGTTATCTTGTATGTGGTTTAAAACAAATTTGGTATTAGTTCAAAAATATTACATTTCCTGGTCATTGCAAGTTGTGAAGGCACGTCAAATATTCATTACCCATTTCAATAGTTATAACGTTGAGCTCAACAAGTGAATTTAAATATTTAAATCACAAACACTATTTCAACTTCCATAAATAGTTATGGAAGTTGCCATTATAACGATTGAGCAATTTCAACATTCTAAATGAAGTGGATCGATCAAGTTATATACCAGATATTTGTAGATCTCAACTCAGTGATTAATATTAATAATACTATACTATGCAAATATAATTTAGTTTAGATTTATACCGCAAATGAAAGGAGGCAGTCAACAGCATCATACAACCTTTCTTCTCCTAATGGATCTCCAACATGGTTTGGTGGAATCTTTGACAACAACAATACTGCCTAAAAGAAATGGAAACTTCAAAAATTAGATTAGTACTGTATAGCGCTCAGAAATCCAGAGTCTAGTAAAGCTATTGTAACATCCTGAAAACATGACAGATATGGTGACGAATACATTTCAAAGCTTGCATTCTTTCTTCTACTGAGTTTGGCGCCCTTTCCTCTCCACCTACTTTTTTCTCACTTCCCTTCAAGATTGAGCACTTGAATATTCTTAATTACAAACCAATCAAGATTCTGCTGAACAAACCAATCTCCATTGTTCATTTCCCGCCAATCCCATTTTGGCCCATGTTTGTTCTAGCAGTTTTGTATGAAAGCTCCCTCTCTTGCTCTCGTCATCCTTATGCTTTCTTTGTTGTGGCTCTATCGGCAACTACCATTTCATTGGCAACTACTATGAGATTTTAAAATCAATATATGTATTCATAGATAATCATGCCTCATCAATCATCATATGGAGATAATTAATCAGTAATGTGGACACATCTTGGAGAACATATTATTGGATAGACTAACCTATGACACTACAAGGATTATAATGTGCCAACAGTTGGCCTCAAATGGTGTTTGTGTACATTCATTATACTTGAGATTATTATGGTTCCCAACATGTGTAACGGGTTAGTTTGAGGATGCCAATATTCCATGATAGTAGAGCTATCCAAATTAATGCATGCTTTCGTCAAAACCATCTTATGCTAAGGGTCGTTTACCTGCTACGAGAAGGGGTGCATAAAAGGTTTGATTCAACCAGGGAGAGATATTATTGGGCATGGAACAAACTGAGAGGTAAACATCATATGGTGAAATGGACAGACATGGCACATCTGAAGAAGTTTGGAGGTTGGCACATCTGATGAAGTTTGGAGGCTTGGGTTTCACATAATGCACAAAGATGAACACTGTGTTGATGTAGAATCACGACACCACACCTTGAGCATGTTATGTGTAACCCGTGGCGGCACCCAAAGACACGCTGCCGTAGGGAGTAGGTAGATGCTGCCAAACAAACACCGTACCCGGGAAGGACCCCGTCAAGGTGAATGCACGTTTGTTTGTGATAGGCTTTTGCTTGACTTTCTTGAGCTGGATCTTTTTAGTTCTAGTATCTACACCGAACATGTCTATCATAACTTCAACGATCTCATCGCTAAGGCTTTTGGGTTTTGTACGTATACTAGGCATAGGATTACTAGGGACGGTCGATACAGGAGCCGATCATAAAAGACTCGCTGGCTGCGGTCCGACTGGTGTTGCCCCCCTCCCCCCTGTTGGACTGACCACCACGTCTGGTCTGATCGGCCGCTACTACCGGTTTGTCCGACAGGGCTGCAACGGTCTGACCGGCGTATTGTATTGTAGGGACGAATTTAGGTTCTATCGTATTGAGGGGATTGTAGCTACTTTTCATCGACCAATCTTATTGCATATATACTATAGGTACCGTCTAAGCCTATGAAACGCCATACATATGCTCACTATTCTATGAACTAGATGCACTACCTAGCAATCGGCTATTCAGCCGATTCTCTAGTTCGTTCATGCGAGCATCTAAGGTTTTTTCAAAGGGAGAACTAAATGAGGTGAACCGATTATTTAAACTAGCAATAACAATACCGTCTACTATTTCAGCGACATTAGAAGCAAGTATAGATGTATGGCTATAATCGGTTGTTACCTTGGATGTGGTGTAGACGGGCAATGAGAATTCCTGTTGTTCGATGACGCCTTACCTCGTCTTCCGGTAGCATGAAGCCATCTTTCACCGATCTTCAACGTGAGCTTCAAGTTCTTGGCGATCCTTCCGGCAACTCTCCATGATCCACAGTCATGATGTTGTGTTGATGAGAGCCATGGTGGAGAGCTAGGGTTTCGGCTATAGCAATCGAAATCGTTCTCCAGTGGAGTCGTCAAAAAGATAGTGTTGATATAGAATAGCGCCGCCACACTTTGACCACGTTATGTGCAACCCGCGGCGGCACCCGAAGATGCGCCGTCATAGAAAGTGTGTAGATGCCGCCGAACGAACACCCGGGAAGGACCCCGTCAGGGTGAACGCATGCCATTTTATCCTAGGCTCGGCAAGCCAGCTAGGACGTCCTCTAACGTTGTAGAGACGAGAGATGGCAAGCAATTGGGGGATTTGAGAAGAATTGACTTTGGGATAGGTAGTAAGGAGGAAGATGTAGAATATAGAGGGTTCGAGTAAATAAATTTATTTTGACGACTGATTAGTGGTTTTTTCAATTGGTCTTGGCCCCCTTATATTTATAGGAGGGGTGAACTTGCTTCTCTTTTTTTCCACGTCCAATTAGGTTTAGAAATCAACCAGGCCTCGAGAAATCCCGGTCTTGAACAAGGAAACATGAGAAATACCTAAATTGGACTCGGACGCTGTGCTGAAGGTCTGACCGCCCGGACACTTGTAGTCTGACCGTAGTGTATTGTACGGTCTGACTGGCCACATAACGGAGGTCAAACCAGCCTTCGTTGGAAAGCTCCAATATTTTTCAAATTTGGCTTGAACTTGCTATAACTTGACCCTAGTACCAAATTTGGTTATCAACATACGGCCCTATTGGCGAAATAGGTTGTTAATGTCAAACTTTTAGACAGTCTGTGCACTGAGCTGCAAGGAAATACCTTCAGGATAGGGGCATTTTCCTGTCTAATAAGGAAGGGGTGCCCCAATTCTGGAAGGGGCTATTAAAAATTGGGAGATTGATGAAATTGGGTTCTGAATGGGCACTGAATGGTGGCAAACATGTATAGTTCTTGCATGACATATGGATCAGCCCCCGCCATCTTAAGATAACATTTGTGCATAACCAGCAGGACATTGTGGTGGCTAAACTAGCTCCAGGTTGCAGAATGTCAGTAAATTGGCTTATTAATAATTGATCTCATTATGATTCCAACAGAGATTGATATAGGATGATGATCTAGGTTGAGGACAACCAAATCCATGTATAGAGCTTTGACCTTTAGGGGATTGGTAGATTCAACAATTCAGATGGTCTGGAATGCAACTTCTCCCCATCAAGATCTAACATTTCATCGTCTTGCTCGTGTAGAGTGATAAGATACAATCAACCGAGCAACTAATGAAAAAAGGTTGGGAGGGCTCTGAGTTTTGCCAGCTTTGTGGAGCTATTGAATCAACAAATCACTTTTTTTTACCTGTCCGATGACTGTTCTCATTTGGTGTACTGTTTTTGTAGACATGCATTAGGCTAGGTTAACATATCTCGTAATTCTCATGATTTATTTATTCTGGTAGTAGTTAGAGTTATGATCAAAAGTAACAGGGTTAAATTGGCCCTATTTTCTGCTGTGTGTTGGAATTTGTTGCTGGTTAGAAGCAACATGATCTTCAGGAATATACTTGTGTACTCTCCACTGACAATCCTTTCCAAATCATAGCTTGTCTTTTGCAGTGGAAACCGCTTCTTACCCATGAAGAAGAAGAGGAGATGAAGTCAATGGTGGCAAAGTTAAAGAGAGCGACCACCCAGAGTTCCTTGTTTTGTCTTTGGAGTGTTTAGAGTTTAACTGGTTTCCTGCTCAAGTTCTTTCTTTATGTTTGCATGGTGAGGTGTTTCTAGCTTTGTTGCCTATTCTGGTCAGGCTGTGACCAGTGCAGTTGATCCACATCAATAATTATTGATGTCTGATTTGTGAAGGTCAGCGTTTGACATTTCTTAACTAGCCTGGTGTTACAAACAGGCGTAAGTGGTGCTCAGGAAAGGTATAATGTTTGTTTGCAATCACTTAGCAAAAGTAGCAAAATATTTCCATACTTGTGTATGCATTTTCCACTTTGTGTTGGCTATCTGGACCATCTTGTAAATGGGATAACTCAGTCTCGAAATAAAAACTTCTTAATATCAATGATATAAAATAATATAACCATAGCAGCCAAATAATTAAGGGAGAATTGCTCACTTGACCCTATTCTGAGGCTTAACTATCAATTCAATCCTACTTTTTAAAATTTGCTCATTTGACTGTTTTTCAAAACCAAAGTTGCCGTCTGACCCTACTTTCACTGTATCATGAGTGTTTCATTTAGAAAAAAGAAAAAAAATGTATTTACAAGCCCAAGTGAATAAAATGCCCCCGAATACATCAACCCTATCCTCTATCACTCATTTAGTCATTTCTTATCCTCTCTCCTCTCTCTCTCTCACCAAAGCACAAAGAGCAGGAGGGGCAGCTGCGAAGGAGGGGGTGCGAGGAGTGGCTGTGGAAGGACAGTGGAAGGAGCGGTGGCGGAGGGGCGGTGGGAGGAGCGGCGGCTGATGGGCAGCCTCAGCTCCGCAACGAGGAGGGCTGCCGATGGTGGCAACGGGAGGGGTGACATTGGCTCGACGACAAGGGGGACCGCTGGCGGCGGCAACTACGCGAAGGGCAAGAGGAGCGGCGGTGGAGGGACAGCGTCGGCTCAGCGACGAGTTGGACCGCCGGCGACGGAGGGGAGGTGGAGGCAGCTACAGTGGGACGGCGGTAGCTTCGCGAAGGACAACAGGAGCAGTGGCATTGGCGTGGCGACGAGGAGGATCGCCACCGGTGGTGGAGAGACAACGGCGGCTCGACGAAGAAGAGGACTGCCGACGACCGCAGGCATCTTCGCTATGAGCTTGCCGCCCGCCGGTGTCTGACTCGAGCTCGCTCGAAGCTGCTTGTGCCGTCTCCGCCACGACCCATGAGCTCATTGCGTCGTCTCGCCGGTTTGCTGCGCGGTGAGAAGGGAGGTGCTACAACTCGCCCGATGTTTGAAGCGAAGAAGGGATGGGGATGATTTATTTATTCCGTACAAAATTGGACCAAAGGAGAAAAAATAACTTTGGAAAAATAAGATCAAATAAGCAAGGGTAGAAGTGGTATTTTGAGCTTTTGTTAACACCGTTAAATGTCCTTAACAGAAGAGGGTCAGAGTGTATCTTTGGTTTTGAAAGGAGGGTCAAATGAGCAAAGTGTGCAAAACAGGGTCAAATCAGTAGTTGGACCTCCAAATAGGGTCAAATATGCATTTGCTCCAACAATTAAAGTAGTGAACTTCAAAACCTTAAGGCATTCTGCAGTACAATCAGCCATAGCCCATGAGTTTTCTCCATTTGACAAGGTCCATGAGCCTTTTGATCTTTCACGGTAAAAGCTTTTGTAGTTAGGGCAATTCTCGATAACCTTGAAGAAAAAGAAAAATAGGGTCAAACTTTTGCTGTTACATTTTAAATTTATAAGTATCACATTCAACAAACCTGAGCATTCTTTATGAAATCATGAGCATTCTTGAGAGTTGCACCAAACTCCTGGGCAAGGCCTGTTGAGCAATAGGCCTGAACAGCAAGTGCAGTTTCCCAACACTGGCAACCATTATACACCTGGTTTGAATATAACAATGTAAGAGGAATCATCACATTTAATTACCATTTTAACAGAATTATATTAGTTGTAGAAACAACAACGTATATTTCTACTGGAAGAAAAACTGCACATTCGAATAGAGTGAAGAAAATGTCCCGTAACTCAAACTAAAGGACCTTTTAAAGTTTATTGAACTGCTTATGGACAGTTGGTTTGTTTTGACGTAACGACAGTCATGAATCTGACGTTCAAAGCTGTAAGAGATTAGTGATAATCTTTCAAAGTTTAGTAAGGTCTTATTCACCCATTGTCAACTCCCATTTACAATAGATAAAAAAATAGATATTAATGTTTGACAGGAAAGGGATTACAATTATAATTGATTCAATTATTATATATACGTTGCACAAAAGAATGATTATAACTTCTCATATTGCTTTCTTTTGAAAACTGACTTCTCATATTTTTATCTTATGAATTGATTGTTAATTAGTTTTCTTCACATTCTCTTATTTACTTAGAGTTTTTTTGAAAGAAACACAGTGAAAACGCACACGATCACAACATACGAACACTCATCGCTATGAACACACGCACACCCTATCTCTATGAGCGCCTTCGAAAGACTGGACCGGTAAATCTTGAGATTGTAGAAGTCATCACAAGTGTCTCACTGTCAACAGGTACGTCCTCTCCCACTGAAAGAATAAATAGTTGTGAATGCGAGCACCAGTGTTAAATCTAAGACTTGAAACCGGGTGGGCAGGTTCGTGGAACCTAAGTAGTTGAGTTATGCTCACTTCGCTTATTTTGCTTAAAGGTTAAACAAACAAATTTGGAATTAGTACCCAAATGCATTTCACATTATATAATATATTTTATATTACATTATATTTATAAAGATTTCAAGACTGTTTACATTAACTTGCAGACTCAGAACTTGATTGTAACAGCACCTCGTACGTATGTTGTCACAATGACCCTCCAGTTTGGTTGGTTCTCCTCGTTACAAAATCCTTTTTCCGTTGACCATGGCGCCAGCCCTCCACCGCAAGCATCCCTTGTCCCCATCCACTCCATCATCTCTTGCCACCGGAGCATCCTCTCTCTCACTGACATTGAGACGATCTACGCTCGGTACCGAGGTGACGAGGACATCACTAGCTCAAATATGATCACATCACAACTATGGATTTAGGTATCCTTGACAGCCATCTATGATGGGCTAATGTGATCTTTTTGAGATGACTTATCTCTAATGGGTCAAAAAGTATCCCGTTTAAGATATGGCTACCAGGATGACCCGTCACCGGTATGAGATTATCTGTGACGGGTTGTAATTGTAATACGTCACAGATGACCTATAACAGGTCACAACCATGCGCTGTCACAAATAACATGTCATTCGTGACGGGTATATTGAGATGATACATCAAAGATAAAAGCACTCATCTATGACAGGTCCTAACTATCACCCATAACTGATAACATTATCTATGACGGATGAGAGAATTTAAAATTTAAATTTTTTAAACAACCTTGGATAGAGACATGTCCTATATAAAAGTTATAGATCTCGACAAGATATATAACTTTAAAATTGATAATATTTTAATTTGAGATTGTTTACATGCCTGGATATGCGTTACGAGCAGTGAGATCTACTTTGAAAACAGTAATTTTCAATTTTTCAAATGATCTCGGATGGAGACATGACCTATAACAAAGTCAAAGGGTTTGATGAGATCCATGACTTTCTAATTGACAATATTTTTATTTGAGATTGTTTACTTCTCCAAATATGTATTATAAGTGATATAATCTACCTTCAAAAGGAAAAACTCCAAACAATCCCCTAAATTTGATTGAAAGTCCATCTAGCACCCTAAATATTGAAACCGGGAATTCAACCTCCTAAACATACAATACCGTTCATATGGCCCCTAAGACGGTTTTACAAAGTGGTTAGTATTTTATTTGCATATATGTTCGTTGAGTTTTGATCATGTGACATACACATTGGTGTATTGGACATATATGTTGAAATTCACTTAAATCTTTCTTTTTACTTCTTGTTCGCTCTCATTTGCAACAAAAGTACCATCGTAACATATCACTGTATATTATAAATTTATAACCTACAATTGATGGTACGTAAAATATTTTATATTTTAGGTTTGACCAGGTTTTTTAAATTTTAGTAACATCTACAACACCGAATTAGAATTAGTGTCATTAAATATAACATTGAATATATTTTGATTATATGTTTGTTTTGTGTTAGAAATATTGCTATATGTTCGATAAACTTGATCAAACTTAACAAAGATTGACTAGAAAAAAATCAAAACAACTTATAATATAAAATAGAGGGAGAGTAGTTATTTAAAGTCGCTTCTTTAAGATCCTAAACACGCGAAACCACTTTCCAAAACCATCTTTGGGGTAATATGAGCGGTATTACAAAGTTTAGGGGGTTGGATGTATGGTTTTAAACTTCAGGGTGCCCAATGGACTTCCATCTAAAATTTAGGGGGTATTTGGACTTTTGCTTTTCAAAATATTTTTTGAATTTTTTAAATGACCTTGAATGGATACATGCCCTACATTAAAGTTGTAGGGCTTTAATGAGGTATGTAACTTTGTAGATGAAAAGTTCTCATTTGAAGTCATCTAAAGTATCAAATTAGTGTTTCACGTTTGGACAGGAATATTCAAAACAATAATATCTAAAAGACCTATTAACATGTGGTCTATTGATGAGGTGGTACGGACGGCTTCTGTGCATTGAGAGGTCTTGGGTTTGAAACTTTGAATCTATGGTGTGCTTGCAAATGTCTCTTGAAAATTCATGAATTTGTAGCTACTGATGTGTGACCATGGTTGGAATATGCTAGTCACCATCCCTCGTACGAGAGGCGACTTGAGTGATAGTCTACAAGCCTCTCAACGGAATAGGTGCATAGAAAAACAAATAAAAGGAGAGGTCATGAACCATGGCTAACCCTACCAAAGAAACTTAATTTGGAACTGACTCATCACTACCAGCAGTGATGGAATATCATTTTCAGTGTCGACAGGCTATACCCGCCTATAGTATGTGTGGAGTATGAGAATCGTTGGTACCAGGATATACTTGAGATTGAGGTAAAAGAGACGAGAGACATGGATTTTTATACAGGTTCGGACCCTTTAACTGACAGGCAATAGCCCTACTTTTATTGGCTGAAGCCAGTGTTGCCTTTATATATCAATATCTCTTGAGTATAAATATTTGGGATGACCTAATCTAGTTTCTATCGGTTTGGTGACATAGAGCTCTCACACATAGTCGATAGCTAGTGTTAGGGGTGGACGAAAAGCTCGTGGCTCGTTAGCTCGCTCGACTCGCGACAAACTCGGCTCGGCTCGTTTCATTTTCCTAACGAGCCGAGCTGGCATTTTAGCTCGTTAGAGATAACGAGCTGCTCGTGAGCCTTAACGAGCTAGACCAATCCATACCTCAGCCAGGCCACAAAGCCCATAGTCCGGTAGGCCCATTTATTTAGAAGGAGGCCCAATACATCAAAACCCTAGGTCGTCCGGTTCTCAGTTCCTCACTCGGTCACTCCTCCCGACTCCCTTCCTCGCGCAGTCGCGCTTCTTCGGCCGCCGCCACCGCTCGCGCTCAGCCGCTCACGCTTCACCGGCCGCCGCCGCCGCTCGTGGCCCTCCGATTGCCGCCGCCATTCATCCGCCGCCGCCACCCATCGCCGCCGCCGCCACTCATCCGCTGCCGAAGCCCATCGCCGAAACCCTAACTCATCCGCCACCGCCCCTCATCACCGAAGGCTCGAAGCCCACGCCGTCGCCGCCCCTCATCGCCGAAGCCCACACCGCCGCCGCCACTCATCCGCCGCCGAAACCCATCGCCGCCGCCCCTCATCGCCGATCTCGATCCCCTTCCGGCCTTCCCTGATTTCACCTGTGCCGGCTCACGAGCCAAACGAGCCAGCTCGAGATTTCAAATGAGTCGAGCCGAGCTAGGTTTTTAGCTCGTTTGGATAACGAGCTGAGCCGAGCCAGCTCGTTATCTTAACGAGCTAGACCGAGCCGAGCCGAGCTGGCTCGTTATCCACCCCTAGCTAGTGTAGTTGGAGTTGTCCCTAGATCCCTGATGTTAGCTTTTGTTGCTCCTATATTGGGTTTATTTAGATTTGTATTAGCTTGTCTTCTGTGTTGGTCTGTCCACTTCTTCTATTGGATTTTTTATTTATACTTTCGGGTGCCCCTTGTTCAAGTAGAACTAGGGAAACAAGTATAGATACAATCCGAATAGTCCTTGTAGTGCCCAAATAGAACTCTACTTCTCCTTCCTTATTGAAAACATCTTTCGTATATGAGTCATGATTTCATATAAGACTTGGTATATGGTACGTCCTGCCGAGCCTAATACAAAAGTATTAGGTATGTTTTATCTATAACACTGACAATCGATTCACAATGGTTTTCAACCCAAAAAAAAGTGAATCAGCAATGATACTACACTCTTTACTACATGTTTGAGGCTTGAACTGGCTGTCATAACACTAGCTGGATAGTCCGGTCTGATTGTCTGGACAAGTGGCATCACTGCCGATTAAACGCTTGAACTAGCAGCGATAGGCGTAATCTAATTTATTAGTTGAGGCCACATGACCACATGACCTCTAACCTGAGCAGTCCATTATGCTCAGGCTGAAGGCAAGACACATTGATTTTCTTTTCATCCCGCCATTTTAGAGCCGATTATTGTAGGTCCGTCCAGACGCAGGACTAACTGGGTGTATAAATGAATTGAACAATATGTTCAGCCAGAGATGTGGACCCATCTGGTCGGCTGTCCAAGACTATCTGAACCATTGTGATTTTTCTCCCGAAAGGGATACAAATGCCTTTTGCACCTTGAATTGGCAGTGATACATGGAGCATCACTGCTGGTTAATGCCTTCAGTACAAGGGGGCACTTTTGAATTTTTTAAAAAAATCTTGGACTTCATAGATTTTGTGGGTGGTGTGATATCTCTCCATGTACATGTAAACCTTTGTGTTACAACATAACATATGACATACATGGGCCGGATGTAGTACAAATAGCACCGTTATCTCAACATAACTTGTTTGTTGCTCAATGATGTTATATCTATAAAATAGTGCAATCTTTTATAGCCCTTGAAGCCACATGCAAGTTGCAGTGCACACGGTGATGCTTATGCGGTAAAGTTGGATAACACATAAAAATTAATAAAATAGAAACCTAAGACATTTTTATACTATTAATATGAAACAAATTATTATTGTACATTGGAATATAAAACTGCTATAAATTATACCTTGCACTTCATTCCATCTTCAGCAAGCCACAGGAAATCGTCAATCCTCGGAAGGTGTAGCCTGAATGCATCAGAATTTGGATTTTCTATCCAGCAGCAAATCATATTTAACACCTAATAACAAGAAAATATAAAAGTGTAAAATAATTATTTTTCGGATAACTTCGGTAGTAAATTAAAAAAATTCACATATAATTCAAAATCATTTAAATGTTCATCAAATAAAAAAAATATAAAGGGGACATATCAGGTGAAAATCATCAAATTACTGAAAACCCATGAAAAGCGGACCTAAAAGTTCCGTAAATTCATGAAAAAAATTCTTAGAGATAGGTATCGGCATCAAATAAAAAATATATAAAGGGGACATATCCGGTGAAAATCATCAAATTACTGAAAACCCATGAAAAGCGGACCTAAAAGTTCCGTAAATTCATGAAAAAAATTCTTAGAGATAGGTATCGGCATGAAATACATTATCGCCAAATCTAAAGGTCAAACTGGGATAACATAAAAGACAAATTTTGGATGAACAGTACCAGCACGCTGTTTACCCAATTTCTTTGTCTCAAATGAAGTTGAGTTTTGACTTGAGATTTGGTGTGAATGCATTTCACGCCTATAGCTATCTATAATAACTGTTTAATTTAGAGAACTTTTATGTATGGTTTTTACTCATTTGATGGTTTTGACTGAATATTTTCCCAAATAATTTTACTTATGTCCCTGAAGTACTATGTTGTATGTTGGGTCAACTTAACCCACTGACGTATGATAATAGATATTCTAATACCTAATGTAGAAAAACCAGTTCACATAAACCACTGTGCGATTTTTCCTCTGTGGCGGCTGTAGCAGCTGATGAGGTTGTGGCTCGGGTAATGGTCATGATGTGGTGACCAATGAATTTCTGCTATATTTGGCTGACAAAGAGTCTAACAGAGAAAGAAAAAGTATGAATACCAAGACAAGGAAAACATAAGTATGTCATTACCATACAGCTTCCACATGACAAAACAACCGATAAAAAATTTCGCCGTTATTTAAAAAACAGTTTTGATACTTTAAGAGGTAGAATGCTCAATTTCATACTTCTACTTCAGAGGTTTACGCACACCAACTACCACACATCAGGGATTAAGTACACTTTTTGTTTAAACAACTTTTTAGAGGGGTATAATAAGCAACTTAGTGAATACATATGGTGATGAATAATGTAGTTCGCACCATTATCATGTCTAACAAAGAGAAAGATACAATTTGTTATACCCAGGCAATCCAAAATGTACGTGAGACCTATATGATTTGTGATGTAGAGAGATTAGTTGTACACGGTGTGAGTGGTTAGTTTATAACCCACATGACTTATGGCACCTCCGGTTTAACCTTTTTATGCAAATAGACACTGAAAGTGTTAAGGTGGTACTATGCTAATGTGGACTAGGGCAGCTTGTGCTCAAGTTCCATGTGTGAAAAAGATTAATAAGTGGATGTGTAGATATATATTTTTGACAAATCCTAATCCCACAACAATCCTGGACAGCAGCACGCGTCACACACACAATGCTTGGCCTCCGTAACACTGCTGCCTCAAGCCTCGCCCCTCAAACTAGACAGTGGCATATCCTACTCCCCGCCTCGTCGGACTCTGGGGGCACATCTTCCCAGTTCTGTAGACCGCCTTCCCTACATTACCTCTGCTCCTCCCGTCTGCTCACAAAGCCTCATGCCCAGCGCAGGCGGCACCATTGCTTCATGCCACTGCACTTGGTACCTTGCAATAACCTAGCAGCATGACCACACCCGCAATGGCTGTCAAGAACTCAAGCTTGGAGTTTCCCAATTTCAGATCAGTCTCTGCTCTACTGACTCTATTTAACCTGCACTCTTCACTGTGTATAGCGTGAACAGTGCGCCAGCTAGAAATTTTGTAATTTGCATTTTTTTTTGTCCCATGCTATGGGATTAGTAAGCACTAGAATGTAGAAATTTAATAACATAAAAGGGAACATTGTTGCAAATATGTTTTTCGGGAAAAAAAGAACGAAAACGATTTGACCCGAGCACCCGATGAGAAGGGGAAATATCGGGCGCCCTACACACCGCGTTTCCCACAGCCTCTTCTCCTTGCTCATGGTTTTATCCACTTCACTCCTTTCTCTCCTTTTCTCTCTCCCTCATTTTCTCTCATCTCCATCTTCTCCGGTCTGTGAGGAGGCAAGCAAAAGTTCACGGCAAGATAGGGACAAGCCACGGTGGTGGTGGATAGGGGCGACGGTGGCAGGTAGCTGTAGCGGCGACGACATTGATTTGGCGGAGTTTGTGGGCAACGGCAGCAACGCGACGTCGCGAGCAGCTGTAGGAGTGGGTGGTGGTGGTGGTGGTCGTTTGTTGGGCATCGTCGGCCACAGTGCCATCTCTGGCAGCTACACGCCATTGTCAGCCACGTCTCCGCGGCCAGGCTGTCATCTGCCACCGACGATTTGGCAAACCACCAAAAAGGAGGAAGAAATTGATCTTGCTGGTATTTGTTTTGGGGCGTGTATTTCGATGTTTCAATCCATGTATATAGATGTTTCATTAGTTAGATCAAAGTGTTTCGGTGGGGTTTTCGATGGTGTTTCATTTTATCTTTGATTTTTACTCGGATCTTGTTGATGTTTCAATGGCTTAAATCATTTGTTTTATTTGTTGAACCAAATTGTTTCATCTAGCAATCCGATTATGTTCCACTATTTTAAAGAAATTGGAACATTCTATCGCTAATCAATGAAACATTGTTTCATTATGGGTGAAATAGTGCTCAATTTTTTTAAAAAATCGTATGGCGGATTTGCAGTCGTTTTGAAAAAAGAACTTAAGTCATCAACATAATATTAATGTCCCAAATATGCCCGGTAAAATAACTAGGAGGGATTGTGGACTCATGGGGGAACATACTTCGATCATTTAGTAATGAAACATTTAATGTGGTGCCTGATCAAATAATTGTTGAGTTCAACGATCACTTCATTTACAGGTCTACGTAGCTATTGAGACGCGTGTCTTGATGCAAGGAATTCTTTTCGCCAATTATGATCAAGATATGCTAGATAAGATTTGTCTGAATTTATGTCACAGACCTCTTTAGATGAGATTGTGTAGTCCTTAGAGTCCAACTCTGAATATTCACTTGCGATGTGAGAGCTGATCTGGATTTCTATAGCTGCTTTGACCTTTGAAACCTTCTTGTGCAGATGGTTTAGTCTGATAGGCAATCTATTTTTAAATTGATATTTCGCTTAAGAGAATTGCCCTTGATTTTGCCCATTCGACCGCAACCATAGCAACAGCGTTCTTAGCTATGAACATCCTTAAAGTTGATCTTTACACCCCAAGAAACATTAGGGGATCACCCCTCTGGTATATTAATTTTAAATAAAAACAAAGCTGATAGATTTACCAATTATTATTTTGGTGTGTGGATTTGCACGGGTTTTAAGTTGAAAAGTTTCCATGTACACTTACTATATTTTGGTATGTGGATTGGCACAGGTAGTTTTAGATTGAGATTTTGGCTTCTTGAAATCTAGGTTCCACCTCAGCGTGTGTGGGCCCTCCAAGTGCTCAGCATAATGTATATCTTTGATACTGAATTATCAGTGATCCGGCCCTGGGGTGGGGTGAGCACTGCGGCTGCCCAGGGTCCCTAGCACCAAGGGCCCCAATCTTGTATATACATCAAGCTAGATTAGCAAGATAATCTACAAGTAATTAATAAGCAATTCTAATACTACTAGCCAATAAAGAAGAGTACTTTAACTTGGCCACTCAATGATCATATATTAATTCCTTGAAATATAGAGCATGCGCATACTTCTTTTCTCGAGGACACCTTGTTGTAGGGCCCCAATTAATATCCAGCTTAAATCGAATTGACTCTCTAAATTATAGCTTTGTCTTTTTTTACTAATTAAATGTGACCTACAGTACATATCATAATGACCATCTATCTATGTTACAACGACTCACCATATTCGTTTTCAAGATAAAAAAAATCAAATATTGATTCAAAAAATAGAAATATCTATATGGTATGATTGGTGTAGTACTTGAAAAAACAATTATTGTCTTGCTAATAGAAATATCTAATTATTGTAAATAATATTGTGTGCATGCTCCAAATTGTAAAAAATAATAAAATCATACACTTAATTAAGGGTCTTTACTTTTATCTCGCGCTGGGCCTCGAAGTTGTCAGGACCAACCTGTTTAGAGCATAAAAGTTTAATGCATGGTTGCATGCGCATGTGGACTCATCCATAGCACATGACAAGGTCTTGCACTTATGGAGTTGTTATAGATCGCATTCTGATTTACAACATTTATATGATAACATTTAGAGTTATTATGAGTTGGCAGCATATTCACACATTACACTCAGTTATATTGAGATAATTCCATGTGCTTTGCTGCAGAATGCATTGATGAATGTATGTTAAATATTGTAAAAAATGATAGATGGATATACATCGAAATATTTTGAAATTGTAACCCCTCAGCCCTCAAATTTGCATTAGTTCACTCTACACGTTGAGTGGGCCCATTTCACATAGTACCCCGTTTATACTTTTATCCTCGCTTCGTGTAAAAGGGATAATCCGAAGATGCTATGGTTGGAGTGAACGGGGTATATAAGCTGGAGTAACTTTATCTACACTATCTGTGTATGACTATTTCCACCTAAAGAACACTGGCCTAATAGACCTAATTAAACCGGAACTGAAAAACACGAACCAAAATAAACTAAACGATTTGAGTATTATAGAAATGATGTGGGGATGATTGGTTGTCACATTTACATGTTGAATTGTAGAATATAAAAAAATATAGATCATGTGACATGCTTACATAAGACGTAATAGTTATTAGTGGATGATAATGTGGCACACTTGCATGTTAAGTTTTAGGATATAGTGGGTTATTACTTATACATATAAATGTAAGTAGTGGTACAAGAATATATTCTAGGGTTAGTGTCGGGCTTGTGTTGTTAATTTCAAGTGCTGATTAACATAGAACCAACCCCTTCAGTATATTACACGACCAAAATATAAGGGGAAAAATCAATATGTTAAACTGAACAAGGACAAAGGCATGAGAGGGCGCAGTTACATAATCCGTAAACAATTACATATAAAAGTAAAAACTAACCTTGAGTTTAGTGGATAATGGAGTATTACCTTATTAATAGGACATAAACCAACGTAGTTGCTGTTTTCATCTTCATAGTGGATATGACACATGATGTTTGTCAAAGCTCTTTGTCTTATCTTGTTCATTGGCCACATGTTAAATACTGGTTCCACAAACTTATTCAGAGATGCCATAGCAACATTTTGCATCCATGAAGGGGGATAAATAATGTCATCCTATAGTGAAAATGAAGAGATCGAAATGATTTCTTGATGTCAATGGTTTTTCCTAAGATAAAATATATGTGTAATAGATAAATTAAGGGTAAAATTTCTTTTGACTAAACAATTATCCGTAATGAATAGAATTTAGGCAGAACTAGCCTAGTCGGATTATTCATCCTCTTATCAAGTTGTTATACTAAATTGAACCCACTTACCAAGTTAATGTACCATGTATTCAATTTACTCTTAACAATATATAGATGTGCAAAACAACTTTGACACAAAACTTGTACGTTGAGCAAAAAGACATTATCTTCCGATATTTTCTTTATTTATCATAGAGAAAACCTCATCCCATGGGCATAACTTATGAGAAAATGGCCATATTAATTATCAAACAAACAAGGATTTCTAAAGACAAATTGCATCATGTGTAAATGTAATTGCAAAGCCAGCTTTTGTCCTGTTGACAAAAAAATAGATGGAACAAATTTAACCATAAAGAAAAAGGCCAAGATCTTACATGGCTCAAAGAGGAGCCGAAAGCCAGTGAGGACACAGAACAAATGGTGCTAAAGGTTGAGATAACTAAACACGTTTAAGAGAGAGTTGAGAAGGTAATACAGATTTTTTCCATTAAAATGCCACTTAACAATACTGCGGTAATTGTTATGATGCTTAGAAGGTTAGTAACAAACCTTGCAACAAGAACGGCGTGCATCATTCCAGTTGATCTCATCGTACGGCACATTGTAGAGCTCATCTCTCATTGCCAGTATAACTGGAGTGATAGGCCCAACAAACCTCTTTGCATAAATATAAGACATTGGCATGTAAACCATCCGACAGTAGCACCAAAATCTTCCTATAAATGATAAAAAATATTTATAGTAAAGTAAAGGAGTGTGAGAATTAGTAGCCCATGCTTCCCATAGCTGTTCTCCAAAATAATTTAACAAAAGTGTGAAAGTTCTACTTCTAAACTACCACTACTACAGAACCTCTAGTGGTGCCAGTTGAAAACTCACCATAGGTGCTGGTTTTCCAACCGTCACGAATTTGGAGGCATCTATGCCCGAGATTATAGGTGCCAGTTCTTAAGTAATAACCAACACCTTTGAGGGACACGCGAGACAAAAAATTAAGCCTCAAGCCGATGCATCGAGGTGCTCCCCGTTGCCCCAAATCCAAATACAAATCACCATCCCCTATTGGTAACTCACAACTCAGAATCCTAAAATCCACAAATTCACAATCCTCAAACCCCTGAATTCCCAAATCCCCTATTGGTAACTCACAATCCTAAATGCGAATAATTTCGAAGACAAAAAAGAAAACATGGGCAACGGAGACCAGGGTTTCAAAAACCGCCGGGGGCCCGGTTACCGCCACCCGGCGGTACGGCGGTAACCGCGGTAACCGCGCAAAACCGCGACAAATTTACAAATCGAAATTTGAATTCAAAAATTCGGGCAAACCGCGCGGTTTGGCGCGGTTACCGCGCGATGTGCGACGGGTCGCACAGTAATGGGCCGGCTCATTTTTTTTTCTTTTTCCAATTTTCAAATTTATTCTCCGTTTTGCTCTCAAATTTGAATAAATATTACTCTTTTTTGAGAAATTTCTTCACCATAAAACACTACAAATCAAGCACTACCTTCACCATTTTTTTTGATTTTTTTCTTTTTTTTTAAATTTTTGAATTTGAACGAATTTTATTAAACCGTACCGCGCAGTACGGGTAACCGTACCCCCGCGGTACGGGCGGTAACCGCGGTAACCGCGCAGTTACCGGCGGTTTTTCACACCCTGACGGAGACTGGGGAGGAACTACATGGAGCGAAAGGCGCATGGAGGGCACCGACGGTGACGAAGCGATGGGCAGTGGGACCCGGAGACGGCATGAAGGGGGGAAACGCCTGCGGTGAGAGAAGAATGGAAGTGCGCCGCCTTGAACATGTCGTCACCCCACCGGCTTCCGCGACCTCCGCTGCCCATCCACCCCCATCGACCTCAACCAGCTCCTCTTTACACCGTCGGGCCATCCGTCCGTTTCCACCACTTGAGAGGGAGGAGCCGGCCTCTCCACCCTGGTTTGTCGGCGCTGCCTACCCCGACGATCTCAACCCTGGCGCAGAAGGAGAATTGTAGAGATGGCAGCCGCCAGTTTCCCCTCGCCTCCGAGCAGCCAGATCTGCCAGCGAGGAGGGCGGGGTCACCGAATCCGATTGTCCCAGCCTCCTCGTTGGTGGATACAACAATGGGAGCGAGAGGAGGATGGCTACGGTGCAGCGTTGACGGCAACTCATGTGAGGAGGATGAGTGTCGAGGCAGCGAAGGAAGGAGAGGAGGCGAGAGTGGGTGGCAGTGGGGCCATGGGAGCAGGTGTGGAGGAGGAGGAGGAGGGTTGAGGGGTGGAATTGGAGGAGGATAAGGATGAGCAGGTGTCGAGTAGATAAGGACGCTAGATGCACCTGGCCCGTTTTTTTCTTTTTATAGGTATTGTTTTCAAAAGAACCAGCACCAATAATATAATATAAGTATAGATGTCGATTCTTTAAAAAAACCGATACCTATAATATTGGTGTCGGTGTTTTCTTTAGAACCGACACCTATAGTGCTTAATGGTGCCGGTTCTATATTTTTTCATCGTGCAAGGTGAGAAAAGGTCGATAGGTGCTGGTTTTAAATGAATAGCAGTACTGTACTGTTGGGAGAATTGATTAAAGTAACTAAAAGAGAAATGTGAAAGTACTTGCTTACTTTTTTTGCAAGTAATTACTTGCTTACTTGCTCATTAGCAATAGTGAGAGTAGTGAGCAAATAGAGTTTTTGCTAGTTTTTAAGTGATTGTGGTCTTTGGATTTTTGTTTAGAGTTTATAGTGACAATAAGAATGTTAATCATCCAATGGCCTTATGGTTGTTTAGGAATAACTTCTGAATTTTTTTTGTTTCCTTTAGGTTTTGTTAAGGCTAGGCAAGAGCAAAAGTAACTTGTTTACTACGTAATGAATGGATGGGTTGCTCTATTTATTTCGTTCTTTAACAAAATGTTGCTCTATTTAATTGACTCTCATTGTTTTGTTATTAATGTAAATCTTTATATTTTTATTATGTTTCAAATCTGAAGTTGATAATCAAGTTTACAATGGTATTATTGTATCAAAATTCATAAATCTTAATTCATAGTTCAAGTACCACGTGCAAACATGGAGTGCGTTTTTTATTATTCACTTATGTTCGTGTTGGTAAGTACTAAGTGCTGACGGTGCCTACATAATTTATTGATAGATGTCCAGGATAAAAACTTAGGTCATGCACAGCGGACCATGCTAGAGAGTGGTTCCGCTGCCCCATGTAGGTTGCATGATGGTGTGAAGGAGTGAGGGTGTGGGCCCTCATACCTTCACAAGGGTTCTCAGGTCTTCATCGAGACATAAGTTCTTTGTCTGGAAAAGCCTAGAAAAGACACTTATATTAGAGGAAATTATAGATTGAATAGCTGTTTTCTGTTTTGCCATGTATATCGAAAAAGTTAATGGGCGAGCGCTTGCGTTTGCCCACCCTCACGCGATCAGTTTACTCCGACCAATCCCATGCCACGTGAAGTGTGCTTTCCTCTTTGGACCTAATACGTATCTAGCCACTTTTTCATTTTACCCCAGTCCTCCTTTTCTTTTTGAGCTTGACTCTTTCCCATTTACCTTTTTTTTTACCAAAGTGAGACCAACCACTTGGGCCTCACAACCCTCATGCAGGAATTTTCTTTTCTTTCTTTGAATTCGTTTAAATTTGTATATATGATACAAAATTTTTACGTATAAAGTTTCTATGCATAAAGTTTATATATATAAAGTTTTTATGTATAAAGTTTGTTACATATATTTTTTTCGATACGGTTAACACATCGTTGAATTCAATTGAAATTTATATTCATAAAATTTACATACACAAATTTTTGTAAACAAACATATATTTATATATATATACTTTTTTATACGCATCAAGTCCATATATAAATATTTTTTTACTGGGCCTTGTTGCTTTTGTTTGGTAGAATTCTGGAAAAGAGAGAAAAAGATGCACGTGGAAGCCTACAAGTGTGGTAACATGATTGAAGAATATGAGTCCTCTTGCTTGCACCTTACAAATTAAAAGGTGTGTAAACGTCATCGCGCACGCCATGGACTCACGGTTGCTCATGTATTAGACGGACCCATATATCTCTTCCTTTTGAGAATCTCTTGTAACCGCCACCCCCAACAAGTGTGTAAGGTGTTTTCTCTAATTATATTCTTCTACATGGTATCAGATTCTGAGTACGGACCTCTTCCGCTGCCCTAGCGCAACCACATCCTCCTAGCCACACGATCTCGCATCCTCAGAGGATGTTGTGTCCTGTTGCGTGCTGCTCCCTTGTCGCGTGTCTCACCTCCTCCTGTCCCACGCCGTGAAGATATTCTCACGCCACACGCCGTGTCTATTGAATCCAGGTAGAGCTCCAGCCCTTCAGGTGTGCTGTCGGCCACCAAATCATTAGCAGGCCACCTATGCCCCTCAATACCTTGGGGCTGAAGGAGCACCACCTCACCAAGGTGGCCAAGGTGGCCATCGAGATAGCACTGGTGACCGGCGCTTCGTTTGGCTCCTCCTGCTCCGTCGGCACCTATGCGGCCACATCCTCCGTGTCTCCTTCTACTAGTGGCCAAGCTCGAATGACGGTGGCAACCAGCAGAATCGCAAGGGTAGTGGTGTGCGGAACGGCGGTGGAGGTGGAAATGGCAGTGGTAGCGGACGCCAATCTTCTGCGAGCGGCGATATCAGCTATACCCAGCAAGGAGCCAGGAATCCTGGGGGCTTGCGCCTGGGTGGCCTGTGGATCTTTTTTAATCGACGGGCCATGCAATAAAGCGGGTTGGCGTGCTCCTAGGGTTCTCAGGCCGGTTCCACAAGTCAATACGACTTTCCTAGCCCGTATATCTCCCTGCCATCCAACATGGGCCAACAAAGTTGTGACTAGGCTAGCCTGATTGCTATGCTGAAGCAGACGGTGGTCCACAGTCCCATTCCTAGGGTTCTGGACACCGGCGCTTCATCCCACATGTCCACTACTGACGGTATTCTTGTGACTCGCCTGCCTAACTCTCATACCTTCATTACTGTTTGCAATGGTCATACTATTCCTATAATTTGTCATGGCACTTCTTCCCTTCCCATTGGAACTACCAAATTTGCACTCAAGAACATCCTAGTCGCTCATTCTTTTGTTCTCAACTTACTTTCAGTTCACCAATTTACTCGTGATAATAAATTTTCTATCGAGTTCGACTAGTTTGGCTTTTCTATTAAGGACATTCTGACCCGGCGCGAGATTCTTTGCTGTAGTAATCGCGGGGAGCTCTACACCTTTCCAGCTACCATTCCTTCCTTCGGCGCCCACTACTTCCTTGCCACAACATCCACCTTGTGGCATCGCCGCCATGGTCACCATTGTCCTACTGGCATACACGCACTCAGGAATATGTCTACCATTTCATGTAATAAACCTGCAAGATGGCTATGTCATGCATGTCAGTTAGGCAAATACACACGTCTATCTTAGTCGAGTTCCTCTTCTAGAACCTCTATTCCTTTCGAGCTTATCCACTGTGATCTGTGGACCTATCTGTTTTAAGTATTTCTGGTTATAAATATTACTTAATGGTGCTTGATAATTTTAGTCACTGTTGTTGGACTTTTCCTTTATGACATAAATCTGATGTTCACCAGCATATTGTCCAATTTGTTGAGTATGTCTCCACCCAGTTCGCCCTCCCCCTTAAGTGCACTCAGGCTGATCAAGGCACGGATTTGTCAACCATGCCACCACTGCCTTCCTTGCTAGTCACAGCACGCAGTTATGTCTCCCTTACCCATACACCTCACCACAAATTGGCAAGGCTGAACAGATGATCTGCACCATCAACAACTGCATTCACACCCTGCTTATTCAGAACTCTTTACATCCTACATCAGAGACCCTCCTCTTCTGTTCATGATTCATCGCCCTTATCACTCCTACATCGCACAGTTCCTGAATACTCACACTTGCGGGTTTACCCCAATCTTGACAGTGTTGTGGTGGCGGATCAGCCTAGGCCCCTTGTGGGTTTCAGATGATTTATAACACGACAATTAAGCCACGGAATAATAAGTTATTTCAATTTAAGCTCATGCATTGGTCCTGAAGAAAAACTCTCTAAGGATTGAAGACACCTATAAATGTAAAAATAGATGGCAATCAGGCTCAAAATTCTAAATATATTGATTTTGAATATGAGTCATAGAAAATGCCGCACTATTAAGAGGGGCTCGAGTCAAATGCTGATGTTTGTGTCTTCTAGTGCTCATAGAAACCCATGTTATAGAGAGAGACACACACAAAGCACTTCACTCACATTGGGAAAATTGGTTTTCTGTTAACAGTGGATCGGAAGTTCCAAAAGTTGTATCCTGATGCTCCGACTAGAACTCTTTGTCTAGACAAGAGGCTGGACTTGAAGTTCCGGTTGAAGCTCTCCAACTGGCAGAGAGGGCTGATCAGAAGTTCCTATACCTATGACTGGAAGTTCTCGTCCACCTTCCCGACTGCAACACACGTGTTGACCGAAAGTTCCGGTGTTCAAATTTGTGAGTGACGGCTAGTTGTGGGCAGGAGCGAGTATATAACTCTAGCTAACCCCACTTTTAGCACAGGTTGTTTCATCTTTTAGACCTACCTCATAGGATTTCGTATGGTTCTTCCAATCAATCCACCTTGGATCTAGTGCTACCTGTGAGATTGGAGAGGATTCTTTTGGGGATTAAAGCTTGTCAGAACTAGGGTTTCATTTTGAGCACTTGGGGTTCGACGCTTGGCCTTGGTCTCAAGCTTGTTACTCTTGGAGGTTTTTCCTCTTTGTTGTCTAGGCATCACCCACAAGCATCCAGAGCATGTGGACAGCCTGGGATGTTCATGAAGGCATTACTCCGTCCCTGCAAGGAAAATGAGTACCTTGGAGTAGAAACCAATCTTGATCTCGAGCTATTAGACTCCTTGATGTCGCTCAACAGAGATGTAGGATCGTTGGGATCCGAACATGTGTCCTAGTTTCTATTATTGGTGTTCCTTCACTTTTACTATACCGATTGCTCCTATCTCAGTGAAGGTTGCTCTGGTACCTATGACCAAAAGTTCTGGCTAGCTCTCTCTGCCACACAGAGAAGGCTGGCCAGAAGTTCTGGGAATTCAGATTGGAGCCTCCAGAGAATTTAACACTAGTGCGATGTGTTTTTAGGAATGCATATACACCATGGTGACATCAAGGTCCTTTCAGTGACCTTCATGGTAAGGTGGATGGTGACCTTAGTGGTGGTATGGACGGTGACCGAGGGGGTTAAATCCTGGGGAAAGTTAATAGGAGTGATATATATCTAATTTTTTGGATCTTTCGATGGTTCTAAAGTATACGGATGCCTTTCGATGGTATATATATCTAAACTTTTAACTTTTTCAATCTTACCAAACCAATTTCCCCCAACATGTTGTTTGTACACTTTCAAGCTTCAAGCTTTACTTACTAAGTACTCATTACACGCTATACTATTTTATTTGGTTTTAGGTACCAAGTGACTTCGTCATGCAGGAGTAGGCATTACACCCTTGTGACTCCACAGTTCTCTATATTTCTGTAAAAGAAGCAAATAGTGGGGATGAATGGTGAATCTGCCACCCATGTATCAGCAACTCCATGCGTTTTCGAAGGAAAAAAACTGTGTGTGGGACCAAAGTGTCCAACTGTCAGCTGAAATATATATGCAAAAATTAAGCTGAGATCTGTGGAATGTGGTGGAAAAAACGGATTGATGATATTTTTTTTGAAAATAAAATTATGTTGCAACACATGGGTAATATGCTAGTATACACAAATATATTTTCTTGTTGCATATCATCAGAGTATCGAACATAATACTGGGATTTGTCAAGGTTGCTTGTTTGATTCCTTTCATGTTGGGCTGCATGTGATGTGTTATGTGGATCAGATTGTGTTTAATAAATCAAAATCTTAATTGCTTGTTATGGATGTCTTTAAATCCTGAAGAAATGATGATTTTTTTATCAGTGGTTTTTGCATGGATATGGATACCTTTCGTGTTACAGTTAAGAAAGAGTAGAGGTCACTGATGTAGTGATATTTTCCTGCAGTCCAATATCAAGCTGTATTTGGGAACTGTGATGGTTTTGAATAGCTACCTGGATGAATGGGAAGAAAATGTGGAAGCATCCATAACTCAGGAATAATTGGATTATTCCCTGACCAATCATATACGCCAATTACCTTGGATAAATTTAAGATTATCTTATGTTAGATTCACATAAAAATAAACAGAGCTTATGATAGTGAAGAGATAAGAAGATGTAACTTGGGGAGGTCAGTTTGCTTCATAAATAGAAGATTCATATCTATATTCTAAAAAAATGAGAAATAAACTTTGATAACTTTTCAAAGAGTTAAACAACCCTACATACTTATACAAATAACTTGAAATTTTAATTTGTATTCTATTGATGTCATAATTCTTTTTTTCTCAATAAATACCGAGAGATATATCTTTGCCCACTGTGGTGTTGCTGTTGCACTGCCATGAGACAAAATCCAGGCACGTCCCTTGGATAATGCGTCATTATCTCCATCAGACACCTCTCCCAAGAGCCTTAAGGTTGCATAGTTAACACAAGAGCAAAACATGGTGCTTGGGCCCAAAGTATGTGTACTCCAACCCCCATCTTCATTCTATATTAAGTTATAACAAATATTTTGCAATTATAAATGTTTATTATATATTGAATAATTTATTTAAACAAATTATAATAAAGTTTTGACATGCCTGAATGTTGTAAATGTAGCGACATATCTCACGTATATGTTCTGATGATAATACATCATTCAGGGATCGAGTCACATATAAAGCAAATATCTGAGGACAGATTAAAAACAAATGAGTAAATTTCATAAAGTATTAGAGTATTGGTAATAGAAAACTCCAAATATTGTGATTTATTCCAGAGAACCCCATGTTGTGGGGCAAAATGATTCAAAGAACCCCATATTTATATAACGTACTCAAATTTTCATTATTCTTTCTGATTATTTTTACATAATTCATATTAGTTGACACAAAGGACACATCTCTCATCTGTTTTATCTTTTCTCTCAATGTTGACTACATAAAACTTAACATAATCCTAACCAACAATGAGATGATAATCGGTTAAAAATACCATGATGATCAATGCTTGTTGAAATGCAGCTATGAGGATGTATACTCAAAAAAATCTCATACATTGCATTCAAAATTCTTTATAGACAAATATATTAATTCAATCAACGATATAAGCTTGTAACCGGGGTTTTATGAAACATTTTAACCAAACACCTAAGTTTCATGAAATAAACTGCAATAACATGGGGCTTTGCATTAGGGATGCCCCCAAAACTAATAGATACCGAATCTTCTTTTGTGGTGTATCTTTTCCATCTATCACCAATTAGCCCTTAAATAAAAAGAATTCATACCGTGAGAGGCATAATGAACAAAATCCCGCTATAACCACCAGGCCAATGCCCATGTTGTCCTTGAATAGAAGAATATTGACTAAGAACACGTCTCAAAGCAGTTAATAGAACTTCTTCGGTGACTTCTGAACTGTCTTCAATATTGTTGACTTGAACATTTGTGCTAGCTTGATTCTGTTTTGCAAACTGCATGAATGATATATATTTATATATTGGTAAGACGTACATTATTTTCTATAAGACTGAATTGGTAAGACATTCTAAAATATTGTAGCATTTCTGAAGTAGTAGAAAGAATTATTAGCAGTTTCATCAATCAGTAAGGCAGTAAACCAGCGATCAATAGGAAATTAAATAGAGATAGAAGCATGATTGTTTTTTCTGTTATGCCAATGAAAACAAGCGACATGATACTCTGTTTTGGATTATGTTTGCTGCTAACCCATATGTATTTATAAGTTTGATAAAATATAATTGTCCTATAAACAATACGTGTTAGGAGCGTTATAGTTATAAAGCACCTGTTTTATATATTTGTAGGACACAAAGAAAAAGTTTCATTACAGTGAATTTTTATTATCTTTCAGAACATTTCAAAATAAAATTATAAGTATATATATATTTTTAAATTAACTTTTTTGTTGCCACTGGTCGTTGTGTGACAGTAAAGTGCTTGTGATACCATAGTAGTCACCGTGGGGTACTTTCTACATTACAATCATGACCGTAGACACAACTCCACATGACCAGAACAGTTCCCCAATAAAACAATGTTGCCCTGCTACACCATCGCAAAAGACATTCACTTCTGAAAACAGTGTTGAAAATGTAAAATTTCTTAGTTTTAATTTTCATTTTACACATTGTTATTATGGTCTTTGCGGTGCCATGAATCCATAATTGTCTGTGGTACATA
The DNA here is from genome assembly GCA_008326285.1 of Oryza officinalis. Lineage (NCBI taxonomy): Eukaryota > Viridiplantae > Streptophyta > Magnoliopsida > Poales > Poaceae > Oryza > Oryza officinalis. The sequence goes on along the minus strand of BDMV01000011.1, from coordinate 14,694,615 downwards.
TATATAACATAATATACATTCTCTTTCTTCCTTCCGTTTTTCACAAATCATATGAGAACGACTACAGAATGGTGTCCCGTCCATACGACGACACAGTTAATGTTTCTATTGTGATTAGATATAAAGCACAACTAGCCCACATGTATCCCTTCTTTTCTTCCGCATGCACAGACTCCCATGCATGCTCTCCCACTCACATACCATGAGACTCCTGATGCCACTCATGAGCATACAAATGTAGGTTCTTTGGAGCAAGAAAAAACAATGTCCAACAAGCTACCATAGCCTACTGACCTGTCACTCATTTCTAGGCACCAATGAATAAGATAAGGATGGCACTCACTTATCTCTAAAACTAGCTAGACTCATTGGATAGACCAACATACAAAAGCTAGTCACTCATCTCTATTGACTCTTGTGTATATATACACAGAAAAAAACTCTAAAACTCATCGAATAGAGCGAGCTTGTCAGTCGGTTCGAGCTGCCTACATATCCGTGTGCATGTCTATAACTAGTACTTGCAGGTATCATTATAGGTGGTATTATCATTGTGTCTCGGTAACACTCGACAGGTACGATGATACTTGCAAAATATCTTGAGGTCTACTACAATACCTAATACCTCGCTGCATCGAAAACTGTGACCACTGGTATTTGTCTGCTATCATATGTTAAATACCTATGGGACAAGTACTATCACTAGGATTTGGGTGTATCATCAGTGATACCTGAGATATCATATGATATCACCACCAATCTGTATGGTAGGTCTCATCAGCGGTACCTAATAGGTTTCATTCATAGTACTCAAGAGTATCATCACTGATACCTATGTATCAGATGGTATCATACGGTATCATATGGTATCACCGTCTTCCTATAAAAGTACCATAGTCTATTGTTGCCATAGTACTATTTTTTTATTTGACGTTGGTTCATTCAAAAATAAAACTAACCAACATCATCGAAATAAAAATAAAATGGAGGGAATATGACATGTTGGGGTATCATAAAATGGTACCAAAGTTATTATATCGTCATGGTTATTATTAGTGTTTATGTTTCATGAAGTTATTATCAGCTATCATGGCATATAATGAAGGTATCATCGACGATTATCAATTTATGATGAATATCAACATGTATCAATAATATTTTATCTAGAATTGAAAAAAACGTATAGACACCATTAGCTATTACTACCAGCAATATTAAATGACGTTAACATTTCATATAATTCAAATGAATGTTAAACCATAAAAAAATCAATAAAAAGAAACTTTCTACTATAAAAAATCAACTCTTTAAAAAATCAACTCTCAAGTATTACTCCTACTATATAAATTTCTACTAATAAAAAGAAAGTAAATGTAGAAAAAAGATTTCTTGTATGTGTGTATGCAAGGCGTCTACATGTAAGGAGTTGTGTGCATGCACTGCTTCACGGACCCACACAACTGTATGCCTGCACCTGCCACCCTTAGCAACTAGTTTTGTGTTGCCCAAGAAGGACAACCCATAGTTGCATGCCTACACCATGCATCTTTCACCCTACAACGACTAGCCTTGGATCAGGGTTTCCCTTACCGCTGGGGCCGCGGTTACCGCGCCCCGGCGGTAAGCACGGTTACCGCACGGTAACCGCGGTAACCGTGACAAACCGCGACAAACCGTACAAAATTTATCAAAAATTCAAATTATTTTTCAAATTTATTTGAATTTGACGCGGTTACCGCGGTTTACCCCTTACCGTACCCCCGCGGTAACCGCGATAACCGCGCGGTTTACCGCGGTAAGTGAAACCCTGCCTTGGATAGCCCCAGATTTACAAGTGGGGATGGCCATGCATGGAGCAAGACAAACAGTCTGCCAGTTGCGCGTAACGACATCATTAACTATACCATCCCTGGGAGGGTATATTGCATGCGCGCTAGTTTTTTTGCAATAATATATGCATAAGTATGTATTACTAAATTAATTACAGCTCCAGTCAACGTGGAGAAGCAACACATATGAATAGTTTTACTTTTCATCACTTTATGAGAATACTCTTCGCATCCTCAAACCTGTATAGGGTGATGCCCTTCCACGTCTAAAGTATTGGTGATTGTGCAATTCTATTTGCAACATATACGTTTGACCTTGGCACACCTAATGTTAGGCGGTACAGTTATGCATTCATTGTGGTGGTTTGCAGCATTGATTTATGGCACATTTTCTTCTCTGCCATGCATGTATGTTACACATGTCAATGAAAAAAAGTGTGGTGATCTGCGAAAAAGAAGTGTGACAAGGTTGTCATTTTATACTCAAAGTGTGGCTCCGATTTTGTTTGCTGACATTTAGACAATAATTATTAAAAAGTTTTCATCAAATATAATGACAATGAATTTTTTCTAATGACTTTGATAAGAAACGTGTGTCTCTAACCTTTCGATCTTCCTGTATATGATTTTTGTCCCTGTTATAGCACAAGGACTGGCGACCAGTGGTTGTTTCAAACAACAGTTTAGAGAAGGACACGTCAGAGGCATTGAGCAACAACATATGTGCAGACTGAAATTTGGTGTTTCTCTTCCTCATACATAACTTGATGCTAGTTTTGTCGTTGCTTCCATCCCAGTTGGCTTTTGTTAGTCTTTGACACAGCAGCTACTTGGTCCACAAACAGAAAGGCTAATCGTGGCAACCTTTGACATGTTAACTCTACCAAACAAACAATACGCGGCAGACTCGCTTCCAACTCTTTTTCCTCGTGTTTCGCGCGTACGTATGTCAAACTGTGCTTTCTGCTTACCCCTCCAAGCCTTGTCGTACGATATCTCATACCCATACTCTTTCTCCACGTCATGCATTATTGTGAACGGCGACAAAGAGGTTTTTTTAACAACCTTCGAATAAACCATTTGTGCCACGAATGCAGCCGTCATGTTCCTGTGTACCAAAGGGGTTTTGTCCAACAAACATGTATGCTCCTCAACCCTTGAAGCTATCCATAAGTTGTCATGTTGTGGTTTGTAACCATGCACTCTCCAAGGGCATCCAGGCTTCGTGCACTTCACGTCATACGTCGTCCGATTTGAAACCTTCACCCTGAACTCCCGCTTCTGCAGAAAAGCCCACCTCTTCACCGCGTCTTGTAGGTGCCCTTTGTCGTGAAACATCTGTCCAACTTGCACCTTCTTACAATCATATCGCCAGTGGGCATCTAAACCATCATTAACCCCCAGACGGCTCATCGATATGGTCGTCCAATCTTCAGGTACGTTGGCTTCCTCATCCCACTATGCTGTATCTTGCCCTTCTATCACGAACGAAATATATTCCTCATTCTCCAGTTCCATTTCTTCCACTACCGCATCGTTCTCCTCCGCAGCATCAACAGCCAAAGGTGAGTCGGGCTCATCGTCATCCAACTCGTTAGGCGGACAATTGCCACTGGGCACAACTAAATCTACCGGTGCAGTAATCTCCTCCACTGCTTCCTCTTGCCCACTCCTGCAAATATTAATCTCTTCCACGATATGAGTTTGATCCACCTCCGTGCGGCTGGTCTCGCCGGTTCCAACAACATCTGTTTTCTTTTGCACCAATATTGCCAGGCTATAACTTTTCTCTCTTACTTTAGCCACAAATTTCCTCCAACTCCCGGTAGATGCAAGCTCTACTACCCTCCACTGCCATCCGTATTCACTCCTTACTGGCCACACGGCTTGTATGATTAATTTCTCCATCAAAGGATCTATCCCGAACATATTATGCAGCCACCCTAGCACGTCGTTCAAAACCAACTGGCCTGGTGTATTTAGGGTAGTATCAACGAATGCATATACGGTCAAATCGACCCCGCTATCACAAAGTTGTATTGGAGCGTCGGCATAATACACCCGAACGGACATATCACCTGACATCCTGAAATAGCATGCCAATTGCTATTAATACGCTACTACCCATAAAGTGTCGCATGCTCTATGCTTACATTATTGCTGTAACGTATTTCCAACTATATCTCGTTACTTGAATATAAGTTCCATTCAATTTTAACTAATAATAAACGTATAATACCTCCATTCGATTTTAACTAATAATAAACGTATAATACCTGTACTAACATCCAACAATGATTAACCAAAAAAATTACCGCCGTCCTAAGGGATTACAAATTTATACCTTCGCTGTCGTTCCTCTTTCCTACGCACTTGCGTACGTCTCCTTTCAAACCGCGTAGTTATTCCCTCCAGCCGAATGACACAGCTCTGCACTAAATTTGACTACTTAAATATAACATCAAATTGCTCAACATTACGAAATTACTAATCACCTCAGCAAACATATACTAACTTTAAATTATTTGCAACATACAACTAAATAACTGTATATACTAACATTAATCAACGACAAATGGTTCACACATTATATATACTAACATTCAACAATGTCTAACGATTCACACATTATACGTACTAGCATCGAAATAACAAGTCTCGTAATAGCATTGATATTTACAACTTAACATAGGGATTAATTATACCTTAACCATCGCAGCTGCTTTTGGGCGTCACCTTCTCTTTCCTTCTAGTGTTGCTACCTTCACGACGATGGCACGCCACGGCAGCAAGCACCGGCGGTGGACGCGACAACAACCTTCGCACTCGGGACAAAACAACTGCTCCCAGCAGCAGCAACAGCGGCAACGGCAGCAGCAGCGGCAAGCAGCAGCAGCAGCAGCACCGGCACCAAGCAGCAGCAGCAGCAGCGAGTGAGGAAAGAGCCCAGCAGCGAAGTGGTCCAGAACGCCTATAAAGGGCCCTGTCGAACGCCCGTAGGCCAACAGGGGCGGTGGGACGGACGTGTCGACCTGCCGCTGGTCGACAGGCGCGGTGGGGGGGCCTGTCGACCGCCCGTTGTTCGACAGGAGCTGTGGCCGCGTGGGTGGTGGGCCCTGTCGAACTACGGGAGTTCGACAGGCCACGCTATCGACCGGCCGCAAGTCGATAAGTCCTGTCGACGGGCCGCTGTTCGACTCCTCCGGCTATCGTTTCTCCCTCGTTCGACAGGCCCACATTTCCACGATTTTCTGAAAGGCCCACTAGTTTTGCGATTTTCCATTTAAACAATATTATTTCTAAAAAAAAACTCATCAATCATGCATCCAGACTTTTCGTTGTGTCCGCACGATTTGCATTGGTCCCAGAAAGAAGCAATGCTGTTCCCATTAATAACGTTCCGTGAATACTTTTGCCACAGATATCATAACATCTACTCGTTAACATCCATGTCTTAATTTCATGTCATATCCACAATCAACGTTTTACAACCGTAGTTAATGGCCATCATTTTAAACTTGGTGACTAAGCAAATTTGCTGATATGGGAGGGGGACATCGGGGAAGACGCAAAAGCGAGGTTAGACGATTTTAGCAACGGGGCTTTGGATCCACCGTGAAGTGCTTGGGTTTTTGCAGATTGGGAAAATGAAGATGGTGGCAATCGATTTTCTATCTACATTGTCAGCTTCTCCGGCGAAGATCCAGCGGGCGACGCATATTCCCATCTCTCAGTTTCTGCACGTGCCACCCTGCTCTAGTCACGCCGGTCGCCGGTGCGCAATGTGAACACAGAGCCCGAGCGCCTGCTACAGTGACCCTTTCTACTGTATTAACAACGTTCAATTTCCACTACTATACAGATCCGACTATGATTGAAGGCCCATCTACCGTGGATCTTCGCGACATGTCATCTCTAACAGATAAAAAATTAGCCCATTTCAGATAAGATTGCATAGCCGGATCTGTCACAGATATGATATCATCTGTGAAAGGTAGTAGTTGTTGGTCACAGATCACCTGTGATGGATTATAACTACAACCCGTTAATGATGACACCGCATCACAACCCGTTAATGATGACACCGCATCATTTACGGGTCTAGTAGTATTAACCATCATAGATGACAACGATTAAAAATTATCTCTAACGGGTTTGTTTTTTAACCAATCTTTGATGTGGCAGTCATAACAATCAAGCGTACATAGTTGAGCACGCTCTCTCTCTCATCCAATCTCGTACTTTCGCGTTGTGTTCTTTCTTATCTAGCAGATAAAAATCTCCACCATCCGGCAACCGGCCAGCCACCCCTTTGTCGTGCCATCACCTTCTCCACATGCACCACTGGCACCATCTCCAGCTCCAGCGGCCACCCCCACCACCTCTACATCCACTAGCGGTTGCCCCCATCCACCATGATGACGCTGACGTTGCAGCGGATCCGGGAAGTTTGACCTGGTGACGAGCAGGTGGATGGTGAGCCTTGTTCCGTCGTCGTAAGTCGAGTTATGGTGACCTCACACCCTTCACATACATCGGCCACCGCATTCCCGCTAGATATGGTCACAACCACCTTGGGGGGCTACATCTGGCCTTCCCAAGGTTGGAGGCTGTCGGATCTGACCGACCCTAAGCTAATGGCGGCCTTATCTAGCTGTCCCCACACTACTGGAAAACTAATCTTTGGTCGGAATCAGAAAAACCGGAATAGTTCCGGTTCGAATATAAACCGGGGCTAAAGATCAACTTTAGTCCGGTTAAAAAAGGCAACGGGTCGCGATGATCTTTAGTCTCGGTTGGTAACACCAACCGGGACTAAAGATCATCTTTAGTCCCGGTTCACACACCCACCGGCCCTGTCAGGCCGGTGTCAGGGGGACGGGGATCTTTAGTCCCGGTTGGTGTAATCAACCGGGACTAAATATCCTCACTTTAGTCCCGGTTGGTGTAATCAACCGGGACTAAAGATAATTTAGATCTATAGTTCCGGTTAGTGTTATTAACAGGGACTATAGTGATCCACCTTTTTATACTTCTTCTTCCTCCTCCAGCCCGAGCCATTGCTGCCAAGAGGAGGAGGAAGAAGGGAAGTGCTGCCAAAATTTTTGATAAATTTGTTTTGGTGATAATATACAAATCGGAGAGATCGAAAAGGTTAGCAAATCCATTCTCTAATAATGTATGCTTAGCATATTGCATTTATAGCTTTGTTTCTATAAAATATTTTCTTCATAAAGGTTTATGCAAAATGATGAGAGAGAAAATATGTTAGGCAAAATTAGGTTGATTTTGAAATTAGAAAATTTGGATAATGATGTTAGGCAAAATATGTTAGGCAAAATTAGAATATTTTCTCCATTCTCTTTTCTAAAAATTAGTTTCACTTTGAATAATGATGTTTTAAATTTTTGTATGATTATTTAATTAGTTTCGAGAATGTGGATTTCGTCAGTAACATTGGACTATTTGATGTCTAGATGGATCGACAATGGATGTACACCGCGGACCGACGGTCGAAAGAGTTTATTGAAGGCGTGCATTATTTTTTGAAGGTGGCCAATGCTAACAAGTACAGGGGTTTTATGTGTTGTCCATGCAAAAAGTGCAGTAACCGAAAGGAGTATTCATCATTAAGAACTATTCATGCGCACTTGTTTTAGTCTGGATTCATGCCTGGATATAATTGTTGGACCTCGCACGGAGAGCTAGGTGTTACAATGGAAGAAGATGAAGTAAAAGACGAGAATATTCCGGACTGGGCTCATCAATATGGTGGATTTGAAGAAAATCCGGAAGGCGAGGCGGATGGAGCTGTTCAAGATAACGACGCTGTAGATAATCTTGGTCAAATATTGCGGGACGTAAAGGACGGCTGCGAAAGTGAGAAGGAGGTCCAAAAATTGGACCGTATGTTAGCGGACCACAAAACTTCGTTGTACCCAGGTTGCGAACAGGGGCACAAAAAATTGGGTACGACACTAGAATTCTTGCAATGGAAGACAAAAAATTGTGTGAGTGACAAAACATTAGGCGAGTTATTGAAACTCGTCAAGAACATTCTTCCGGAGGGAAACGAGTTGCCCAAAACAACGTACGAAGCTAAGAAGGTGGTATGCCCTCTAGGACTAGAAGTACATAAGATACACGCATGTCCGAACGATTGTATCCTCTATTGCGGTGAGGAGTACGAGAACCTAGAAGCATGCCCGGTTTGTAAAGCACTACGATACAAGATTAGACGAGATGATCCAGGTGATGTTGACGGACAGCCTTCGAAGAAGAGAGTTCCTGCTAAGGTGATGTGGTATTTCCCTATAATACCACGGCTCTAGCATTTGTTCAGGAACAAAGAGCATGCTAGCATGATGCGCTGGCACGCAGAAGAACGCCAACAAGACGGGATGCTGAGACACCCCGCCGACGGGTCGCAGTGGCGAAACATCGACAGAACATTTCCAGACTTTGGAGAGGATGCCCGAAACGTAAGGTTCGGTTTAAGTACAGATGGCATGAATCCATTTGGAGAGATGAGCAGCGACCATAGCACTTGGCCTGTTACCATGTGTATCTATAACCTTCCCCCTTGGCTATGCATGAAGCGAAAGTACATCATGATGCCAATTATCATTCAAGGCCCAAAGCAACCTGGTAACGACATTGATGTGTACCTAAGACCATTGGTTGAGGATCTGCTTCTGCTGTGGAACAAAGAAGGTGTCTCCGTGTGGGACGAGGATAAACAGGAGCAATTTAACCTGCGAGCGTTGTTGTTCGTGACCATTAACGATTGGCCTGCACTTAGCAACCTATCCGGACAGTCAAACAAGGGGTACAAGGCTTGCACCCATTGCATGGATGAAACTGAAAGTACGTATCTGAAACACTACAGGAAGGTTGTTTACATGGGCCATCGTCGATTCCTTGTTGCAACCCATCCTGTACGGAAAAAAGGCAAGCATTTCGAACAGAAGGCAGACCACCGTACTAAGCCTAAACATCGCAACGGAAAAACCGTGTTTGCTATGGTGAAAGATCTGAAAGTAGTATTTGGAAAGGGACCTGGCAGCCAACCTATAGAGAGCGAAGATGGTCACGCGGCGATGTGGAAGAAGAAGTCTATTTTTTGGGAGTTACCCTATTGGGAAGTCTTAGACGTCCGGCACGCGATCGACGTGATGTACCTCACTAAGAACCTTTGCGTCAACCTGTTAGGCTTCCTAGGTGTATATGGGAAGTCGAAAGATACACTTGAAGCACGTAATGATCTCAAGCATATGCAACAACACGAGGACCTTCACCCGGAACTGAAGGATAAAGGAAGCCATTACTTGAGTCCTGTAAACTACACCCTAAGCAAGGAAGAGAAGGAAAGTATGTTTGAATGCCTGGAGAGCATCAAGGTACCGTCTGGATACTCCTCGAACATAAAGAGAATAATAAGCATGAAGGAAAAGAAATTCACAAACCTAAAATCTCATGACTGTCACGTGTTGATGACACAACTGCTTCCTGTTATAATTCGTGGTATCCTTCCTGATAATGTCCGGGGAACAATAACAAAACTATGTGCTTTCATGAATGCAATTTCGCAAAAGATCATAGATCCAGACAGTTTAACAACCCTTCAAGAGGACGTGGTCCAATGTCTCGTCGGCTTTGAGATGATCTTTCCACCGTCATTCTTCAATATAATGACGCATCTTCTATGTCACCTTGTGAAAGAGATCAGTATTCTCGGTCCTGTGTACCTACACAACATGTTTCCTTTCGAGAGGTACATGGGCGTTCTAAAGAAATACGTTCATAACCGTTCTCGTTCGGAAGTAAGCATCGCCAAGGGTTATGGAACAAAGGAGGTCATTGAGTTCTGCGTAGAATTTATTGAAGACCTTCGTCCAATCGGGGTACCCGAATCAAGCCATGAGGGGAGACTATGGGGAAAGGGGACTCTTGGAAGAAAAACAATAATGACCGTGGACAACGATTTATTCTGTAAAGCACATTTCACGGTTTTGCAACAATCTTCGTTGGTGGCTCCTTACATCGAGGAGCACCTGGCGATTGTTCGGTCGAAAAACATCGGCAAGTCTGATGCATGGATTACACGCCATCACATCAATAATTTCCCCGTTTGGCTACGACAACGTCTAATGGGTGCAGAAATCATTGACCGACAACTAGCCTTCTTGGCGATGGGGCCTTCTTGCTCGATATCGACATTCCAAGGATATGAAATCAATGGGTATACATTTTACACAAGAGCCCAAGACAGAAAGAGCACAAACCAGAATTCTGCTATTCGTATCGACGCCATGAGATACGATGGTGCAACTAGCACGTATTACGGTGTCATCGAGGACATATGGGAACTAGACTACGAACCGCTGAAGGTACCTCTGTTTCGATGCCAATGGGTTAGGCTCACCGGTGGAGGCGTAACGATTGATGACAATGGGATGACAACGATTGACCTAAGCAAGGTTGGATACTCAGACGAACCTTTCGTCCTAGCCAATGATGTCACACAGGTTTTCTACGTGAAGGACATGTCTAGCAAACCAAAGAAGGGTAAAGGACTCGACGAGCCAAAGCGCCACGTGGTTCTCCCAGGCAAAAGGAAAATCGTCGGAGTCGAGGATAAGACTGACGAAGATTACGATCAGTTCGACGGGCAACCTCCGTTCGCGGTGATGGTTGACCCGAGTTTCCTCCTTTCAAAGGAGGACACCCCTTACTCACGCAACGATCATAGGGAAGGAACATTAGTGAGGAGAAAGTACGTGAGAAAAACTATGACATAGGTTGTTGTATGGACAATGCAAATTATTTATAATGTATTAAAGGCCATGCAATGTTTGTGTTTTTTATTACTACAATTATATAAGGAAAACTGTGACATAGGTTGTTGTATGGACGACGCAAATTATTTATAATGTATTGAAGGTCATGTAATGTTTGTGTTTTTTTAGTACTACAATTATGTATGTAATATCAATTTTGAACTATTTAAATAGGTACTACAGTATTAGATAGTAATATCAATTATTGGAATGTAATATCAAATTGAAATGTCATATGTTATTTATATGTGATTATTTATATTTAATAATAATTTAAAACTATTTAAATAGGTAATATGGTATTAGATATTTTAATACTATTCAAATAGTATTTAAATTGGTCAAATTTTAATTATATATCATTATTGGAATGTAATATCAAATTGAAACTATTAAAATAGGTCATATGTTATTTATATGTGCACTGTTTCAATCTTTAGTTCCGGTTGTTAAACATAGTCGGGACAAAAAGATAATTTAGCCGCAGCGGGAAAACATCTTTAGTCCCAGTTGCTGCCACCAACCGGGACTAAAGATCCCGACTATAAATAGCTGGGCGCATCGTATTCTCCGGATCCACACTTAGCCGTTTCTCATTCTCTCTCAACTCTCAGCGCGCATGTCCTCCGTCTTTGCCGCCGCCGTCGTCTTCGTCGTCTCTGCCGCCGTACGTCGTCGCTGTCCGCACCGCGCCTCCCGGCCGAGGTTTGCGCCGATCTCCACCTTTTCTTTCGTCCGTTTTCAAGAATGCCACGTACCGCACCGCCGTCGCCATGAATGGCACGTACCCACGCCACCGCCACCGCCGTCGGCCCGCGCCACCACGGCCGCTGTCACCATGAATGCCACGTACCCGCGCCACCGGATGAGATCCTCATGGATGAGATCACAGAGGGCAGCAGCCAATATTGGGCGGATGAGGAGCCAGAGGACCCGAACCAATACCTCAACGAGGAGGAAAACGAGGGCACAAACCAACAGGAAAGTGAAAGGGAACCGGCCGTTGGAGAGAAGAGGGCACGCGGACAACGGGGTGCCGCAAGGAAGCTAGAGGGCAGACATATTATTACTGAAGTGGCCCCAGACGGCGAACCAATTGCCCCGGCCGGTATACTATGTAAGTTTGTGGGACACAGTGGTTGGGTCGTGAGGGATCACGTGCCCATTAGCATAGTGCACTGGCGTCAAACAAGAACAGCAGTGGATGATGAAAGTTATCTGCCAGATACGGAGAAAGCAATGCTGTGGACCACCATGCTCGAGACCTTCACGGTCCCTAAGGCAGATCAGCCAAGACTGAAAGAATGGACGATGAAGAAAATGGCTGAACAGTTCCAGAAGTATAAGTCAGCTCTATACAAGAAATACGTCGTGAAGGGTCTGACACCTGATTTCGACAAGTTAACGAAGCTGAGGGATCATTGGGATGTGTTTGTTGCATACAGGACTTCCGAGTACGGGCAAACGCAAATAGCAAAGAACAAAGCCAATGCCGCTAAGAAGCAGTACCATCACCGGCTAGGGTCAGGTGGCTATAAGAAGGCAATCCCCAAGTGGGATGAACTGGAAACCGGGTTGATTGGAAAGGGTATTGAGCCAGCCACAACGAACTGGCCTGAACATTCAAGAAATTGGTACTATGCTCATGGTGGAAAGCTCGATCCCACTGATGGCTCCCTTGTATTCGGCGATGCGATCCACGAAGCAGCTAGCCGACTCACGGAAGCAGTGGAGGCGTCTGCTCAGGGAACATTCCATCCTGACAGAGAGAAGGACGAGCTTACGCTCGCACTACAGAATCCCGAGCATCTAGGACGAACACGGGGAAAAGGCGTGGTTGCATGGAAATACGGATTTCAAGAGGACAGACACACTTACAAGAGTCGGATGAGGAGCAAGAGGGATACCGAGGACAAATTAAGATTTCTCGAGGAGAGGGTCACCCTGCAGGAAATACGGATGCAAGAGGAGGTCGAACGACGGGTGGACCAACGCCTTGCGGAACGAAAGAGCGAGCAGACGGTGCAGCTGTATGCCCCTCCAATCATGGTGAGCCCCTCGGGCAATCGCAGCAGCTGTGCTTCTACAGGGCAGGCAGGAGAACAGGGCATGGAAGGTGCAGCAGGGCAAGCTCAGGACAACCCATCGTACCACATAGATGAAATCACGCGACGGACACCTTGTGAGCTGCACATTCCCTTCAAGAACATATCACTCAAGGTATGCTCTTAGTTTTATGATATATGTCTTGTAAATTGCATAACCGGTGGTGCATGCATCTGTTAATTACTAAGTAATCTTGACTCTCGTGAAGGTGGCGTCGGGCATGGTCATACCAGTCGACCCTTCGGGGACATATCATTGCAGACCGATTCCACCTGGGTACTCAAAGGTCGAGGTTGAATTGGTGGAACGAGGGTTCGACGATCTCGAGCTGGACATCCCCGGAGGAGACGGGGAGACGAAACTAGGAGACACAGCCTGCACCCTCTCCTCCGCCTGCACCCTCACCTCCGCCTGCACCGGCTCCTCCACCTGCACCTTCTCCTCCGCCTGCAGCGGCTCCTCCATCGCAGTCTCCTCCGCCTGCACCGGCTCCGTCGCCTGCACCGGCTCCTCCACCGCAGTCTCCTCCGCCTGCAACCTCTTCTTCGCCTGCACCGGCTCCTCCGCCTGCACCGTCACCGTCTACTCCGCCTTCACGGCCTAAAAAGTCGTGCCCACTTCGTCCCGCGCCGTCAAAGTCCACACCACCAAGAAAGAAGCCAAGACTTGACGAGCCAAAACTCCCCGCTCTCAAGAAAAGGGCGTACGACCGCACTCTCGAGGAGAATGAGGAGGTCGTACGAGCAGAAGTGAAGGCGTTCTTCGAGGCACGGAAACCACCAAAGAAGATTCCAATAGATCCGGCTGCTAAGAAGTTCTTCCAGAAGATGAGCGAACCGGTCAAGAGGGCTATACTTTCCGATTATGACCGGTCGGTGACGAAGTCGTACAAGAAAAAAGAGCAAAGGCCAAAGAAGTGCCTCAGCTCGGAAAGCAGCGGAAACAATCGGTTGAGCCGTTGCTACCACCCGGTGAAGAGGAGCTGAGGCAATGGATGAAAGAGACGGGTCTGAGCAGGGCGCAACTGGTGGGAGACACACCGATAACCATGGCGACAGAAGCTAACTTGAAATACAAATTTAAAGTCGGTGAACCGCTTGTCAAGCCTAGTGAGGTAAACACTCTCTCAACACAAATGCATCGATTCCATCAATGGTATATGGAACGTTCATCCAGAGGTAGAATAATGTTTGGAGCGAGGATAAGAAACACAGACTACTACCAAGGAGATGATGTTCTGTGGATCAACTTTGAGAATGTGTTCGATGTATACCAACTAGACGCTCTCGACATCTCCATTCTCAGCTACTGGGTTTTGTAAGTATCGTTTTAGCAAACTTTATTTTATTCCTTAGCTTCTTCTATGTACCATTCCCTGGTTAGAATGTGACGATAAGACTGATACAAATTCCTTTATCTTTTGTAGAATGGAGATTCAATCGTGCTGTAGGCAGGGGATTTTCAATATTGGATTTATGGACCCCCGCAAAGTCAATGACGTAATGATACGGGACTTTGAGAAAGATACAGAAGACAATATTGTTCATTTCCTGGTGCAACAGCATTACAAGACCTACATACTATTGCCCTACAACACAAAGTGAGTTTTAACTATCTTTCAAATTTGTACCAACTTCCTCCCCGTACTCATACCGTCACATATATATCGTCTGACGCAATTTGCAGATTTCACTGGGTTCTTTTCCTCTTCGACCTTGAACCTTGCAAAGTCCATGTCTATGACTCAATGAATAAGCCAGAGTCTACTTTCACCAAGGTTTTTGAAGTGATAGACAGGTAATGCCATCTATTCAACTGTCATTAATTATGAACACTGCTATTGGTACTATGCAGATCTCCGGTATTTAATCATAGCTTCCAACTGTACATAGGGCATGGGCAAAGTTCCGTATATTGGTCCGCGGGGTTTGGAAAGAAAAACTTGGTAGGAGATTTAATTTTCCGGTGAGTACATGCTCCAAAACATATTTAATCATTCATTGCTTCTAGAAAAAATTAGTACATTAAATCTCTCGTCGTTTCTCCTTAAGTGTGCAAAACAGGAAAAGGGGAATAACTTGTGCGGCTACTACGTCTGCGAATATACTCACGCACTTGTACAGCAAATCAACAGTGACAGGGATCTGGAAGTACGTAAAAATTATTCATACATTATGTCCCGATTTCTTATTGACTTCATATACTTATATCTCAATTCTTTTTCAAATGATAAATTATTTACATGAGAGAAAACCTATCCAGCGAAGAATTTATCAAGGCTGTTCAAGAACAACTGATGGGATTTATCAATGAACAAATAATTGATCCCGCGGGAGAATTCTACTATGATAGAAGAGCTATTGATCATCCTTCCCATGGATAATATGTCTTAGCTTTCTTCGTAAAATACAATAGAACATTATAATTAACAAAAGATTGTAATATATGTACATATTCAGATGTGCATTCATGTACTTATGTGTGTGAGTATATTTCGGTAATATAAGTATATATTTACTTGAGTGCTTATATGTATGTATGTATGTATGTGTATATATATATATATATATATATATATATATATATATATATATATATATATATATATATATATATATATATATATATATATAACATATATTTATACATATATATATATATATATGCATATTCCATATATATATATAAATACATATAATACATATATACGCATATTATATATACATATATATCATGCATATATATGTATTTATACAGATATATGCATAATATATGAATAAGCAGCTGGCAGAACCAGCAAATATTTTTTTTAAAAAAAATATCATTAGTTCCGGTTGGTAACACCAACCGGGACTAAAGATGGCTGAGGCAGGGACTAAAGATGGCTGAGGCAGCTACGTGGCGCAGCCATCTTTAGTCCCGATTGGTGTTACCAATCGGGACTAATGATGAATTTTTAGTCCCGGTTATTTCACCCGAAACTAAAGATGAACATCTTTAGTCTCGGATTCGTAGTCCCGATTGCATAACCGGGACTACAGGGGTTACGAACCAGGGTTAAAAACCCCTTCTCCGCTAGTGCCACCTCAGGGTCCTCGGTGGTGCTGGATGGTGATGGCCTTTGAAGGGTAGCCAATCAGCCACATGGATGGACAGCCACTTTGTTCAATGTGACCGTCTCTTCCTCCCCCATGAGGCTTTGGAACATCTGTTGTCATTGCTACCGTGGCCGTGCAGGCCTTCATGGCGAGGACAGCCCCGCACCCTCTTCATCCTCTTCCTTCAACTCAACTAATGATCGACGTGGATTGGGACCTGCGTCGATTCCTCCGTAGTAAGATTTACTTTCGTAATTGGTGATAGGTAGTTCGATGTCTATTACCTGCACCAATATACTGCTACTAGTAGGCTGCTGATACTGATTTGTTTCCTAAGAAAGAAGATGGGGAATTTGGGGGTTTAATTAAAGATGTGTACGAATAATTTCTTCTCTTCTTTAATACTGCTAGTTGGAAATTTGGGTGTTCAATTGAAGCTGGGAATGATGGTGAAGGAGGGTTGATGAGAGCGGCTACGGCGAGCACCATGACTGGTGTGCGTCATTTCTGGATTTTTTTTTTGGCTAGGTTTTTGACATCAGTGACAGGTCACAGGCTAATATAACA
This sequence comes from Oryza officinalis, assembly GCA_008326285.1. NCBI lineage: Eukaryota > Viridiplantae > Streptophyta > Magnoliopsida > Poales > Poaceae > Oryza > Oryza officinalis. The sequence continues at coordinate 14,678,175 of BDMV01000011.1, read as the reverse complement.
ATGAATCGTGATATGTGAAATGCTACCATCCTTCTTAAGATGATAGACGCTTCCGTTGGCTTTGCTTGTTTGAGAAGAGATTAAATATGCGATACAACCGGTAAAACGCCATAGGGTGGGTTCTCCCCTGTTCACCCTCCGTAATTCCCAGAGATTGCTGAGCACGAACTGTTCAGTTCCCCTAATATTGCTTGTTTTGTGTGGTTTATAATGTATCACAGATCATGCTTTGGAGTTTTGTCCTCCCTTTTTTAGACTGCTACTTTGTTGAGATCACTGGTACATCCTGCCAGCACAAAAACGAACGATGCGGAAACTGTCGTACTAGGGCCTTTACAATATATATGTTGTTCTTTAGCCACAACCTGCTCTTAGACTAATACATCGTGTGATATCCTTGCAAGTTGTGTTAGAATTAAATGGGTTAGACCCAATTTAATCCTAGTAAGTTTTATGAGTCCACAATTAATGTTAAGGGGTTAATATCACTTTCGAAACCAATATGAAGAGATCTTAACTTAAATTGGGTGTTAATTGAGAGCACCTGTTAAACGGTTGAGGTGATGGTGGAACTGCCACACGTGTGCATGCTGAGCTGGCTAAGGCGCGGTGTGCGGGACGAGAGGACTAGCTGCCATCGTATTGTTTTCTTTTTATGAGCAAAGACGTAACCAAATGGTCAAGATGGGAATGGTTAGGTTTGGCCCATTTGTCCATTAGACCTATCCACAAATATGCTCCATTGGGCCTTTAGGATTGATCCAAAACTCTAAATGGGACAAAGGGTTCGAACCCTTGAAACCTGGTAAACACGGATCGATCAAGACTCCTCTCAACTCGTCACTCCCCATCCTTGGCGTGGCTGCGCTCTGCCTGCACGGCGGCTAGGGAGGCGCGCGGTGGTGGCGCTCGGGCAGCGGCGGCGGCACTCGGGCAGCAGCCAGGCTCCCAGGGATGCGCGTGCGACGACAGCGCTCCGACGGCGGCCACTCGTACTCCTTGACGCGGTGGCAGCGGCGGCGCTCCTCGGCTCTTCTCCTTCGACCTGCTCTCTTGCACGACGGCTAGGGAGCGTCGTTGCTCCTCCGCTCCTCTGCTTCGGCTTTGGCTCTTAAACCTGCAAGAAGATGGACAATCTACAAGAAGAGATGTCACCAATGGAGAGGGATTTGGAATTCTTGGAAGTGGCAGCGCCGGCAGTGAGGCTCATGGCCACAAGGTCTCCGTCGACACCAATTAGCCTTGTCAGCTCCCATGGTACGCTCCTATGGTTCATGTATTTCAGTTGTTCTTGCTGAAATTGTTCTGTTCTGCACAAGAATTCATGAGCATGCACAAGAATCCCAATATTACTTCTCTCAGAGCACACAAAAATTCGGTGCTTTAGTTGGTGTGATTGTTTTTCTTTTGGGGATTGTTCAGCCAATGCTGGTGGATGTTCTTGGGGATCTTGATTTTCTCTCCATTTATGAACCCTTATGATTGTATATATGTCTAATCGAGTTCTAGTTGCAAGTATATTTCAGGACGAAGGAAGTATTAATTAATTCATTTATTTATACACTTAAAATAGTTAAGAGAAAATATAGGTTCTGCAACACTGAATAAACTTTTCTTGGATATTATTTTTTGTTCATTCTGGGTGGCATTTTACATAATGGAAGATAAGCCTCCAGCCTCTGAATTAAAGATGGAAACAGTCACCTCATTATGGCCTTCTATCAGTATATTTGGCACTGCCTGAAAGGAACACACTAACACTTATGGGGGCTATACTGAATTGATAAATGAAACAACTATGATACAACACTTCACAGTGTGTTCTGTCTTAATTGATTTTCGTCATCACTCATCATGGTATCATCTTACTAAAGAAGTGGTTGTTTACGGTGAAATCTTGTCAATGCCGATGACAAGTGCCATTTTTTTTAAAAAAATAGAGAAAATTCACCCCCTACACCTCCCACCACAAATGTGAACAGTACATTGGGTTGGGATAACTATTCCACGAAATGGTTGGGCTATATATAGTGTGAAATATCGGTAACGGTCAAAAATAGAGACCGTAAAAAATTATAGCCATCAATAACGGGCTTTAACCGTTATCTTTGTCGGGCTTTAGGACGAGCCCATCACAATGACACTCATCGGTGATGGGGTTATGTTTCGGCCGGTCATCGATTATCTTTGTCGGGCCGCAACAAAGCCTATGGAAATTTATTTATTTTTTGGTGACGGGCTCGGCCTAAAGTCCTATGGAAATTTATTTATTTGTCGGTGTTTCTTTCGGTTCGTCAAAGATGACGTCGATGTGATGGTTCCCGAGACCCCGACACAGATAGACCTTTCACGATGACCAGTTCTGTACTACTGTGCAGAAGCCTTGGAATGATATGTAAATCCTTTGGGACTCCCCACATGGCTCTAGAGTACGCTTGTGGAAACCGTTGCTAGGTGATAAGGTCCATAAGACAAGGAACTCTAGAACAAAGATGTTTTGTGTGTGATAACATTGTCGACGATGATTTCGTCATAATTATCGTTCATTTTTCATTCCCACCGATCATTACTTTCATACACTTAACTATGTCATCGGTAGTAATGAAGTCGAAGGGGTTCGTAGACAAGCTCAAACTCGATTCATTGGGATAGGCAATTTGTATAGCTCATCTACGTGACTTCTTAACTTTTTTACGTTGGTCTATGCGTCATGAATCGAAAACCAACGGTTTAGTTTCTTTTCCATTAACAAAGTTGCTTTCTACTCTTGCTCCACCATCCTCTTAGGCTCTTGCTCCAGCTAGCGTTCAGGCTTGTAGCGACGTCAACCGGTGGTGCCTTACGAGGGTAAATAAATTGCAACAAAGACATGAAACCAACAATGACAATGAAAATAATAAAAAAATAATCATAACAATATCAATCTACCATCAATAATATTCAATTTGTATCCCATTTATTTAAACATTTTAATAAACAAAAGAACCACTACAGAGAATAAATTATCCTAACATGGGGTGGGGGCATATAAAAGGGAACATATCCTGTGCACTTAAGACTTCTTGTATACACACCGTGCACACCATATAATAAATTTGACTAAAAAATCTAGAAAAAAATTGTACAAGTACTTTCAATAGTATTACACTTATGTGTAAAGTTTTAACCCCAAATTCATTATTTTTTAGCTGTAACAAAAAAGATAAAATTTATAAATCTGTCAGAATTTTGTTTTTTTGTTGCTCCCTATATATAATGAATTTGAAGATGAGGCTTTACACATAGTTGTAATACTACTAATAGTACATGTACAATTTTTATAGAATTTTTGATGAAATTTATTAGTTGGTATGCATGGTATGTACATGAGAAAGCTTGTGTGCATATGGTACATTCCCCATATAAAGAGAGTAAAGTACTGAAGACTTACCCGAATATCCGAAAAAGGTATAGAACCGAAGACTTCTCTAAGCCTAACTCCACTAACACTAGAAAGAATACAATATAGAATGAGAGAATTGCTTCTCGAGTGTGTGCTTTGAGAGTGTAGAAGTGATCTTCTTTTATAGCTGCTTATGACAATGGTTAAGGTGAGTAACTCCCACAACAGTCATTAGGATGCAACTAGGAGCTGCCACGTGGAGGATGGAGATGAGGGGAGCCGATGGCGGTTGGGCCGAACCAAGGGTTCGATCGACTGCTGGGCCCTACCTCTCTCCACCGCCTTTCACAAGGGACTGACATGTGAGCCCCTAAGGTGGTACAAGGTGGTTTGGCCTCACTTTAAGTTAGTTTGAGCTGATTTGTGTGTCCATTAATCCATTGCTCGTACGTGATTCGCTGAAAGTGTGTTTCTTTGTATACCGGCTCATTTCTTGTTCACTTTAGTGTATAATTCCTACATACATAGTAATTCTTTAAGCCAAGTGAAACTATATTATTTAATACTAATATACATGTAAAAATATTAGTTCTCCTTTTTCTGTTGAAGTAATTGATGATCGAAATCAATACTTAACGACCGTCAATAATGACATGACACCATCTGGGAGAGACGTGCCGTGTATATTTTACGGACGCCCCCTTCCCGACGATATATCGTCCTATGGGAGGGTGAGAAGAGGCTGCCTACAAAATGGCCGCGACACACCCCTTTCGCTACCTGCCACGTGACATGCCCTGCCCTACGGGAGGACGCAAGGAGTATATTTTTATAAATTTTTTAATCCAGAATTTATTTTTATAAATTGTTTAATTAAAAAAATAAAAAAAATTCGAATCGAACGCTCGAGGTTGCCCTGAAAGGGGTATTCATGCACGCGACCTGCGCGACCGAATGCCACGTCCGGTGCACCAGCGGCGCGAAGCGCTAGCCTGGAGCTTGATTCGCCGGATGAGGAAGGCAGTCGTGGTGAAGGCTGGCAGAGGGCTCGGTGTCGACGCCGGCTGGTTCGACGCTTGCGCCGTCGCCGCGCTCATCTCCTCTAATCAGGGCTCGCAGAAGCAGAGCAGCGGACACGCGGCACGGCGCCAGACACGGGCCAAACGCTCTACGCAGTCCGCGCAACAGCACTGCAGCCGATCTCTTAGCTGCGCCGTGCTGGCCTCGAGGTTGCAGATCAAGAGCAGCCGAGCGGTGGCGCCCCGCGCGCCAAGCCGCCTTGCATATGCATCATGTCACGGCTTGTCACAGCGCGACGCGTTCCTGCGCGCGGGGCAACGAGCAGAGCAACACTACAGTACCCAACCAGACACCTTCTCTTCTAATTTTTTCACAGATAAATTATTGCTCCATAGCTGATTATTACACCTTAAATTAATTCTAAACAAATGCCTCCTTTCTTTCTTTAGAGGCAAACCCATCGCGATACATTCCATGATAAACTAATTAATTAATTAATTACGCAACAATAACTTGTAATCGTCGTAAAGAATCAATTGCAGCATCGCATGAACTAATCCATTCCAATATTTGGTCGGCTTCTCATGCCATTCATGCGTCGAAGCTGATCTCCCACTCGTCGTCCTCCTCCTCCCCGACCTTGAGGAAATGCGACCCTCTGTCGATCACCTTCGTGCCATCCTCCCTCGCCCTGCTCAGGTGCTCGCACGGGTTGATCTCCATCGTCAAGCTCGCCTTCTCCCCTGCCTTGAGATGCTGGCTGCTGAACCCGACCAGCTGCCTCGCAGGCCGGCTCGCCCCCTCTGTCGCGTTCGGCCACCGGACGAACACGAGCACCGAGTGCTTGCCGTCCATGGGGCCATGGTTGTGCACCTCCACGGTGGCCGGGAACTTGAGCCGCTCGCACCCGTCCTCGCCGATCTCCTCCACGTGGTAGCTCTCGCCGCCGTCGCCCGCTGGCTTGGGGATCACGCCGACGAGGAGGTTTCGGTTGGGACGATCTGGTTTCGCGGCGGCGCCGGAGCCAGAGGAGGAGACGAGGCGGTGGGAGAACTTGGAATAGCTGAGGCCATAGCCGAACTTGTAGACGGGGTTGCCCTGGTAGAAGCGGTAGCTCCGGCCGGGGTAGCCGGTGGCCGGGTCAGCGCGCATCCGCATGTCGGTCATGGGGATCCTGGTGAACTCCTCCGGGTACCATGTCACCGGCAGCCTCCCGCTCGGGCTGTGGTCGCCGAAGAGCACCTTGGCGATGGCGAGCCCGCCGGCCTGGCCGGGATACCCTGCCCACAGGATGGCGCCGATCTTGGGGTTGTTCTTGGCGAACGTGACGTCCACCGGGCCGCCGGTGAGGAGGACGAGGATCACCGGCCGCCTCGCCGCGTTCGCCACGGCGGTGATGAGGCTCTGCTGCTTGCCGGGGAGCAGCAGGCTTGTCCTGTCCAGTCCTTCCTTCTCCTGATCCTGGCTGAGCCCCATGAACATGATCACCTGGTCCGACGAGCTCGCCAGCGCCGCCGCCTGTCCCGTCGCGGCGAACCCACAGGCCGGCGAGTCGCACCCGGCGAGGAACCTCACGCCGGTGACGTACCTCTGGACACCCTGCAGCGGCGTGGTGGTCTCGCACGGCGGGCCGAAGTAGTTTCCATTGAGCGCCGCGGGGTCGTTGGCGTTGGGCCCGACGACGGCGGCGGAGCGCACGGCGCGGCGGTCGAGCGGGAGCAAGCCGGCGTCGTTCTTGAGGAGGACAATGCCGTCCTGCGCCGCCTGGAGGGCGAGGTCCCTGTGCGCCTGGGTGCACACGTCGGCGGCGCCGAGGTGGCCGTACGCCGCGTTGCTCCTCGGGTCGCCGTCGAAGTGGCCGAGGCGCATGCGGACGGCGAAGAGGTTGGTGAGCGCCCTGTCCACGTCACTCTCCGTCATCTTCCCCTGCTGCAGCGCCGCCATGCCGTGAACTTGAGTGTAGTTCCCGCAGTTCAAGTCCAACCCTGCATGCATGCATGCGCGAACCAATTTGTGAAAAAGAAGAATGAACAAATTTCATCCAATTTTAAGCGAGTATTTGGAACAATATATATTTTCATCGAATTGGGTTTTGTACTGACCGGCCTTGATTGCAACAGCAACGGTGTCTTCGGGTGTTGGCGCGTAACGCTGCGCATCACGCATGAGGGCCACTGCATCGCAGTCTGAAGAAACGTACCTGCATACGTGGAGGAGCACAGATTAAAAAAATTGGTGACAATATTAGAGCTGTGGTAGTAAGATTGCCATCTAATTGCTATTTTTTTTGGATGAGAGAATCTAATGCGCCAAAAAGGTGAAGATAATCGTGCCTATAGATATTTCAATCCTTTATAAATGGGAAAAATATTTTATTAGGTTAGTCCAGTATATATATATATATATATATATATGTTGTCTCCTTGTCCCCTTGTTAGAATTTCCTGTTTGTTTTTGTTTGAAATATAATTCTGGGTTTGGAGGTGAAATTACATTATTTACATAATAAAAAATTAGAAATAAAATAAGATACAAACAAGAATGTTTAAAATACAAAATTTTAATTTAATTTTATTTAGATTCAAAAGTTTCTATTTAAATTTAAAAGTACCATGTCACTGAATGTCTAATTATGCTCTAAATCATAAGACAAAATATTTTAATTTCAAATTAAAATATACACGGAAAATTTGAAAAACTGGAGTTTCAAATGTTAGGATTTGATAGGAAATGTTTGAACAACAACCTGCTAATATTTGAGATACGAATTGAAGATATCTTACCCATCCAGTCCCCACTGTCCCCTGAAGGTCTTGGAAAGGAGGTCAGAACTGGCACAGGCAGGGACACCGTTGATGCCAGTGTATGCGCACATGACGCAGCTTGCCTTCGCATCCACCACGCAGCTCTTGAACGGAGGGTTGAACGTGTCCGCCAGATCTTGTGCCGTCACCTACATTTACCATAAATCCCTTGTTTTATGAGTTGAACAATTGCTGAATGATATATTTCTTTATAAAGAAATTTACCCCCAAAAATAACACAATTTCTCATCTTAATACCTTTGCGTTGAAGTTGTAGCGGGCGATGCCGTTCCAATCCTCGAGGTCATAGGCAGTGGCGTGCTTGCAACATGCAGACGTTTGCAGAGTCCCCGGCGTGCTCCCCTGTAATCCCTTGACGAAGGCGACGGCGTACTTGCTCGCCGTGGTGGGGTCCTCGCCGGGTGTCTCCTGGCCACGGCCCCACCTTGGGTCCCTGTAGATGTTCACGTTGGGTGACCAGATGGTAAGCCCCTCCGCTTGTCCTAGGTTGTACAAAGCCCTCGCCTCCGTGCCGATCGCCTGCATATAATTAATCACGTTTGTCATTATCATCATTATCACCGTTACTAGTAGATACTTCATTGGTTTCAGAATAAAAAACCTAATACGGGATGTGATACGTATGAATATTGACGAGAACAGTTTATCGTTAGTAGTCAGATAGCCAGAGATTATCTGTGGTTTTTTTTCTTGAGAGTTAGTGAGTACTAGAAAGGAGAGCATGCACTAGCTAGGGTTACCAACTGATAGGACATGCTTCGATTACACGCTCGTTTGGTGGAGTCTAACTAACCAAGCATCCAGCATGCATAATGCACATGGGAGCTAGCTAAGCTAGATAGTGTCACTTTTTCGCACCAAGTCAAGTGTACCAAACCATTATGGTATGATCCAGCGATCATGGAGGCCACAACACTAGTGTTTACTGTCATAACAGACGACAAAGACAGCGACGTCTGGCTGATTAATGTTTGCATGTACTGTTAATTATGTGCAATCATCCATTGGCTAGAGCTTAGTTAACAACTCTTCCCTAATTACTTGAAGAAACTAGTTTGACAGCCGGCATGCATAACAAGATCATTTAATCGAGGGATGCATGGTCAACAAGATCTAGATCCATATACATGGCCTCATCATGCTTGCCAGCTAGCTGTCAGATTAAGCAAACCACCAACAGCAGCTATAGTTGATAACTAGTTAACAGTTGGGCAAATTAAGCAAAGGCCGGACAGTAATCAACATAAGTGTACTCTATATACTTAGCAGGGTTAGTTGGGCAGAAAAGCTAGCCTGCTGCCTGCCTGGGCCTGACCTAGCTATATCTATAGCTAGCCTTTGTAACGGTTAACGCCGCCTCAGGTCATTGCAAGTGCTAGCTATGTCAAGCCTTTGCAACAACCAGACATATTGGTATGTGGCATCTAGTAGTTAACAAGTCAGAACTGAACAATCAATCATGTATTCTTGGTGCTTTGCATGCACCTGTTGTCGTCTTCACTGTTTACTGGGCATTCTATGATGTGCAGTGTAGGGTCCTGATTCTCATGCCGTCCTAGCTCTTATACCTTGATTGCAAACAGTGTATGGGTGCGTCTTGCTGGAAAGGACAATGTATATATTGGCAAATTTTAAATTATTCTCACCACCAACTATTTTAGTTTTTTTACATATATATCGGCAGGATAAGCTTAATTTTCTAACTAACATGCTTATTAGCTTGGAACATGGTTATTTAAACTTACCGTATTGGTAAAACGAGAATTAAGACATAGTATAATATATGTTTGATCTTGTCCCACTTAAGTGAGCATCTCCTAGATATGTTTCCCGTAATCAGATATTCTAAGGTAATATATGCCCTCTTTCATTACAAATTACTATATTTTTTCGAACTAATATATATGTGTCACTATAATGTACAATCCCCTTGATGCCTCTCTCTGTCTCTTCTGGCCTGGACCATTTCTGATCACATATACGAAATTAATGGCCAGGTATGCATGCATGCCAACTTTATCTTGCCCAATTCGCAAAGAAAGGGAGATAGTTTTTTTATCCATTTTTTGGGGGATTATATATACTTTTACTTGGATTTGTCTATCGCAAATACGATTTCATGCCGGTGTAATTGATTTTCACCACGGATAATATGTAGTATATATATCTACCGAATTACTAGCATGCTCCAAGCTGAGAAATAGTAACAAAAAAAATTAGAACTAATTATAGCGAGTGACATGTGGACCCTGCAGTTCAGGGGAATTCCTCAACCTCACCTGAAGCAAGGTAGGGTTAACAGATGATCAGTCGATCGTGCAGAGTTGATACGGATTAAGGACTTTGAGCTGTCCTACATGTTTATCAATGTCCAGAGTGTTACCTTGACTACATTTTCAGCAACTGCATGTACTGCCCAAATAGTTGGCAGATAATCCAATTAAAGTGGGCTCACCACAGCATGCATATTTCCTTTTTTTCCTGCCTCTTAATTTTTCTTTCCTAGATATCAATATGAGAAATTTTACACACCAATGCAGTATATATATATATATATATATATATATATATATATATATATATATATATATATATATATATATATATATATATATATATATATATATATATATATATATATATATATATATATTAAAACACGAAAATCTGGACTAATTATATACATCTCCATTAATTAGGTCCCGTGTATTTAATTTCTTATTATGCAAAATTAATTTCGTGTTCACATATAAAAAAAAGGAAAATTTGCAACATACGTTACATGAGTCTAGCTGTAAAGTGTCAGTACAATGTACTACTACCTACAGTGAGTTCATGATCTACTCGACCCAACGACTTACGCGCGTATACGGAGTCCCTAACAAGTTAGGCGCTCTACGTACCGTATACGTATAAGTACGCGCTAGTACATGTATACATACGTTCACGAAGTTTATACGCCTAAAAAATTATACGGCTCTCAAAAAATATCTCGAGCCATCTAAATTTTATACTAAAATTTTTTTGAAGATACCTAATTTTACACTAGAAAATATAACTTCTACTATCTCATTAAAGGTGAGAAAATTACCCATATATATACTAATGTATATACTCGTCGTGGTCGTGGTGATAAGTTGATAATATGATGGTAGCTAGACATAGAGTTGTAAGTGACTAACCCCACGAACCCCATTTATAGATTAAATCTAAACCATAAACCTATTTATTTTAATGTATTTATTATGGGTTAACCACTTAATTACATCCTTAGCTAGGTATGTACATACCTTGCCGATGCGGAACCAGAGGCGGTCGTCGAAGGCGGCGGCGGTGAGGAGCACCTGCGGGAAGCTGGTGATGCCGGTGACAACGCCGTTGAAGTGCATGCCGTGTCCCCAGTAGGAGAGCCCGTGGAGCCCCTCCGACCACCACTTGTACGCCGGCACCCCTAGCCTTGCCACGCCGCCGGCCTCATCCCCGAGCTGCGCAATCTTCTCCGCCGCCGTCAGCCGCGACACCAGGTCCGCCGCGCGCCGTGCCGGCGGCAGCCGCGCGTCGCAGAACGCGTACCCCGACGACGGCGACCGCGCACCGCACGAGTACGGCGGCTCGCCGCACTCCACCGACCACGGCAGGAGCAATGCGGCCATCGTCGTCGCCGTCATCAGCAGCGGCAGCAGAACACCGGCGGCTGCCATGGCGAAGCGAGGCGAGCTAGCTCGACGTGGAAAGAAGTGATTCGACTTTGAGGACCAAGGGTGTGTGTCCTTATATAGGAAGCCATGGCCAATGGCTCCACGCCACGTGTCACTTGCCATTTGATGTTAGATATTTCATCATTTATAAAAAACATATTATCATATATATATATATATATATATATATAGTGTTTATGTGCGAGCCTTGTAAGCTAGTAGCTCACATGCATCCATATGAATTCTTTTTTTTTTCTCTGGTTTGGATTAGTTAGAATATCTTGATGGGATTCTAAATAAGAAGGAATTGATTGATAGGATAAGCACTGCAAGCGAGAATGCTGTGAGGATCTTTTTGTTAAATCAATCGAGTGGCCTAACAATTTGGGCATGCTTAAGCACCATTATTTTACACTAAATGCACTAAATCTTCCGACATTTAAAGTGTCCATGAATCGGTTGATAAGAGTTGGACTGCCTACCAACTATATAGATCGATGGATCATATTTGGCGCATGAGTAGAGGACATTAAGAAAAGGATTTACCTTTACGAAAAGACAGCTCGCAAGATAAGAACGCTACTTGAGAGTTCATCTTTACTCCCGGTTTATAACCCTTTAGTTCCGGGTTACAAACCGAGACGTCGATTCCGGAACTAAAATGCCTATTTTTAGTCCCGGTTGAAATAACCAAAGCTAAAGATTCATCTTTAGCCCCGGCTGATAGCATCAACTGGGGCTAAAGATGTTTTTATATTTTTTTTAATTTGCATATGCTGCTTGCTGCTTGTTTATATATTATGCATATATATGTATAAATACATATATGTGCATAATATATATAATATATATATATATGTAATAAATGTATATATAGATATATATATATATATTACATATGTATATATGGATAACCAAAATATATGTAGAGACACATAAGTGAATATATACATATATAGATTACCAAAATATATATAGATATATAAGTAATTACATATACACATAAAATCTATGGTATGTATATATATATTACAATCCTTCTATTCTAATCGTGGGTGGGGTTGACGAATAGGTTTTTCATCGTGGTGGAATTCTCTCACGGGATAAATAACCTAATCCATGATAAATCCCATCAGTTGTTCTTGAACGGCTTGTATAAATGCATCGTAGTGGAGTTGCTCCATCATCCAAAGACATTTCAAAAAATAAGATATAAATATATGAAATCAATAAGAAATCGAGACATAATGTATGAATGATGTTTACGTACATCGAGATCCTTGTCACTGTTGACTCCATGTGTTATGGTATGAATATAGTTGTAAACGTAGTAGCCACATAAGTTTGTCCCTTGCTTTTGTTTTGGACACTAAAGGAGATCGAAACGACAAATTTAATATATATTTTTATTTTAGAAAAAAAATTAAATGATTCAATATAATTTTGGAGCATGTACTCACCGGAAAGTTCATCTTGATATCTAGTTTTTCTTTGAAATTCCCGTGGACGAGTGTACGGAACCGTGTCCACGCCCTATATATGCACAGTTGCAAGCTATGATTAATTATCCGAGATCCGCATATATAGTAGAAATAGCAACACTCATAATGACAGTGCAATGGATGACATTACCTGTCTAGCATTTCAAAAATTTTGGTGGAAGTTTCCTTCGGTTTATCCATTGAGTCATAGACATGGAGTTTGCTTTCAGTAAGGTCTATAACAAAAAGGGCCCAGTGGAATCTGCAAATTACGTGAGATGATATATATGTCACGGTATAAATACGAGAAGCAAATTGGTACGAAAGGAGGTAAAAACTCACGAGGTGTTGTACGGCAATAGTATGAAGGTCTTGAAATAATGCACCAAAAAATGGAGAATATTATCCTTTGTTTCTTACTCAAAATCCTTTATCACCGTAGTGTTAACTTTGTGAGGGTCCATGAATCCAACCCTGAAAGCTCTCTGCTTACGGCATGTTTGAATCTCCATTCTACAATGGAAAAAAAAGACGTTTTCATCAGCTATCCGCACACTGCAATCATTTGATGCTACATACAAGGAGCTAAGGAACGAAAAAAATTAATTAAACAATACTTAAGAACCCATAGACTGAGAAGAGAGATGTAATCTCCTTGGAAGTAATCTGAGTTTTTTACCCTTGCACCGAACATCACTCTTCCGGCGGTTGATTTTTCCACGTAGTATTGATGGAATCGGTACATCTGTGTAGAGATGGTTTGAACCTGATCAGGCTTGACAAGTGGTTCACCGAGGATAAATTTGTATTTTAGATCCTCTGTTGTTGCTTTTTTATTAGTGCGTCGGCCAGCAATTACTCCCTATTTAGTCTCGTCTCCACCATAAATTATCTTATGTCCATTTTACAAGGCGGTAGCAACGGATCAATTGATTGCTTTGGTTGCTTTCCGAGCTGAGGGACCTCTTTGGACTTTCCTTTTGCCTTCTTAAAAGACTTCGTTATTGATTGGTCATAGTCGGATAGTAAAGTCTTTTTTACCGATGTGCTCATCTTCTTAAAGAACTCCTTAGATGACGGGTCTATAGGAATCTTCTTTATTGGACTCCGTGGCTTGAAGTGCACCTTTACTTGCGCTCTTACGATCTTGTCAGTCTCCTTGGGAGTGCGGTCGTATGCCCTAGTCTTAAGAGCGGGGAGCTTACGCTCGTCAAGTCTTGCCTTCTTCGTTTGTACGAGGTAGGCAAGTCTTTCTTGTACTTGTAGATGGTTGCGGCATTGAAGATGGAGTAGACGATGCCTGCGGCGGAGACCTCGGAGGAGTCGGTGCCCGGCAAGGAGACGGTGCAGGCAGAGGAGGTGGAGGAGATGGTGCAGCCGGAGGAGATGTAGAAACGGACACCGCTTCTCACCCGGGAAACACGATGTAGCGCTTGCACCATAGTATAATGGTGTGGGCTGTGTCTCCTAGTTTCGTCTCTCCGTCTCCTCCAGGGATGTCCAGTTCGAGGTCCTCAAACCCTCGTTCCACCAGTTCTACTTCGACCCTTGAGTATATAGGTGGAATCGACCTGCAATGGTATGACCCTGAAGGGTCCACTGATATGGCCATGCCCGACGCCACCTTCACGAGAATCGAGGTTAATTAGTAATTAACATGTGCACCAACTTTTGCAATGTAAAAGACATATCATAAAATTACGAGCATACCTTGAGTGAAATGTTCTTGAAGGGACTATGCAGCTCACACGGTGTCCGCTGCGTGATTTCATCAACGGGGCATGGTGGCTCGTCGTGAGCTGGCCTTACTGCAGCTTCTATGCCATGTTCTCATACTTGCCTTGTAGAAGCGCAGCTGCTACGATTGCCTGAGGGGCTCACCATGACGGGAGGAACATGTTGTTGGGTCTATTCCCTCTGCTGTTCGGCCAGGCGTTGGTCTACCCGTCTTTCTACCTCTTCTTACATCCTTAACTCCTGCGTCGTGACCCTATAGTCAAGATTTGTTAACTTCGCCTCAGTATCTGTAACACCCCGGCCCAAGGCATAATAGGATTGATAGGATACTCATGCCAACAAGTTGCAACTTCTTTTCCGGAAGCCCATCTTCAAAGAACTCTAAAGTTAAGCGTGCTTGGCTTGGAGAAATCTAGGGACGGGTGACCGACCGGGAAGTCTTCCCGGGTGCGCACGAGTGAGGACAAAGTGCGCAGAAAAGACTGGTGTTGGTTTGTGAGGGCAGTCTATGTCCTATTTAAGCTGCTAGATGTAAGCGGGAGGCGAGACGTTACAGTATCTCTTTTGCTCCTCATGCGACTCTTGTACGTGCGGATGTCCTCTTGAAATCCAAATTTACATGGAACCAAGCCTTTTTGTCGCGTTCGGCCTGGATGCTCGTCATTTTGCAGTGCGAGCGTAAGCTCGTTCTTCTCTCTGTCGAGCCTGAATATTCCCTGAGTAGAGGCCTCTACTGCTTCTGTTAGTCGACTTGCTGCTTCGTGAATCTCATCGCCGAATATCAGGGAGCCATCACCAAGATCGAGTGTTCCACCGTGAGCATAGTACCAATGCTTTGATCGTTCCGGCTAATCGGCTATGGTCGGAACAATACCTCTTTCGAGCAACCCTGCTTCCATTTTCTCCCACTTTGGCACTGCCTTCTTATAGCCGCCTGACCCTAGCTGGTGATGGTACTTCTTTCTAGCGGCATTGGCTTTATTCTTTTCTATCTGTCGTTGCCCTTGCTCCCCTATCTTCTATGCGACAAATGCATCCCAACGATCCTTTAGCTTGCTCATTTTGTCAAAGTCGGGTGTCAGGCCCTTCACGATATATTTCTTGTACAAATCTTTCTTGTACTGTCGGAACTGTTCGACCATCTTCTTTAAAGTTCAATCCTTCACTTTTTGCTTTTCTGCCTTAGGGACCGTGAATGTCTCAGGCATCATGGTCCACAACATTTCTTTCTCTGTATCCGGGAGATAAGGTTGTTCCTCCTCATCCCCATGTGCCCTTGTTTGGCACTAATTTACTATGCCGATGGGCACGTGATCCCTCACAACCCAACCGCTGTGTGATACAAACTTCGTTGCTGCATCGGCAGGGGCAACTGGTCGGCCGTCTGGATTCACTTCAGTAATAATGTGTCAGCCCTCCTTCCTCACGGCGCCTCGTTGTCCGCTTCCCTTCTTTTCTCCAACAGCCGGTTGGCTGTCACTATTCTCCTCATGGCCCTCCTCGTTTCCCTCTTCGTTCAAATACTGGTTGGGGTCCTCGTTTCCATCCTCGTTCACCCCGTATTGGCTGCTCCCCTCTGCGATCTGGTCGTAGATTATCTGTTCATCATTGCGATCGGCCATCTGTTCGTAACATGAACGAGGTATATTGTTATATATATATTAACATTCTTGAGAACTACGATGACCAGCTAATGTCACCTACCTAAGAAATATGAAACCTACGTTAAATTTTACCTAGTTAAGAAATATGAAACCTACATGTGTACATTTCATAGGAATGTATGAAAACTTTTATAGTTTCATGTAGCTTGCCTTAGTTTTGCTTAGAGGCCTTGAGACCACATAAGCTTGAGCAACGTCGGCAGTCAGCAACTGGACCGAGTAATTCTGACAATAAAAAAATAATTAGTTAAAACATGTAGATTGCATATACATCGGTACTGAAAGTCGTGAAAGTCGTAAGGTCGTGAAAGTCGTTTGGTTCTTAAACTCGTTAAAGTCGGTAAACTCGTTCGGTCATGAAAGTTGCTAAAGTCGTTAAAGTCGTTCAGTCAAGAAAGTCGCTAAAGTCGTTAAAATCATTCGGTTGTGAACGTCGTGAAAGTCGTGAAAATCGTTAAATTTGTTCGGTCGTGAAAGTCGCTAAACTCGTTAAAGTTGTTAAACTCGTTTGCTCCTTAAACTCGTTCAGTCATGAAACTCGTTAAATTTGTTAAAGTCATTCGTTCATTCACGTTTGGTCATTCGTTCGTTCACGTTCGGTCGTTCGGTCGTTCACGTTCAATCGTTCGGTCGTTCACGTCTGGCGCGCGGCGGCAGCGGCCATGGCAGGAGTCACGCGTGGCAGTGGCGGGGCGCGGCAGCGATGACACCTTCTTGGTGCGCTATAGCCGGAGTCGGCCCTGGCGGCAGTGGCCGCGACGGTAGCTGCGTGCGGCGGAGATGACGACGACGGTGCGACAGAAAATCGGTGGCGGAGGCAACCGCCCGGAGGAAAGAGAGATTGGAGAGGGGAGGGGTGGGTGGGATATTGGGCCTAACCTTGAAGGGAATACGACGGCGAGGGTGGCGACGCACGGCGGTGGCGGCAGCGACGACGACGACGACGAAGACCCTAGCCGGTGATGGCGCTCAGCAAAGATATCGGTGAAAACGACTAATTGTGGGATCGTGCCGGAGAAGACGATGCGCCTTATACCCCAGGAGCTTTAGTCCCGGTTGGTGGAAACAACCAGGACTATTTAGTCCCGGTTGTTTCTACCAACCGGGACTAAAAATATTTTCACGTTATTTCCAAAATTTCTTTTGTCCCGGCTATGGTTAACAACTGGGACTAAAAATTAAATAATTACAAGCTACAATAACAAAACATTTCAAATAGTTAAAATTACTATTACATTTTAAAAATCAAACATAAATAACATATGCCCGATTTAAATAGTTTAAAATTGTTATTAAATTTTAAAAATCATATATAAATAACATATGCCTGATTTAAATAATTTAAAATTCACAGTTTAAATTTAAATGATCATATATAAACAATTAATGCCCGATTTAAATAATTTACATCGCACATACAATAACCTAGGTCATTACATTAAACATAATTTACAGCGTGATGGTTGACCTCACGTACTTTTTCCTCACGAATGTTCCCTCGCTATGATTGTTGCGTGAGTAATGGGTGTCCTCATTTGATAGGAGGATGTTCGGGTCAACCGTGACCGCGAACGGTGGTTGCCTATCAAACAGATCATAATCTTCATCAGTCTTGTCCTCGACTCTAACGATTTTCCTTTTGCCTGGAAGAACCACGTGACGCTTTGGCTCGTCGGGCTCTTTCCCCTTCTTTGGTTTGCTAGACACGTCCTTCACGTAGAAAACTTGCGTTACATCATTGGCTAGGATGAATGGTTCGTCTGAGGATCCAACCTTGTTAAGGTCAACCGTTGTCATCCCATTGTCATCAATCGTTACGCCTCCACCAGTTAGCCTAACCCATTGGCACCGAAACAGAGGCACCTTGAGAGGTCCATAGTGGAGTTCCCATATCTCGTTAATGCCACCGTAATACGTGCTAGTTGTCCCATCGTATCTCATGGCATCGATACGAACAACACTGGTCTGGTTCGTGTTTTTTTGTGTCTGAGGCTCTTGTGTAAAATGTATACCTATTGATTTCATATCCTTGGAATGTCAAGATCGAGCAAGATGGTCCCCTCACCAAGAAGGCTAGTTGTTGGTCAATCGTCTTGTTACCCATAAGATGTTGTCGCAGCCAAGCGGGGAAAGTATCAATGTGATGACGTGTAATCTAGGCATCGGACTTTTCGACATTTTTGGAGTGAACAATCGCCAAGTGCTCCTCGATGTAAGGGGCCACCAACGAAGATTGTTTCAAAACCGTGAAATGTGCTTTATGAAATAAATTGTTATCTACAGCCATTATTGCTTTCCTTCCAAGAGTCCCCTTTCCCCGTAGTCTCCCTTCGTGGCTTGATTCGGGTACCCCGATTGGACGAAGGTCTTCAATAAATTCTACGCAGAACTCAATGACCTGCTTTGTTTCATACCCCTTGGCGATGCTTGCCTCCGGACGAGAATGGTTACGAACATACTTATTCAGAACGCCCATGTACCTCTCGAAAGGAAAAATGTTGTGTAGGTACATAGGACCGATAATACGGATCTCTTTAACAAGATGACATAGAAGATGCGTCATTATATTGAAGAAGGATGATGAAAAGATCATCTCAAAGCTGAGAAGACATTGCACCACGTCATTTTCAAGGGCTATTAAACTGTCTGAATCGATGATCTTCTGTGAAATTGCATAGAGGAAAGCACATAGCTTTGTTATTGTTGTCCGAACATTATCAGGAAAGATACCTCGAATTATAATAGGAAGCAATTGTGTCATCAACATGTGGTAGTCATGAGACTTTAGGTTTGTGAACTTCTTCTACTTCATGTTTATTATTGTCTTTATATTCGAGGAGTATCGAGATGGCAAGTTGATGCTCTCCAAACATTCAAACATACTTTCCGTCTCTGCCTTGCTCAGAGTGTAACTGGCCGGACTCAAATAATAGCTTCCTTTCTCCTTTGGTTCCGGATGAAGGCCATTGCGTTGTTTCATATGCTTTAGATCATTACGTGCTTGAAGTGTATCTTTCGACTTCCCATATACACATAGGAAGCCCAGCAGGTTGACGCAAAGGTTTTTAGTGAGGTGTATCACGTCGATTGCGTGGTGGACGTCCAATACTTCCCAATAGGGTAACTCTCGAACAATAGACTTATTCTTCCACATCGTCGCGTGACAACCTTCACTTGGTATAGGTTTGCTGGTAGGTCCCTTTCCAAATACTATTTTTAGATCTTTCACCATAGTAAACACTACTTTTTTGTTATGATGTTTAGGCTTAGTACGATGATCTGCCTTCTGTTTAAAATGCTTGCCTTTCTTTCGGACAGGGTGACTTGCAACAAGAAATCGACGATGACCCATGTACACAACCTTCCTACGATGTTTCAGATACATACTTTTGGTTTCATCCATACAGTGGATGCAAGCCGTGTACCTCGTGTTTGACTGTCCGGAGAGGTTGCTAAGTGCGGGCTAATCGTTAATGATTATAAACAGCAACACTCGTAGATTAAATTGCTCCTGTTTGTCCTCATCCCACACGGTGACACCTTCTTTCTTCCACAGACATTTAAGATCTTCAACCAATGGTCTTAGGTACACATCAATGTCGTTACCAGGTTGCTTTGGGCCTTGAAATAATAATCGGCATCATGATATACTTCCACTTCATGCATAGCGAAGGGGGGAGGTTGTAGATACACATGGTCACAGGCCAAGTGCTATGACCGCTGCTAATTTCTCCAAATGGATTCATGCCATCCGTACTTAAACCGAACTTTAAGTTTCGTGCATCCTCTCGTAAGTCTTGATATACTCTGTCGATGTTCCACCACTGCGACCCATCAACTGAGTGTCTCAGCATCCCGTCTTGTTGACGTTCTTCTCCGTGCCAGCGCATCATTCTTGCATGCGCTTTGTTCCTGAATAATCCCCTTAGCCATGGTATTATAGGGAAATATCACATCACGTTAGCAGGAATTTTCTTCTTCGAAGGTTGTCCGTTAACATCACCTGAGTCATCTTGTCTAATCTTGTATCGTAGTGCCTTACAAATAGTGCATGCTTCTAAGTTCTCGTACTCCTCACCACGATAGAGGATACAATCGTACGGACATGCGTGTATCTTCTGTACTTCCAGACCTAGAGGGCAGACTATCTTCTTAGCTTCGTATGTTGTTTCGGGCAATTCATTTCCCTCCGAAAGAATGTTCTTGATGAGTTTCAGTAACTCGCCAAATGTCTTGTCACTCCCACCATTTTTTGCCTTCAATTGCAAGAATTTCAGCGTGGTACCCAAATTTTTGTGCTCCTGTTCGTAACCTGGAGACAAGGATGTTTTGTGGTCCACTAACATACACTCCAAAATCTGGACCTCCTTTTCACTTTCGTAGTCCTTCTTTACATCGTACAACATCTGACCAAGATCATTCGCACCGTCGGTATCTTCATCAGCCCCGTCGGCCTCGCCTGTTATATTTCCTTCAAATCCACCGAATTGAGCCCAGTCAGGAATGTTCACGTCTTCTTCATCATCATCTTCCATTGCAACCCCTAACTCTCCATACGAGATCCAACAATTATAACTAGGCATGAATCCCAACACAAACAAGTCGACATGAATAGTTTTTGATGTAGAATACTCCTTCTAGTTTTTGTACTTTTTACATGGACAGCATATAAAACCCTTATGTTTGTTGGCATTGGCAACACTCAAAAAATAACGCATGTCTTCAATCAACTATGACGACCGTCGGTCCGCGATGTACATCCATTGTCGATCCATGCACAAAAATCATAAAAAGAAAATCCACAAAAGTCAAACTAATTAAATAATCGTACAATAATTATATATAAGTAATCATAAAACAATTATACAATAATCCCACATACTATTCATATTTAAATTTTTTTTACAGTTCTAAGCATATTAAAATTTTAATGTGTCATACTTATTTCTAACTATTTTAACGATTTTTAAATTAATTTGGTTTTCTTTCCTTTTATCGTAATTTTTTATATTTTTTCTTTGTCATCTCTTTTATAACAATTTTGTCCACTTGTTTCTAATTTTAAAAAGTAATCTTATTTTTCCTAAACAAATTTTCTCTCTCATCATTTGCATAAACCTTTTTAGAGACAATAATGTATAGAAACATAGCTACAAATATAATATGCTAAGCATACATCATTTCTGGATGAAGTTGCTAACCTTTTATAACACTCCGATTTATATATTATCACCAAAACACTTTCATAATATATTATCACCAAAACACTTTCACAAAAAATTTTTGGCACCACCTCCCTTCCTCCTTCTGACCTTTGGAGCAATGGCTCGGGCTGAAGGAGAAAAAAGGAGTATATAAAGGTAGTTGATCTTTAGTTCCGGTTGACAACAACAACCGGGACTAAAGATCATTTTTATCTTTAGTTCCGGTTAGTATTACCAACCGGGACTAAAGTGATTATCTTTAGTTCCGGTTGGTAACACTAACCGGGACTAAAGATGTCCGGCGATCTGACACGGCCTGACAAAAAGTGAACCGGGATATTTAGTCCTGGTTGAAACATCAATCGGGACTAAATATCATAAAGTCCCGACGTATTTTTTAACCGGGACTAAAAATGATTTTTTAGTTCTGATTTGAATAGAAACTAAGACTAATGTGATTTTTGTCACTTGGGAAACAAGCATGCAGCGCAGTGTGTCCATATATGAATTTTTATTTTTTTTGCGAGGGTATATATGGATTGATTTTGATGCAATACGACAACATGGATCCTCGGTTCCCACTTAATTAGCACCAGTTGAAAATTTATGGACACTTGATAGCAGTAGTTGAAAAATCAATGTACGGACACTTGATTTGAAAATATATGGATTGAAAATTTAATATTTCTGATTATATTTTTAGAATCAACTTCAACCAAATTTGAAGAAATTTCCATTGAGAGGTGAATTTCCACTTAAAATTTCAACAAACATAATTAGAGTTGATTCCAAAAATTAGATTTTGGCTTTAAATTTTTCTATCCCCGGGCTTGTAATGTTTTAGAGACGCTGAAATTATTTTCAACTAGAAAAATCATGCTTTTTAAGCTTTTACTTATGTACGATAAAGGGGGCAATATATTCGTTAAAAATCAATTTAGTGGTAGAATGAGCAAAGAGGGAATTAAAATTTAGTGGTCGATAAGTCGACCTGTGATTACACATATTTTCAATCTAGTCATGTATGTCTGGTTTCAAGGATAAAATCTTATTGAATATATGAAAACTGAATTAACAGAGCCAGTAGTGCAAGTTTTGACCGTATGCCGTTTTATAACTCTTTGAAAGGTTTTTTTATCACACTTTCTGAAAATAAGTACAAAGAAAAATCATCTGAAATTAAGTTCTAATATTCAAAATGACTAGGCCTTATAACCCATATCTTTGCAACCTTAAAAGAAGAGTCGTTCCTTGGCTCGCCGATGCGTAACGTACGTCAGTAACCACCGAATCTAATTTTTTATTCCCCAATAACATTTATAGGCTATAGCCCATCGCTATTTATATAGACATGGCCCATTACGTAGGGACGTTACTACACTATTACACAAAGACACATATAGATAGGCATTGTAGGTGTCCGAAGTGTTAAAACTGGCACCAAGAGACCATTTCTCACCTTCGCGGGTTAAAAACACAAAAAACCGATATCTTTAAAAGACTATAGGTATCGGTTCTATAGAAAAATAGACACCAATAATAATATAGGTCTCTAAAAAACCGACGTCATTAATTTATCATAGGTGCCAGTTAATTAAAAAACCTGACACCTATTTTATAATATATTATAGGTGCCGGTTTTTTTAAAAATGGCACCCATAAAAACCAAGCCGAGCCGACCATTGGTCTTGAGCGAATAAGACCAGGAGGATGACTCCTCTTTCTCTCACGCTCCCCCCCTCTCTCACACGCGCTACTCTCTCTCTCTTGGCCCAGCGGCGGCGGCACACTGCAAGTGCGGCGGGAGGGGAGGCGGCAGCAAGTGCGGTGGGCTCTCCACGGGACGGCACGTGGTGGCGCCCTCCCCTCCGCTAGATCCGGCAGGAGGGGAGGCAATGGGAAGGGGTGACGCTCTCCCCTCCTCCAGATCCGGCAAGAGGACGCGGCGGTAGGGACGGCGGGCTCCCCACGAGGAGGCAACGATAGGCCGCGGTGCCCTCCCGTCCGCCAGATTTGGTGGGAGGGGAGGCGGCGGGCAGGCGCGGCAGCCTTCCCTCTGCCAGATCCAGCAGGAAGGGAGGCGGCGGCAAGTAGCGACGTCCTCCTTGACGTTGACCCGTTCTTTGTGTTAGTGTTGATGTTCTTAGTGTTTCGTATTGATATTCTTAGTGTTCGACCTGTTCTTGAATGTTCTTGAGTTCTTGGATGCCGATTAATTCTATGAATTAAATGTTCTACGAAATCAGGGTGAAAGGGAGCTGCTCAGTGCATCGGCTCGATTCGAGCTGCTGCATCGAGCCGTGTTTTTTGGATTTTTGAGACCTCAAAGGTGCTGGAACCGACACCTTTGATTTCTCTCATCTGTGACGTCTTCTAGGTGCCGGTTGGAAAATATGATATAATCCGGTTCCTATGCCAGGTTCCTAACCGATAACCGATACCTATTCAGGTTTCTGTAGCAGTGCTAGTTGCTGAAAAAAGCGGAGTGATCCTCCTTTCACCCTCTCCCTCACCACGCGCAGCGTGTTTGCTCCGCTTACATAACCACTAGATTTAATCATCCTCTTAATTAGCTCATCTTTAATTATATGGAACTATCCCGTTATATTGTATGGGTATGTCACTGGTTGGTGAAATAAGCAGGTTCATACAAAACGTTGACATGTGACGTCTCGCATGCAAAAGGTAATTACTGAGAAGTATCACAAGTAAAAATAATTGTTTCCCAGTACCTAAACTCCATTCAGGTCAAATATACGAGATTTTGATTTTTTTAAGGTCTTTGACGTGGGATTATGATTATAAATTTTGACTTAAACAAAATTTTCAAATAAAATAAGTTTGTGAGATTATGAAAGTATATTTCAAGGAAAATCTTCATATATTTTTTTAGTTTCAATTCACATATGTTAAAATTCATTGATAAGTTAAAGTCTCAAAAGTTTGATGTAGCATAATATATTTATATATTTATAACTGGAGGGAGTATATCTAAAATCAGAAGGTTTTTTTTCAAAAGCAAAAGTTTTCTTTTATATCCTGCGTATGGTAGATGCCATTAAGGTCACTCTCAGTCCACCAGCAAAATGCTCCAGCTGTTTATTGCCAGATATTTAATTTCTTAGCATATTTATCTCTATCATACTCATCGATAACCGTCCATTATTCGCCCAACCTACAATCATCCATCTGGTGTAGATTCATAATAATAAAATATATATAATATAATTTATTATTTTTTGTTATACGATAGACGTATACGCACTATACACAAACATCACACTCACACACTTCGAATATGTCTTCTAACACATGATTTGAATGACGAAAAACAATGACACATCTTTTGTCTCACTAAATTTTATTAAAAACTTATCTGTATGTATATAATATTCATGTATAATAGTTTTAAGTTGTTATAAAGATAGAACAAGATATATATTTTTTTCTCTTATTTGTTGGTATACGCAATTGTTTGGACATGACTTCGTTACGTACAAACAGAGCCCATACGAGGACCATTTTCATTAACGAACTTGATGTGTACTACACCAGAATTGACATATCGTCAGACTTAGCCCACGACCCTTCTGCGGAAAACCTATTATACTTGGAGTGTTCTCACTGCTAATTATATAATTAAAGACTAATTAAATGTAGAAACGACAATATTATTTAAGGACGAAATAATTTAGGTCTCTGACAAGATCAGGAGCCTCTCACGGAGTCACGGGGCCAATCAGATGCCGACAGAGCAGGCTGCAAGAGATATCTGTGAACCAAAAGATGCTATCACTAACTACGAATGGTTTGGATCAAGCTAGGGCCCAAGTTTACACATAACCTCCTATCTCATCTCTTCGCGATTTATTATATTTTTCTTTTGAGATGGCAATGTAATGGCTATTTAGATAATATGTACTGTTCATGAAGAATATGAAATTTGATGCGTTCGATACAGGATTAGCACGTGCTAATTAACTACAATTCGTGCCAATCGGTTTGGTATATATGATTGTTGACGTAGAATAACGTCGCCATACGTTGAACATGTTATGTGTAACCCGCGATAGACATCTGAAGACGCGCGGCCGTAAGGAGTGGGTAAAGACACCTAAACGAACACCCGGGAAAGACCCCGTCAGAATGAACGCGGGCTGGTTTGACCTAAACTCGATAGGCCAGCTAGGACGTCCTCTGGTACCATAGACACGACGACAAGCAATTTAGGAATTTGAGAAAAATAAACTTTGGAATAGCTAGTAAGAAGGAGGAAGATGTAGAATATAAAGGGTTTGGGTAAATAAATTGATTTTGATAATAGATTGGTTGTTGATTCAATGGTCTTAGCCCTCTTATATATAAGAGGGATGGACTTGCTTCATTGGATTTTTTTCACGTTCAATTAAGTAAAAATCAATAAGAACTATAAAATCTCAGGCCCAAGCAACAAAAACCCGACAACCAATAAATCAGACTCGAAGTTGGACTTTGCCGGTCTGACCAGCCCCCTGGTGTCGATCTGACCGGTCCTGTGGCAACGATAAGACTGGCTTCACGTGGCAAGCCTGATTTGTTTCTAAATTTGGCTATGATTTTCTATTTCTTATTTTATGAACCAAATTTGGATACAAACAATGGTCACTTTTTAATTAACTTACTTAAATACATTCGCTCAAATTGCTTATTTGTGTTGATTTTGTTTGGTAGTGCTACAGTACGCATCGTATCATGCGTATCATGCGGGTAAACTATTTTAGCCGCATTTATACTCAATACGCAAATAAGAGACGGGTAAAAAATCCACCCGTGCATCGTAGTAACTAGCTAGGCGCTTTATAAGGCAATACAACAGTATGTCTAATATAGTAGTCCTAGATTTCTTTTGCAATTACATTAATCAATCTACATTGTTCGTCACGAATGATTCTCCTCAACTTCTGTAACAGGTCAACACTTTGTAGTGATCAAGTTATCTATAACAGTTTATGGTTATTAAAAGAGCATCTATGCCTCTAATGAGTTTTGATTAATTGATGACAAACGATTAAAGGACTAATACGCTTATTGAGTGTATAAGCACGAGATTAGTCCAATAAAAAACCAACGAAGATGATGAAGAATATGCAATACAACGATATTTCATTACGATCCAAGGTTATAAGTGACGGAAGATGGCAAGATGCGGTGAAAGGTTGCCAGGACTTGGCTACATGATAGACCATGCATGGGAGAAGGGCGAGCGGAGACTTGGCCCCGAAGGACCAACATAGTGGTGAAGGAGCAAGTGCTTGGCCGAATATCGACGAACTGATCGAGGTTATAGGATGTCACAAGTTGCTGAGAATTAACCCTTACTGAAGAAGAAGCACAAGATGAAATGTTGAAGATCAAGAGAATATGATTCATTGATAAACATCAAGCCAAATTCCATATTAGCATTAATCAAGGCAAAGAAAATAAGATGACGTAAAGATATTTGAATTGGTATAGCTTTTCTATTTGCTCTTGAGTTGGCAGGAAAACCGTACTATTAAGTGGGATGTTGCCTTGATATCTAAGGATGAGTTTGGTATTCAAATCTTTGTTCAAGTGGTTTTCTCTCTTAGATTTGTGTACTGGAGTTTTTCGAAGTTTTCTAAAATCAAGTTCGGATTTTTCTGAAGTGTATTTTCCTTCGAAAAACAATACTAGTATTTTTCGGAATTTTCCAAAGGTGCTTCGAAAATTTCCGAAGCACTGTGAACTTATGAAAGTCACTACTGGTGTTTTTTGAAATGCTATTTTGCCCAATTTTCTGCTCGCGCTGGAATTTTAAACTGTTCAGAAAATTCCGAAGGTTCTATAGCAAACTCTGAAGAAAACTCCGAAAGTACTGTAGAAATTTCAAAACCGCTTTGATCTTGGAAAATCAGTACTGGTCTTTTTCGGAAGTTTTCGAAAGTGTTTCAGAAATTTCCGAACTATGTTAAGTTTGCATATTTCGGTACTGGTGTTTTTCGGATTTTTTTGAAATATTTTCGAAATGCTATTTTGCCCAGTGTTATACTCTGCATATGCTGGAATTTTGCGCTGTTTGAAAAATTCCAAAGATACTGTAGCAAGTTCTGAAAGCTATTTTTCTCTCTGGTGATTTTCGAAAATTTTTGAAAAAATGAAATCTTTGCCCTCAACGAGCAAATCTAAGGGTGTGGCTATAAATAGCCCCCTCCACCCACAAGCTAGAGCTGCTGGATCCATTCCTAATCTTTTGCCCTTGGCTTCTTTTTTTTAGATTCCTTTTGTGCCTTGCCTTCTCACTTCTTCCTTTTCACCAATCTACAAGTCTGGATTTCGTATGTTCGTGTGAGAGTGGTTGATTTGAGTTTGTTTGAGTGTTTGGTGTTCACTTTGTGAAGATATGTTGAGCACTCTACTTATCCCCAAGAAATATTTGTTATATTTGTTACTCTTGGTGCCGAGGGAGTTTGTGAAGGTCGGATCTCACCTCTGAAAGGGAAGAGATACCCTTAGTGAAAGGAGGAGTGCATTTGTGAAACCTCATGAGGACAGGTTTGTGTTAACGCCAAAATTTGGTAAGATTCTTTAGTGGATTTGGTTAAGAGAAGAACACAATCAACCGATGAAAAGTTTATCTAGAAGATACCGAGTTGAACAAGGAATCGTAAAGACCATGGCATGACAGCTTAATTTATCTATTAATTAGGCAAGTTTTGTATTTAGGAAAATTCTTTAGTTTTTTCTTTTGACTTTAGAAAAGTTTGTATCGTGTCCAATTAGGACTCTTATCGTCCTATGGGTATAAATATGTATACCTGGGGTCCTTGTAACTTATCTCCACATATCAATATAACTACTCTCGGCACATTGCCACCCTCTTTTCTGAGCTTTTTACTACTGGCGGAACTTAGCACCTGACGCGGGGCTGCATCGGCTTCGATCTCTGGCAAAAGGGTTAGCCCTAAGTTCCGCCGGCCCTGGCAATTGTATCAGCTATATTGGTGTTGTTCAAGGCTATATTGCTTCGATCTCTTGGATTGCTCTGGTTCAGTCGGTATTTTTGCCTACTTGATATCTCAATTCTACCTTTAATTGCATTGTGTTTAGAAACACATCAGTTTAATTGGGACTATCTCGGTAAGGTCTAATCTTCTGGCTTAATCAATATGTCTCTACAATCACAATGTTGTTTCAGATAGATTTGTTATATCCATCACATTAGACAGATTTATCGGCTCATTTAGTATTAGATTATTATATTTAATCTCGTGCTGCATCGGTTAGATTCGACCTACTAGATTGTTGATAATCTAAATCTTGTTAAGCCGATAGGTTCATGCTAATGGTTCATCAGAGTGTTAGCCGATCTTATCCAATGTATTAAATTTTCCTTTGATGGTTTTACTGTTTTAGTTAAATTTAATACATGACCATTTTGATCGGTGTCATATCGGCTTGCTTAAATCTATCAGGCAATTATTGACCTTATGCTATGTCAATTTGGTTTGACCTATAGGGTTGTGGTTGTAAGTTAGATTTATTTAAGTCAGTAGGCATCAATCATTGTTTCATCGGGGTTTCAGCCAATGAGTTATCTAAATGTTGCATCGGCTTATAAGGATTATATACAAGTTGGTTTTAGCCGATTACAATAAAGGTTTCATTAATTACTTAATTATTTGGATTTAATAACATTGGATTTCTAGCCAATGTATCCTTTAACCATCGGATCATCTAAATATTCTATATCATATCGGCTAACTGGTTTGTTAGATATTTGATTCATTATATCTATATCGGCCGATTGGTTCATTGGATATCTACTTTGTCATATTTATATTAGCCGATTGGTTCATTATCTTATTACATTATCATCAGTCGATTCCCTTTATATCATTATTTATCCAAGTGTCAGAATCTACACCGAACATATAGCCGATTGTTCAAAACCCTATCGACATTGACTAATATCACTACAACAGCTTATTGGCCGATCTACTCTGCGACATCGGCTAGTATCGCTACATCGACTTATTGGCCGATCAACTGTTTGATCATCAATTCATATATCTTGTCAGTTACAGGATCAAATAGACTGGCCCGCTCGCATCTCATCAAAATTTAGGACCTGCACTGGAGCTAAGCAGACCTTCTAGGCCGTCGTGTTTTCGCATCAACAAATTGGAAAAGACTCGCTCATTGTGATCTCCTTAACGGAAAGTAGGATCCCCTCTAGGATTCGAATTTCATGAACACATCGTCTTACAAGAATCCCAGTGATATCCCTCTCACTCATCTAGCTTTGCTATTTGGAGCCGCTAGTAGTTTGTTGCTATTTGTGTAATCTTTTTCTTACTTGTGCCACTATCTTTTTTTTTTTGCTTATCTTGCTAGATTGTTTGTAAATCTAAGATTTTTGAAAATATAAAAAATATTCAAAAATATCTGAAAAGTCTAGCTTTCGCATTTTCGTAAAAGTTTTAAACGTCTATTCACCCACCTCTAGGTGACATCATGGTCCTTTCAGTTATGAACCACTAGAGATAATATTAACCTCTACCAGTCTATACACTACGCTGGATCGATCAAGTCATCTGTCTAAATCCTCACCTGTGACGGGTAGGCCTCTCATCACAAATTAGTGGTCAGTGATGACTCAACCTCGCATGTGACAAGTAAAGGCCCGTCAGTGGTAATGCTATCTCTGACGGACTATAAAAAAACACCCGTCACATATGAGGTTGACCCCTATGACCAAGTGACATTACCATCCGTCACATGTGTCATCTATGACGGGTTGGTTTTCCCGCATGTCACATGTATGAATAATGGGAAACAGGTGTGCTCAGCAGCACCCATCACTGGTGAAAAAAATGTCAGAATCGTCAAAAATCTCTCTTCCCAGTTGCCAACTCATTCATCACTCATCAAAATTTCTAGAGACAAAAAAAGTCACACATGAAAAAACACTTGGATATAAATCATCACAATCACACATTCAAATTGCATGAACTCATCACTTACAACAATCTATAAAGACAAAATGATCCCATGAAAAAAATCGGTGGATCTCAATCATCACAATCACTACTCGAACTTCCTGAAGAAGAGTGGAGGACAACAGCAAGGTCATCGACGAGCTGCTCCAGTTGGCAGTGGTCGGGGACAGTGGAGAGGTGGCTGTTGACGCCCTTGGGACGAAGGACGGAGAGGCGACCATGGGGTGGAGGACATGACGATGACCTTTGGACAAAGAGGCGGCCACAGACGACCTTCTGGCAAAGGAAAGAGGAGGCGGCGGTTGGAGCATGGGGATGTTCAGATCCGGTGGTCCACAACCACTTGGAGATCGGATCTGTTGCCCCAGAGCTTGGGACTGATGGGGAGGCAGCTACAGCCAGCGACCTTGGGGTGGAGAGGAGGAGACGGTGGAGCAGAATGGCAGAGGAGGTGGCAACCGGAGCTCGGGGACGGAGTGGCAGCCGCTGGTGCTCGGGGACGAACGAGACGACTAGACTATGGTGGTGGAGCTTGGAACTTAGGGTGGAGGAGGCGGCCGCTGTGCTTGGGGACAGGGAGGTGAGGAGATGATGGGTGGCAACAACCATTAGTGACGAGGTTGACCTAGGGGAGGGAGATCTGTGGAGGGAGAGAAAAGAGTGAGGGAGAGAGAGAAGGGGAAGGGTGGAGAGGTAGGTGGACTGTGGATAAGGATTTGATAGGAGAGAGATGGTATGGTGTTCTCAATGGCAGTGACCGGTAGTAAAATGGACCAGTATAAAATAGGTGCCCTCATCTCTGACGGCTCATACTTTTGTACCTGTCACAGGTAGGTCCGTCGGATAATCATTGGCATTGGCTTGCCTATATGTAGACCGATCAGAGTTGTTGTGTGTTGGATGCACATATGAGCCCGTCATAGATGAGCCCTCAACTATGACGGGTCGCACCTCATAGCCTCATCTAGAGATGAGATCGTATATGATGAGGACCTTTGGCCCGTCATAGATGGGCTGATCTAACATAGTGACAAATTATGAACCCCATCATAAATAGGGAAAATCAACCGAAAAAAAAATTGAAAAAAAATCATCATGCCATGCTTGTTATTCATTGCTTTCACCATGCCTGACATTGTGAAAGTGTGGGGAGAGAGGCCAGCCCGATAAACATCCCCTAGAGTCAGGGGCACCAGATATTGCCTATCCAGCCTCCTAATCCAAACACTGTTGTTGCTGACTGGATGTAGCAACGAGGGGAGGTACACAACATTTAGGAGAAAGCTCGAAGCCAATGCCACTGACATATCTGATGAAGACATCCACTTACATACCACAACAATCTTGGTTGACAGGTATCTTGGCCACAGCTAGCAAGCTATGGTCACAGCTATGGGGAAGGAGGGAAGATATGAGAGGACAACAACCGTGTAGAGAGGCTAGATCAACTGCTCTTCCTCTCTAGGGTCGTCGAGGTAGCCAGGAATTGGCGGTCCCCAAGGTTGGGGCGACCGGATGCAACCACTGCAAGATTAGGGCGTCCACATCCAACTACCAAAAGCACTACTAGAAAAACTATTTTCGCATGCGAGACCCATTTCACTTAGCAAGCGGTTCGAATATTCGCCCCTAAATAACCGCTTGCATTGTCGTGGGTGGGGGGTGGGATGTTGTCCGCATGTAAAAATACATCTTCGCAAGTGGACAGTTTAAGTGGTCCGCTTGTGAAGATCTATTTCGCAGGCAGCACCTTAATCCATCCACCTGCGATAATTCTTCTTCCCCCGACCATGTTCAGTCCGACCGAGATTTCTCTGTCCT
Source organism: Oryza officinalis (assembly GCA_008326285.1). Classification (NCBI taxonomy): domain Eukaryota; kingdom Viridiplantae; phylum Streptophyta; class Magnoliopsida; order Poales; family Poaceae; genus Oryza; species Oryza officinalis. Next base: position 14,646,344 of record BDMV01000011.1, on the reverse strand, counting down.
AAAACAAGCAAAATTTATGGGGAAAGTTTTGAACTTGAAATCTTCCGTGAATTTTTCTATAGCGGGTAGATCCACACATTCTCTGTCTTGTCAACATTTTTTTTTGCTTTTTTTGGCCTTAATTTTGATGGACCTATATATGGAAATTTGTTAGAGCACCATGTTTATACATTTTTTTTGCTTTTTTATGCTTTTCTATGCTATAATTGTGATGGATCAACATATACAATTTCATGCCATGTTGTCCACTCATCTCCTAGTGGTTAAATGTGATGCTTTTATTGCAAAAAATATGTATTTATAATTTTCCCAATTCAAATTTGTAGATTTAGATAGGAGAGAGAAAATATGTATTTTTGTTTATGTCAAATTGTAGATCTAGCTAGTTATGAAAGAGAAAAAGATCATACAGTGCTGATTTATTTTTATTCCTCATCCCCTAGTTATATTTATTTCTCTTTGCCATAGCAGCAAAATTATTTTTTATAAAAAAAGTATTTTTGCGCAATTTAAATATGCACTGATCAATTTGTTAATTTAATTATAGGCAAAATTTGCTACAGAACACTCAAAAAATGTGTAATTAGCTATGGGACACTGCAAAGACGTGAATTTGCTCGAGGACACTTTAAAAATGTGGTAATTTCCTGCAGGACACTGAACACATTAAAATATAATATCCACCCAATTAATGAGAGAGAAACCACACAAAATGATAGTTTTGCCCTTATCTTCTTTCTTCTTTTGGTCTTCTTCCGACGCTCACTTGCAGCGAGCTCCATTGGCTTGCCCATGGCGGACAGGCGCTTGACGTAGTCGACGGCGTAGTCACGCAGCATGCCGTCGGCACCGGCCTCGTCCCCACCCCCAAACCCCACGCTGATTAGCGTTGGCCACGAGCTTGACGAACGATGGCAGCGGCGAGCACGGCGACCGCGGTTGTTCCAGGCGCCTCCCTTCAGCATCACAGTAGATCACGTCGGAGAAGTCCAGCAGTTGGCATTGCTCCCCCATCAGTATCTCCTTCCTCCACACCCCGTCCTCCACGCGGAAGCTCAGCTTCGCCCCGGCCTTCCTCCTCCTCCTCGACGACGACGAGATAGCCTTCTTGCCGCCACCACCTTTGCCGCGCAGGAACGACACGATGGCGCGTGACGAGAAGGATGCCGCGATCCCCACCCACGGCCGCAGGTGCAGCCGCCGTGCCACCCGCGACAGCTGCCTCGTGCTTATGCCCATCATCCTACTACGCACACAAAGCCTCTACTGCGCCCCTGCCTAGCTGCCCCTGCCTCTGCCTGCGTCCCTGGCCAACTTGCCATTGCATGCTAGCTCGCCGCTGCCCAGGAACCCAGCTGTAGCGCCCCTCCTAGCCTCCACCTGCCCTCCTGTGTGTGGCATGCCGGCTCTAGGCTCCACAGTAGCTGCCGTCGGCCGATGGGGTGATGGGGATTGGGGTCAGCCGATCGGGGGTGGATTGGGGAATCGATGGAGGATTGGGGAGAAGAAAAAGGGCAAAATTATTATTTTGTATGGTTTCTCTCTCATCAATTAGGTGGATCTTATATTTTAATGCATCCAGTGTTCTGCAGCAAATTACCACACTTTTGAAGTGTTCTCGGGCAAATTCACGTCTTTGTGATGTCCCTTGGCTAATTACACATTTTTTTAGTGTCTTGTATCAAATTTTGCTTTAATTATATATGAAATATTTTCAGAGACATGGATAGGCAATGGATGTATCATACGCAAAGATAGAAGCCGTCATATACGGATAAAGTTTCTAAGTTTATTGATATTGCCAAGCCGCATGCTTCTAGTAAGAATATAATGGAAATACATTATCCACATTCTGACTACAAGAATGAAAAGAATAGTAAAAAGTATGAATTACCCCTGAACTATCACGACAGTATGGATTAACCCCCTAAACCACAAAACCGAACATCCTTCACCCCCAACTATGCAAACCGGACAAATAATCCCTCCCCTCCTCAATCGACGGTGGTTTTGGTCCTACGTGGCAGTCTAGTCAGCATTTTTTTTAAAAAAATCGATGGGTCCCACCTGTTAGTTTGTCACCCTCTCTATCTCTCTCTATTCTATCTCTTTCCCCAATCCCTTCTCTCTCTTCTCCAGCCCCTCACCTCCTTCACTCGCCTGAGCTTGCTCCACCTCCACCATCAACTGCACCCCCACACCCAACTCCTCTGCCATTGCCGTCATCGTCGTGTCGTTCGTGAGCTTCTCCTAGGTGTTTGGCGGGGACGGGTGTTCGTCAACGGGCTTCAGGTCAACGGCTGCGACTTCTATTGGCTGGCAGCCACACTAGCCCAGCTCAAGCATGTGTACAATGGCCTGGACCCACTCGCTGAGCTCGTCGTCTGGGGTGACCATGTCGCAGCGTATGACACATGGGCGTAGTTAGTAGGATGGTGGCGTAGAGCCGTGGAGGCGGAATTCCTCAACGTCTCCATCTCCACCATCGTCGCGGCGTGCTCTGCTCCAGTAGTGGCATGCTAGTGCCATGCAAAGACCTGTACCTCTACAGGCTGGCCATCGGGGACTCCCACGCATGCGGCCTCCTCCGGCCCAACCACACTGCCGAGTGCTAGAGCCTTGGGGGCGCCACCACCACACTCTACTCCCCGGTGTATGACATGACATTCGAGTTCCTCGTTAACTGCGGTAACCTCACCTGCGGCATCGTGTCCACCAACTTCAGCTTGCCCCGCCTCTGCCGCTGGTCGCCCGAGCGAGAGAGAGAGATTAGGGGGACTGGGGAGGGATTTTGTTGAGGGAGAGGGAGGACCTGTGGTGGTTTTTTTATTTTCTTTTCTAATTGGATTGCCACGGTGGCACCACGTGTGTAAGCTCAAGTCAAAACCGTTCAGAACAGTGTTCAGTGGGTTATTTTTGTCCGGTATGAATAGTTGAGAGTGTAAAATGTTTGGTATTTGACTTTGGGGGTAATTCGTACTTTTTCCAAAAGAATATGGGCAAATACAATGAGAATCAGGGGGCACTTAGTGATGCGTGGATTTATGAACGATTACACAATATGGACCTATCAAGGCGAGCAAGATGTATTAGAAAGAAGCGAACAACAAGTGGATGATGACAATAAAGAAGATCAAAAGGATGTTGGTCATATGGACGCTGTTGATGGTGATAGTTGTGGTGATAATAATATTGATTTGGAGAAAATGCTATGTCATGCAGAACCCGAGGTGCTAATCGGGTCGGCTAGGAGTTTAGATTATTTTGAAGCCTTATAAAAGGCAGCGAAAAAACTTTTGTACGATGTGTCAAAGGGGTGCGACAGGGAGTTCTCAGCATTATGTTTAGTGCTTGAACTTATCAGGTTGAAGGCCAAATATGGTTGTTTCGACAGTAGTTTTGATAGCTTACTAGAGCTTTTGAAAATCATGCTACCAAAACCTAACTCATTACCTTCCAACACATATGACACATATAAAGTGAAGAAATTAATCTGTCTCGTTTCTCTTGGTGTGCAAAAGATTCTTGCATGCGTGAATCATTACATTCTATACATGGAAGAGAATGCTTCGTTGGATAAATGCACACATGCGGGGCTAGCCGATACAAATCAGCTAACAATATATGTATATTAGCTACTATATATATATTATTTCATGAATTAACTGTAATATTATTAATTAGAATAAAACTATTATCAAATTTTTGCACAGGCCATATCCTAATAAAAGGAAGATGACGCCATAGATTTTTGCACAGGCCAATTGTAGTGATGGCTGCCTAGAAAAATATGTTTTCACAGGTGGGCTTCTTAACCTGCCAGCATACAAAGATCTATCTTCCTAGGTGGCTGGCCGGCTGCATGTGAAGATATTATATTTTTTCCTACAGGCGGCATGTGTGGCCGCTTGCGAAAATCATTTTCCTGGTAGTGAAGGTTAGAGGCATTTAGACTTCATGGCCCACGACCACGGGGAGTTGGATGTTGCGACATCAACAATGAGAGGAGGAGGTGCTGAGGGATACGGGTGGTGGCCAGAGCTATAGAGGGTGAGGGAAGGTGGACGGAGCTCTACGCTTGGTGGCGGGATCTGGTGCTCAGCCGTCAATGCTGGGGCCAATTGAGTAGCAAGCAATGGCAACTGACCCTGAGGATGAGGAGACAGCGGTGACGGTGAGGAGTAGTGGAGGCAAACCCCACCATTGCCATAGCTCATGCACTCCCCTCTCCCTCCACCCCTTTCTGCTGCTATGTTGCACCGATCGATGAGTCTTGACCCAGCAATTGAAAAGACACTACAACAAAAAAAACTTTCCATATGGTCAAAACCGATTCTCGCAGGCAGCTAGGTGGCCCACATGCACCCAGGTGTCTATGAAAATCGCTATTTTTGCGTACGGGTGGTGCACGCGTGTGGGTGCTTATGTCGTCCGTACGCAAAAATAAAATCTAAAAATCCCTAAACCCTTACACTGGAAGCCGTCTGCAGTCGCATGAAGCCGCCGCTGCCATCCTCGTCCTCATCGCTCGAAGTCACCACCACTGTCGTCCTCGTTGTCATCATGAGGGGCAGAGGGGCGGCGGGATTTGCATGGGAGAGGAAGGTGGCATGGGTCTGCCCCTCTCGTCACCGCCGCGGCTTGTCGTCATTGCCGTTGCCGTGTGGGAGGGGGAGCCAGATCCGTCGCCGTCGCGTTCCCTACTGCGGATCCACCGCCATGGCACTCCCCACCACTGGATCCACATCCCCTAGCACCGCTGTCGCCGACCTCCACCACCGCCGCCGGCTGAGAGAGAGAGGGCTAAGAAAGACAGAGAATGGAGAGAGGAGAGGAGTGGGGGAGCCGGAGGAGAGGAGTGGGGAGCTGAGAAAGAGAGAGAGAGAGAATGGAGGAGAGGAGAGGATAAAGATGAGGGTGGCTGGGTAGATTTTTTAAGGTGGAGGGAGGTCGGCTGGTCTTTTCACGGGCGGGCCTCTTAACAGGCCCGCCTGTAAAAATCGATTTTTGCATGTGGACCTCTTTAGGAGCTATATGCGAAAATGCATGTCAATTTTTGCAGATGCGACTAGAGGCCCGCCCATAAAAATCGATTTTTGCATGTGGACCTCTTTAGAAGCTATATGCGAAAATACATGTCAATTTTTGCAGACACAACCAGTTACAGGCCACCGGAATCTAAAGGGGCTCTTGTCCAGAAATATCGTTTCTGTGGTAATGAGAGGAGTAATAGACAGAGAAGAAGGCGCGGAGGAGATAGGGCACTATTTCATCTGGACTTTTTTATAATCTGGGTGATGTGGATTTTGACCCATTACTATAAGTATAAGCTACATCTATAACGGTTTATTACATATTGTGGACCGTTATAAGAGCTCATCTGTAATGATTCATAGTGACAAACCATTACATATATGAACTTAACATCTATAACACTTTATAAGTTCAAACCATTAATTGCAGATGAGCTCTTATCTATAATGGTACATCCCTTCTGGTCTTTCAAACCCAACAAGTTCTTTTTTTAAGGGTTACATATAAATAAAAAAATAGAATTAAAAAAAAAGGAATATTGGAAGAGAAGTCTCGAGTCCATATATAAATACAATTTATAAATAACTAAAATTTACGATTTAAAAATAAAAAATATTAAAAAAAGGGTTTAGAGTCCACATAGGAATAAAATATATACATAATAACTTTGGAAAAAATAAATAGTATTGGAAGAGTCTAAAGTACATATAGAAATACAATTTTGAACTATCTAAAATTCAAAATTAAAAAATAATTTATAACTATCACGTATATACAATACAATATGAATATTACACATTGGTTAGTTTGATAAAGTTAGTACAAACCTTAAAATTATGTTGCCATTTTAATATATGTTATTAATAAAATATGAAAATATATATGATATTATGTGAGAAAAAGTATAATGATATTGGCCACGCAATCTACGCAGGCCACCACATTATTACTTTATAATGGTATCTTATTTAAATCACGTGACTGTGAGGCACCGACAAATAATCCTCTTAGTTATGGATTCACATGTGTCAATACTCTAAACTCTAAAGTAAACTGACTTATATTATAGGGTTAATTGTATCCATGACATTGTAAATTTGCGGTATTAGAAAAATACCACTACTATTTACGATATCGGTTAGGTGCCACTGAAATTTTGTAAAATAGGATCCATATCATTATCATCACGTTTTCCGTCCTGCTCTCCTTCTTCCTTCTCTTCTTTTCTTCTTCCCTCCTTCTTCCCCGTTGGTCAGACACGCCCACTTCTCCTTCCGGGAGCTCCTCGCCGGACCGCTGCCGCGCCCGCTACTTGGTCAAGCTAGAGTCCTCTTTGCAGTGGCCCGTGGCGGACGCATCTGTCTTCATCGTGCACAGAGACGCCACTGCCACTATGCCGTGGGTGTGGGACCGGGTCAACGAGTGGCAGCAAGCCAAGGAGCGGGGCGCCTGGAGGGCCCGGAGGGAGGTGGTGGAAGGGTCAGGGATGGTGATGGAGAAGACGAAGGCAGTGGAGAAGGAGGCCCATTGGTGCGATATAGGGTTACATAGCAGGACGGGGTGCGAGAAGAAGGCGCACACATGGTTGTCTCCATCGTCACCCTCGTCTGCTTCGGCGACATGCGTCTCATCGGTGTCATGGCGGCCTCGTCGGCGTCGTGGTCATCATCGTCCTCCTTGACGTTGTCCTCTGCGTCTTCCTTGTCGTTGCAAGCACAGAGGGCATCGACGTCCTCCTCACTACCCCTCGCATCTGGAGCAGACACTTCCCCACCACGTTGGCCTCCCTTGCTGGCTAATTGTCGCCCTCATCTGGCGGAACAAGAACGAGGTAGAGAGAGATAAGGAAGAGAGAAGAAGGAAGGATGGAGGAAGAAAATGAAACTGACATGTGAGTCTCATGTCCAAGTGTATTTTGGTCTATATGAAGATGAAAAACGTGACGACGATGGTATGATCTAATTTTACATAATTCTAGTGGATATCACGAATAGTAATAATATTTTTCTAATATGATAAATTTACAATGGCTTAAATCCAATTAGCCCTATAGTATAAGTAAGAGGGATCTGAATCCGCCGGCGATATGGAGGACGGCGACGCATAAAGACGAGGCCACGCACACGTCGGCGGCGTTATCACCACCGGCGTCGTCAGGTGTGCATGCATGGTGATGGTAGGCGCCGCGCGCCGAGCACCAGGGGCCCCTGCCCCTCGGGTATTGAGGGGATCCATTGATCGAATTTGTTGTAACCACCGGGAGATCGATCGAGTGAGCTAGCTAGCGATGGAGACTACGGTTGGTTGGTTGCATTGGCTGGTTGGTTGGTCGTCAAATCCCATCGTAACCACCAGTAGTGTAGTGCTACGTCAATCAGAGGCCATCCATCCATCCATCCATGCAAGCATGGATATCTCATCTGGTCTCCTTATCACAGTGTGTACGACTGCTGGGGATGATGCCACAGACACCACACACATGCATATCTCACTACTAGCTAGCTTAGCTCACACTAAGCTGATCGATCGAGTTCGCCTGGAAATTTTGGTAGCACATGAAATGGGAGAAGTCATTTGTGTATGATTAATAGAGAATTAATTATCATTATTACAAATTTTAAAAATAAATTTATTTTTATTATTTAAAGAAATTTTTATATAAAATTTTTTTTACAAAATACACTCGTTTAGCAGTTTGGAAAACGTGTTTATGACGAAGAAATAACTTTTCCAAAGAGATGTTTCGAACTTATTAATTGATGTGTACATATGCTATTTTTTTTTTGGTGTTACACAGAGCGCCGGGCGGCACATGTACATGAAAACTCAAACGTCCGCGAATACCTGCTCGACTTGAGAATTAAAGAGATGACGATCAGCGGTAAATTTTGAGCCTCAAATAAATTTTGTCGTATTCATGGATACCAAAATTTAATTAAACTCTTGTTGGTGAAGTAATGCACCAAGTACTCTACCATCATTTGTGTATTAGTGCACGAGTTATGATGGAGTTGCATGAGTAAAAAAGTTTAAATATTTAATATATTAACAACAACAACCAGGAATTTGTCATTAAATTGTAGTAGATAATATAAACACGACACTCTAGCTAATTGAGTCTAAAAATATAATGCTTTGTTTCCACATCAATAATTCATAATTAATAACTAATTATAGATGATCAAAAAGCACCCTAATATTTTGCCGGAAAAGTAGGGGGGTCGATGGAGGACCATCGAATTTGTGAGTGCGATGTATACTTTCCGTGGTAGCTTAGCTAGCATATTTTGCATGCAAGCCGCTTTCTGTTCCTTTGGATTGACAGGATCATCCGTGGAAGGAATGATGATATCCAGATTTCAGAGCATAAAAAGGAGCATCACAAAAGGTCTCGCCAGCCTGCAGGAAGAGTAAGATTGCAGCATACAGTTATAAATATTATTATCTAAAAATATATAAATTTTACATGTATATGAATGTACATGTACACAGAGTGAGGGAGAGACAAGAGTTGAGACCAGCTTAACTAACAATGACGGGTGGCATTCCGACAAACGCCGGCCGCCGTCACATCGTCATCCAATTATCTGTCGAGCGTCCACAACATCCTCGTGACGCCTCGCCTCGCCTCACACACAATAAACCAACCAACAAATATAGCACATACATATCTCTATCCAAATTAATATCCAAATTAATAAGCGGCTTTTATCATCTTCGACGTGATCGATTTTCTTTTGTGTACATCCATTTAATTATGTAGGTACCTATATCCAGGCCTATAGTCACAAAAGAATGTCATGATAGAAATTATTTAGATTATTTGTCTATGTTAATCTAGCTCTTTGCCTTATTTTGAACTACCGCTAGGTACCAAGATCTTCATCTCTTCATCGGTTAAGAGTACCGTACCATCGAACATAAAAAAATTACGCTGATTTGGATCCACTTCCCTTCCGAGGGAAAGGGATTGGTAATGGCACCACAATCTCCTTTCCTACCTCATCGTGAAAAATGATGGTGGGTATTATTGAGCAATATTATCCAAGTTAGTGACTTCACCCAAGAATGATATGTGCCTAGAGTACTAGAATGAATTATTTGTGGTCACTGCCACTATAGGGTGTTGTTCCTCATGTATCGAGGAGACTCAACCACGCACGTCACTTGTAAGCCCTAGGGCCGCTGTCACTCGATGCGTCCTGCATGCATCGCGGGGACACCAGTAATATATGATTCTCACTTAATTTGAGATAGACAATAGATGAGACTAATTTTGCGTGTTGCATTCTGATTCGATTATAGTAATGTACATGTTAAAGTACACTTTTACCCTCTTCCACCATCAAAATGCATTCCCTACATGCTCTCAAGGAGATGTGGTATCACCTGATAGACTTATACCAAGAGTAGATCAGGCGAAATCGATAACCAGGCCTAGCTATAAAACCTATGATATGATACCACCTTCTCTCAAGAGCTATAAAAGATCTTATATGAAAATGAAAGTAGCACATGCATTTGTCCTAGTACTAAGTTTTCAGAATACTGTAATTTTGTTTAAAATCATTTAGATTTATCAAAATATAAGAGATTAAAATTATGTCTACTGATTTTTGAAATTCCAAAACGACATCATTTGTGATTGGAGGAATTGTGATTGGAGGAAGTATTAATTCCAGAGAGTTTTGATTAATTTGTTTTCCTTGTGTTGTATATCTTTTGTCCATTTAATATTGATTAAGATTGAACAAATGATAAGACTGAGTGACAGTAATGATTGATCACTCTTGGCTAACAACCGATCGATGCCTCCGTGGAGAAGCAAGAGGCGTACTGCATTCTGCTATGGCCTATATAGCTCCACTGTTTTTGCTTGCTTCGTCAAAACGCACTCGGTGTTTTATTTATGTAGCCGCTAATTAACTAATTAACTGGGAAAGCGTCGGTGACTACTTATAGTTAGCCTATAGAAAACAACATTACTTTCTATATCTCCTCTCACAAATCCATCTTAGATATCGCCTCTCATTGACAAGGTCTTCCATCAGCTCCTACCCTGAGAGGGTCGATTCATCACTTTGGCCGATAGCTCTATACTAGTTTAGTCCGTGCTCTCTTCTATTTCAATCCATGTGTCCATGGCGATCGAGCTGCCAGGCTGGGTCATCAAGGTCATAGATAAAAAATGTCGTGCTTCTCGATGGACGGGTATAGATATGGTCCAAGGGGGATGGTGCCTTGTGTCTTGGATGAATGTTTGCCACCCCAAAGCTGTCGGCGCTTTGGGTATTGCTGACTTGAGGACGGTAGGCTTCACTCTATACCTTCACTGGCTCTGGCTTCAACGCTCAGGTCACCCCTACTGGGCTAATCTGAAGGTTCCCCTCGAGCGAAGCGTCTCTGACATATTTGCAGCGTTCACTTTCTTCGTGCTAGATGACAGCGCGTCAACTCTTTTCTGGACGGACCAGTGGATTAAGGGTCGCTCGGTGGCCTCCTTAGCGCCGGACCTTCTCCTTACCATGCCTGAACATCTCTGGGCTTCGCGCACAGTGGCTTTTGCCCTCGCTGATAACTCTTAGGTCAGGGACATCTGTGGAGCTTTCACAGTCCCTGTCCTCTCCCAATTCCTGGTGGTCTGGGATGCGGTGCTTACTATCTAGCTCACTCCGGACATGCAGGACCATCTTGTCTGGCGTTGGATAAGCAACCAATGTTACTCAGCTTGCTCGGCCTACCAAGCTTTCTTCCTTGGGCTACAATCATTGGCTTGCGCCAATCTGTTTTGGCAGGCTAAAGGCCCTGCTAAATACAAGCTTTTCCTCTGGCATGTGTTCCAGTAGGGTTGCTAGAGGGCCGATCTTCTGCAAAAGCGTGGTATCGACAGCCACTCGGCCTGTCCGTTTTGCGCCCAAGAACTCAAAACGGCGAATCACATCTTGCTCGACTGTGTGTTCGCTCGCCAGGTCTGGCACCATGTTCTGTCTCTCCCTGGCTGGTATGATCTCACTCCTACCGGTGGCTGCTCACTTCAGGTCTGGTGGCCGACTTCTATGGCCTGCCTGCCTGAGCATCTTTGGAAGGGTTTCAACTCCTTAGTCCTCCTCGTCTCTTGGTAGCTGTGGAAGGAGCATAACTCTAGGGTGTTCGATTACTCTTTCTCTCTCGTCGGTTTCTGTGGTTCACGAGTCCATTCTGCAGGAAGACCGACTGTGGTCAGCTGCTGGCGCCACGCCTTTTAGGGACCCGCTGGTAGTGTAGTGAGGCTCCGCCTCCACCCTTCCTCAATATAGGAGTAGCGTCCAGTTTTACCTCAACTTTTTTCTCTTCTTTTGGGGATCAGTTTTTTTCGTTTCTTTTCTCCTTGTCCCCTGGCAGTGACCTTCTAGTTGTTTGCGATTTGTAAATGAACTATGCCTTCTTCTAATATATTGACATGCAATCCTTTTGCGCGTTTGCGAAAAAAAATTAAAAAAAAATATTTTTCTTTTCTAAGTTAATTGACGTTTGGGCTATCGTCTATTAAAGTTTCACTCTATACCACATTTTACTTAATGTTTACATCCGTTCCAAAATAATTGCATTTCTACCATACAAATTTTGTTCTAAAATAATTGTATTTATAGGACCCAAAAAATTAGTTAGATGGAAGATATATATCTGCCTTCTAGGATCCCATCTTCCCATCCCATCTTCTCACCTTCCTTTTAACCAACTTTATGTATGCGATGTGTGCATGTAGCATAATCATTAAATAGAGTTATTTTGGTCATTTGTGTGTGCTATTAATTTATCTGTAATTTTCTAGAAATGTAATTATTTTGGAACAGTGGTAGTATTACAGTTTTGTGATGTGCTCGAGAAAAGAGTTTGGATGGTCCAAAGTACTATAAATACAAAATTAACTATTCTAAAGTAAAAAGATTGGATAAATAGTGGTCCAAAGTGAAACTTTGATAATAAATGATCCCAAACTGTAATTACTCTTCTTTCTTAAACATACGGTTGATCTACTCATATATAGGAATTATCATAAATTTGTCACTATCAAAAGAAATGTGGTTTTATCATTGAAAGGATAGTTATCGTAAATATGAGAACTCGTGTTGAGTCCAAAACTCCTGGCGTTGGAGAGGGGATGGCCAGGCTGTGGCACAAGCCCACTTGGCTCAACAGGTCTCATTCTCTTGCAGTTTTGCCATATTTCTCTATATTTTATTAAGTACATATGTAAACTAACTAAGAACCAATAAAAATCATATAAATGCATTAGTTTGAAACAAATGGATGCACCGAACTCTATTTCACCATTCTACTTGCAAAAAGTTGGGGTTCAGAATGAGTTTTGACACTCCAAGCTGAAACCTTTGCTCATCGCTGAGCAAACTTAGGCTTTTAGAGATCACAAGTTTCCATTACAACAGATTTGGCATTCTGTGATAGATTCACAAAAGGGAATCTGTCGTTGATGTATGACTATTTTTTAAGAAATTGTTGTAAAATTTAGCCTTGGTCGATTCTAGTGATGATTTGAGTTCTTGGTCATAGAAAATAGTCATGGTAGGAAATAGGGTCATCATAAACACTGTGAAATTCATCTTGAAAATTGGGCTAGCACATGGTGACAAAGTATTTCGGCATTGAACATTGGCATTGAACATTGTAGCCATGGTCATCATGGGCCTATATAGTTAGCCAGTCCCAATTTTTAGTATGAGATTCTATGAAAAAAGTTTGTAAAAGAGTTGCGCTAGGACATGGTTACAAAGTATTTTCATCATATAACTAGCTAGTAATAGTTGTTAGGAGGTCTCGTATGTAAGTATGCGAAAATGTAAAGGATGAGACAGTTTTTGTAATGTCTACATGGGTTTTGTGTATTTGTTCGGCATTTATTCTTCTAAATCAGCATGCGTATGTATATCCTGATTTCGGATTATTTACATCCGGCACTTTGTCTGGTTATAGCATCCTATAGCTTGGTGTGTTTGTTTCACATGAAAACGCATTGAGCAAATTGTCTAGCTCCCTATCTTGGTCAATAGTGAAAGCCAAAGCACTGTTCATGCTCGAGAGTCGAGAGGCTCCATTGACCACCATCGCTGCCAAGTGCTTGTTTCTAGTTGTTTATTTATCTATAAATACCACGATTTAGGCTGCCAATTGTTCATGCATGTATTCCCTATTGTATCCGGAAACACCTGAGTGAACCAGGAGCATGATGGGAGCCATGGAGATGGTGACGAAGTACTTTTGTCATCTGGGAGTCGCCATTATGAGATGGTGGAGCAGATGGATGCAGTAGGGAATCCTATGCATGACCCTATCTCCATCTGGTAGACAGAAGAGAGGATCCGCGCTGCCACGGCGAAGCGCAAGGTTCTGAGACAGGAGATCGAGGGCTAAGGCCGAGCTAGTCTCGCAGAGCATGTGAAGAAGAAGGCCAAGTTGGAGATTAACTTCGGATCGACCCGAGGATACTTTTCCTTTGCCTAATGCACTGTTGATTCAGTGAGTTGTTTATGCATGAACTGCTTGTTTGAGTATTATATATGTAATAGTAGTTAGGTTTGTTAATTTTATAATCCGGTGTTAACAAAACATACAGACAATCTGGTATTCGTATATTTTTTATTACATAAAACAATGGTTGCCAAACTAGTGGGACCCCATGTCAATTTGTATCCCGCGTATCATTTTTTCTCTAGAATTTCAAATAATGTCCAAATCAATTCAACTAGTGAAATAAATAAGTGTCACTTTGAATAATGAACGAGACAAATTGTGGTGGTTTCGCACCAAATCTGGAGTTCTTTTTCTGTCAAATCTTTCCTTATGCATGAGCTGATCTAACTCTTGATCTTCGTTGCAAATGTTTTGTTGTCAAAGAAGCAAGGTTGTTTTCCAAATCCAGATATACTCCCATTTCTTTCAAAATAGAACTACTAGAACTACAACTACACACAGAACTAATGCAACCAAAATCTACAACAGTGAAGCTATATCTTTTGCAATTGCTAGTAAACCAGCCAAATGCTACCCAGTTTTATGAATGTCTCAGTTTGTCCTACATATGCTCTCTCCTTCAAGAATTTGGCACAATTGGCCTCCCAAAACCAAAACAGATAGCCATTCCAATCAAAATATGTAAAAAGAAGCATATATAGGACGAAATTATTCAATGCCACATCCGTTGATAAGAAATAAAACGATACCAGTAACAGCCCTTTGACTCACTCTATGGCTCGAGCAAGTGTAGTAGATCCACTTCCTCTTCTGCCAGTCCTCCCCCGCCAGCACCCCCGCACGGTACCGTCCTGCTTCTCCCTCTCCCTGTTGAAGTCTAGACCTGATCTGATTTTCTTCCACAGGGAATTCATGAAGAAGAACTACGGGGACATCAAGGCGCGCAACCCGTCCCTCCCGGTCCTCATCCACGAATGCTCCGGCATCGAGCCCCAGCTGTGAGCGCGCTATGGTACGCGTTTTTTTCTCTCTTCTCCATGGAATCCGAGATCCAAATTCTTATTGGTCTGAGCTAGTTCTTGGAACTTTTTGTTCTTATACCTTTTGCTGCTTGAAATGTTAGGTTACGGATACCGGATCGTGTTGTCTTTTAGAACTGCACTTCATAGGTTACATTGCTCATGTATAATACTAGAATGTGTGAATGCTTGAGAGGGAATAACATTAGGTTGACTGCGATCTGAATGCTTTCTTTAGGGGAAAATATATATAAAGGAGCATTAAGTTGCTCAATGATATAATGCTAACACAACGTTGTTCAAAAATGACCAAGATTCGGTGAAGAAGAAAAACAGGGGACGACAATGTGGACTAGTGGTAGTCATTGTTGCGATAGTAAGATCATCTGTTCAAGTCCACACTTTCCTATGGGTTCTACTACTTAAAAACCAAAGATACATGGTTCCTCTCATATGTTCTTGGTATTTTAGACAAGAGAAACATTCCATGACAATTGTGAATGTTACTTCTGTTCTGCTTGATCTGAAACAGATTGCCAAATGGTATTGTGCGTGCAAATGTTCAAATGAACTACTACATACACTGGATCTGGATTTGGTATAACCTACTACAAATTACAGACATAGTGACAACTTCTAACTCAAGGCATAAACACAAAAAAAAAAACTGAATAGTCTACGTGATTACTAAGAAAATCTATAGAAGCTTAGGGATGTTTGGCCAAGTTTGGGTTTTAAAAGACCAGCTCACAGGATTGACGGCTTAGAACCCCAAAGCTCGCTTTATTTTGAAAATCACAAAAAAAAGAAACTCTTTGTTGGGACTTGGGATCTTATGGTCCATATGGATTCTCTCAATATTATTATTATGATACTCTAGATATGTTAAGGTTCCCTCTTAAACACCGACATTTGTTTGGATGAATATAAATAAAAGGTTGGGCTGGCTGGAGGAGTACTGGGATGGAGTTGTCTATGTTGTGCAGATTGAATTGGTTGAACATAATATGAGAGGGAAAGAATGTGGCTTTGACAATACCTAGGGAACTAGGAAACACATAGTTATAGTCACCCACAGGTGGTGGAGGTGAGGAGAGGTAAGATAGGGAGGTTGCCTTATAGTTTATAGCCCAAATCTAGGCTAACCTACCAAACAAGGAGAAAATAAATATTTTCTGTGAGGATAAATTTTCTTTTACGCATTGGGATTGCTAGGATGGTTAGGAATATTGTAAACTTATCATCCATCTTACCCAACCATGGCCAAAGGCATTTTCATGTTCTCCTAATCCTAAGAGCTGATCATTCTTATTTACAAGGAAACTGGATAATATTGCCAATACGCTTATGTTAAAAACTTGATCAAAGATCTTCTAACCTAACTCGATTAATCAATAACCATGGTTCAATAAGGTGCTAGGCACTAGTGGGCTGGCGCTTACCACCTAGGGATGCCTAGGTCCAACGTCACTTGTAAATTCCAAGCAATTGGTGAGTATATTACATAAAACTTGAACAATGGAGTACTAAAATAGCAGCACAAGAGCCCCCATGGGTACTTAGTTGCCTAATGCACCATCTAATGCCTAATCGGGTTGGTGACTGGGTACGTAGAGCCAACTTTTGGAACACTGTCAATAACATTTACCAAAACCATTTCTTATGAACTGGATCATCACTTTAATTGACAATACTATCAACATCATCACCCTTCCAGTTACATATACTCAATGGTGCAATCATCCCAGGGAAATATGATTAGCCATAACTGTCCATTGTATAAGGAATCGTGGCTTGTCAAAGCCACACTGAACCTGGTCAGTAAAGCCGCAATGCTTTAAAACATAGAAACATCCGAAGTATATACTCAAATATATACATATGGACTCTATTCTGATAGAAATATAAAACAATATTTTATTTGGAGATGACAACTATAATATGAAGTGCTATTGATCAATTTGTAAAAACCAGATGTAATCATCCAAGTACTTGTAACAGGTCCTAGTGACCTATAAGTTGCAAAAAAGGCTGGTGTTTTCTCAGGTTAATGGGTGTTAAAACTAGGTAGTTAATACTTGTTTCAACTCTTGCTTCTTGTTGCTACTTTATTGTTTGGTCGAGGGGCTTCAGTGCTAAGTTGATTTCTATGTCTTTCTGCACAAAGATCATCATCTTCTCTTATTGACAGATTTTCATAGCCACTTTATAGTATGTAGATAGGCCGTTCGTTTCAGTATACATATATAAAACGAAAATGTATGAGAAAAGGTTCCAAGTTCAACTGTTCAAGTTCACTGTAAAGTGACTGAGCGATACTATTGATGAGACTTTCTTGTATGTAATCCATGCGCATAACCCATGTGTTGTTGATCTCTTAAGTGCTTAAGCATGTTCTTTTCACGTTTTTCAGAGGTTTGTTGTTTCCGAGTATTCCACTTGCTCAATTGTTGTGCAAGCCTCACTTTTCTTATTATTCTTGAGTGCCAATGGATCAAAACTTTAGCTCATACTGTTTACATTGCATAACAACAGTGGCCCACTACTACAAAAACACTCATAGGGACCAGCCCATAGGTGCTGATTTTAAATAAACCGATACCTATGTCCCTTTTCCCATCTCCGGCACAATGAAAAAATATAAAACCGGTACCTTTAAATACTATAGGTGTCGGTTCTAAAAAAACCGGTACCAATACTATAGGTGTCGGTTTTTTAAAAGAACCGGCACCTATACTTATGTTATAAGTGTTGGTACTAGAGAAAAAACCGGTACCAATACTATAGGTACCGGTTTTTTATAAGAACCGACACCTATAAAATAAGAATAGGTACCGGTTCTTTTAAAAAACCGGCTAGGCATTCCTGTTCCCTCCTCCTCCTTATCTTTTCGCCCTCTCCGTCCTTATCTCTCTCTCTCTCACTCCACTTCGTCCTTCTTTCCACCGTCCTCCTCTCCATCCGCCGGCCCCTCCTCTTCCCCTTCTCCTCCCTGCATGGTGGCGGCCTCCGCCCCACCTCTCCTCCCTCTCCTCCCGCCACCACTCCTCCTCCTCCTCTCCTCTTGCGGCGCGTGCCCCTCCACCTCCGTGTCGTGCCGAATCTGGCCGCCTGGAGGTCAGGGCCGCCAGATCCGACCACCACACACGACAGCAGTGCCACGGTGGTAGCTCCTCCTCCGGTAGCATCTCCAACCGCCGCACACCATGGCTCTCCCGTGTGCGTTGTATTTGCGCTACCTTGGAGCTGGAGCTCCGGCGAGATCCTTCCACGCGCATTCTTACCAAGGTAGGTACCCATTCCCCCATCTTCTCTTCCGCTCTTCTTTTCTTGGTGATTGATTGGATTTGTTTTCTTGGTGATTAATTGGATTTGGAGGCCCGATTCATGCGCGCAGCCAAGGTCGGCGTGGTGGAGTTCCTGATTGAGGTTGGGAAGGGGGTGGAGACGTACGCCGCCAAGGTGGAGGAGGCAGTCGGCAGCGACCTCCGGGGCTCCTCCAATCTGCCGAGTGCGTAGTGTGGCAGTCCCGGCTGTGGCTTTTTTTTATTTCGTTGAGCACTATAGATGCCGGTTGTGGGGTAAAAACCGGCACCTATAATCTCTATAGGTGTCGGTTCTGGAACCGGCACCTTTGCGATTGGGTAAAGGTTCCGACAAATTGGTGCCGACTAGGAAACCGGCACCTATAGCTAGTTTCCAACCGACACCAATAGAGGTTTGTGTAGTAGTGGTCGATTCCATTTTCGCAATGATGTAGTGAATTTCATGTTGCAATATATCAGCTGTGACCCTACTTCTACATCATTACTACTCATACTCCATTATGGTTACAGTGACCTTGATACAATATAATGTGTTTGAAGATTTGATTCCAACAGAGTTGACTTTTAGGTAGCAAATAGAGGAATAACAAATGTCCATTCATGTTGCTTATTGCTATAGCTCATAGTGCTTGGTACTATATTAGCAAGGGGCCAAGCGATACAGGCTAGTATGCCTCAGCATTTATAACTTCATATTTTGATTATAAAATTAACATTTGAGTTATTTTTCCCAAGCACATAATGGTCCATAAAGTTTTAGCGTCTAAACTTGTAATTGAATCGACTAATACTCAAATACTCCATACACCCAAAAATGTAAGTTGTTTGTGCCTTTACAGTCTCCAAACCAAGACTTTGAGTATTGATTCTAATAATAATAATAATATAAAAATAAAATATAATGAATTACTAATGTATGTTACCTGAAAAATTAAATAATACTAGTTTCTCATAGCCAATTGATATGATTTACAAGTATTAATTGTTTGCATGCTTCCTAGGATGTCTTCTATTGTGGGACAGTGGGAGCACTAAATATTGGTCTAATTTATCTTCATAAATTTGTAGCAATTTACTCTATTTCAATTGTTAGAGACTTAGAGCAACCACTACCAGAGAACTCATCTTTTATCCAATGCCCCAAATCACAAATATACTGGATGTATTAAGAACCGATACTAAAACTCTTTAGAACCGATTCTAAAAGCCCAAGTCCCTAGAAATATCTTTTTTAGTCCTAGTTGATGTTATCAACCAGTATTAAAAATACATCTTTAGTATCGGTTGGTAGCACCAACTAAGACTAATGCTAGTGGATTTTAGTCTCGGTTGATGTTACCAACCGGTACTAAAGATGCATTTTTAATACCAGTTAGTAACATCAACTTGTACTAAAGATATTTTTATTACCGGTTGGTGTTACCAACAGGTACTAAAGATGCCTTCAGAGTTAGTTCAAAACGAAAACATCTCTATCCAAGTCAGATGTGTAAAGTAGGTGGGATGGTTACGCACGTGAAGGCTGAGGAGAGAGATCTTAAGTTTGAATTTTACATCTCACATAATTTTTTTGACTTATTATGCATCTTCAGTACCGGTTCCTTCAACCGGTACTAAAAATCAAAAACTGTAGTCTCGGTTTTCTTGTCTCGATTACTATAACCGAGACTAAAAAGGGTTTAAAATCGGTACTAAAAATCATTTCTAGCGAAGGGACACCTCAAATATGTCTAGTTATGCTACGTCCTGCAATATAAATACAACCTGTGTGAATATATATTTTGATATTTTTATGTACAAATGGGAACTGAGAAATTTTGTGGGGAGAAAATCTGATGCGTCCACACTTATCTGGCTTTTAGAACCTTGATTGGAATATTGTGGCAGGCCCAGAATATTTCTAATTAGAACAACCTGTGCATTTATGGCATTAAGGTGGTGTTTGAAACTCAGAAGATGAAGATTAAGTTGATGCACGTAAAACAAGAAAGCCATTAGCACATAATTAATTAAGTTTTATTTATTATAAACTTAACAAATAAATACATTTGATATTTTAAAACAACTTCTTCTATATAGAAAGTTTCATACGGAACGTACCATTTAGTTTGAAAAACGTGCTAATAAAAACTAAGAAAAAATTTAAATCTTGTTAGAGTTTAGAACACCACCTAAATGGAATCAGGCTAGGCTACCCTCTGGATTCGAGCAATGATCTGTTGCTATGTAAGCAGTTGGTGATGACGGCAATTTTCTCACCTCCCACAAAAACCTGTGTTGGAATCT
Source organism: Oryza officinalis (assembly GCA_008326285.1). Classification (NCBI taxonomy): domain Eukaryota; kingdom Viridiplantae; phylum Streptophyta; class Magnoliopsida; order Poales; family Poaceae; genus Oryza; species Oryza officinalis. Next base: position 14,626,210 of record BDMV01000011.1, on the reverse strand, counting down.
TTTCTGGATGGATTTGTGCATGACTGATGACCATGTATATTGTATGTTATCTATGAATCTTTTGTATAGGATTGTTCCTTTTAATATTTATATTATTAATAGTGCACATTGCTTTTCTAAGTTATAACTTGTATATTTTTTATCAGGTCTGTTACTTTGTATGGGCATTCATCTATTAATAAGAATTGGAAGAAAAAACACTAGGGTTGAAGTCTTGAGGTGTTCATGGCATGTTACTGTGGCATAATTTATATCTTTGGTACTTATTGCACCTGGTTTTGTTTTGGTTTGTATACTTATTAACAGCCATTTACTCAAGTTTAAATTAAGTACATTTTAAATGACCTAAAGTGATAAGCCTTAGAGAATTATCTATTGCCATGTAGAATGCCTATTTATGCTTTTCCCTGATTGTAAATTCTGCCTATATACTGGTCAGACATGGACGTGGAGAGGTGCGTGCGTTTGGATGGGCCTCACAAAAGCGCAAATTGATAGTAAGCTGGAGGAGCATGCCAAGGCTGGGGGTCGCTTAAATCTAAATAATGTTTGCCTAGCCAACCTTTTCAGCTTTAATTCTTCCCAAATAAGAGACGCCTACAGAGGCTGTTCTTTCATATGATCAAAGTTTTATGACATGTCGAATTAAGCGCTGATCTTTACAACCTACTGTTGGGAATGCTACTGTTTTCTCTTGCACTTCGTATATTGTCCTCCAGTATGTGATGTAAGAATGGCAGTGATTCTATGGTCTATTTTTTCTATAACCGGTAAAGACATCAGAAAGAAAAACATATAAACACATGTTTTTGATGATTTGTTAGTTGTTGCATTTCAACAAACAGTTGTAATCTCTTATACCGATTTCAGGGTCCAGAATCTGGCTTCCCATTGAGCCACGTGGCATCCTGTACATTTGCTTAGACCCTCCGAAAATCTGCCATGTGTACCTCAAAATTTAGGGTCCGTTTCTGATTCCAGGATTTGCTCCCACACGCACAGCCATCTGATTAAAATTCAACGGTAGAGATGGTGCAAAGGACTTAATTGTAAAATTGGCTATTCAAAGGGAGTTTAAAGCAAAAGGTAAGATCCCTATCTTCTAGCTAAATCGTTTTCCTTCCTGAAACGGATCAACATCCTCGCACTATAAACAAGATCGTCAGATCGAGATAAATCAAGTCATGCGAAAAAAAAAAGCATCTACCCTAAATCCACATTGAGAAAACTTAAAAAAATAAAAAATCTAAAAGAACACGGCGGAAGAAATTGGTAAAAAATTGAGCACAATGTCCTTTGCATATTGCTTGACTTCTTTGGTATTAACTTTCTATACTGGCAATCAGAATTGGCAAAAAAAAAAATCCATTGATCTGTCCTATTCAATCGAATATACATCCAGAATTGTTGAGGAGAAAAAAAAGAGAAAATAAAAAAAAGGTAGATGAAAAAAAAAACAGTACTGGGGCTCATCCTCACTTCATGGGCATGCTCCTGTCAAGCTCGTGTCGACGCCAGCTTGACCGATGAACCAAAGCTTGACCCGACGCCGCCGACGAGCTACAGCTCAGCTCACTTCCTCCGCTGCCTCTCAGATCCGACGCCGCCGACGAGCTACGAGCTCAGCTCAGCTCACTCTCTATCCCTCCCATGCCGAATTAAGTTTGCGATGGCCAGCATCTGCACACCCCTGAATCTAGCTGCGACCTTAGTGAGCAACTGGAACAAGGTATCACTAAAAAAAATCATCTCGGTGGTTTCTAGAATAGCTCTCTGATGCGGGCTAGGAGCCCAAAGTGAGCTACAGTCCTACAGATTGATGTGGGCTGGATATAGCAGTACTACAGATTGGCGTGATCTTTTTCCCAAGATTTTCAACAAATATTGGTAACCCCAACGTTACATGGGCTCGAATAAAAAAGAAGGATAAAATAAAATTTCATTTGGGTAATTGTTAAAAATAATGGGTCTTCTGAACAATTAGACCTATTGACCAGCTGACTAGATAGCTAGATCAGTCGTGCTGCCCAAAAAGGCACCAACCGAACCTAATGCTAATTAGATCATGCTATAACTCATAATCATCTACGGAGTAATTTATACATCAAGAAAAGAATAGTAAATTTCACAAACCTATAGGTATTTTTAGTCAAATTATTACAAAATTACATATTTAACATGATATATCACAAAACTATAGATTTAATATTAAATTTATCACAAAAATACATGCTTAAGGTGAAATGTCATAAAATTACATATTTAGTAACAAATTTATTGCAAAACTACAGCGTTGATATAAATTTAATCACAAAACTTTGATATCTATAACTCAAACATCGCATTAACGTTAAACATTAGCGTTAAGGATTTATACCCAAAATCGTTAGTTTTGTGATAGTTTTATTATTAAATCTATAGTTTTGTGACACTTAGCCTTAAACTTGTAGTTTTATGATAAATTTATTGTTAAATATATAGTTTTGTGATATGTCATTTTAAATATATAGTTATGTGATAATTTGATCAAATATAGTTTTGTCAAATTTACTAACAAAAGAAATATCTATCGGCAACAAATTTGCAACAATGACTGATCGATTAATTCGAGGTATTTATGACAGCCGCATGCATATGTGTTAGTACGTACCCGCCTCGATCACTACATGTATGCGCGTACTGATTGTGCCATTTGGCCTAATTGAAATACCCAGGAGCATTTCAGACCTTTCCGGTGTTCTCGCACCACCCTAAACCAAAAATAATAAAATAGTAAGGGTGGTATCCAGTAATATTTATTCTAAGAGTGTGCTCCTTCAAAAATTTGTTTTTACACTACAACTAAAACTACGAAGTTACACACAAAGATAAAGCACCGCTGATGATAGCCTTTTACTTCCGGTTAACAACCTTTTATAGTCCGGTAGTATAACCGGGACGCACAATCCAAGACTAAAATTAGGTATTTTTAGTCTCGGTTATTTTAATCAGGACTAAAAATCATTTCTAGTATAGGTTGGTAACGATGGTAACGTCACTTGGCTAGTGCTATCATCTTTAATACCGGTTGGTGTTACTAACCGGTACTAAAGATTTTTTTTTCAATGTTTTTTATTGCTTGCTACTTTTTTATATATATGCATGTATATATATGTATGTCTTTATATATATATATATATATATAAAGTAAATACATACATATTTGATTAATATATATTTGTATATAGCCTCACGTGGTATATATTACTTATATACAATAGGAAATAAATACAATTTTGATATATGTACAATTGTTGTCAATTTCTAATGTTCTACCATATATTACAAAAGCTAAGAGGTGAACTGTTCGTAACAAGGAATAGGTTGTCCGTTGTCGTGGAATTTTCCTGACGGATTAACAATCTCGTCCATAATAAATCCCATTAGTTGTTCTTGAACAACCTTTATGTAATCCATCGGGGGGAGTTGGTCCTTCATCCAAATAACCTATCATTTTCAACAAAACAAGATATGAATATATTAAACCAATGAGAAGAATGTAAATAATTCTAGAATTGTGTTTACATACTTCGATATTCTTATCACTGTTAATGCCTTGTGCTACGCAGTGAATAAAATCACAAATATAGTAACCGCACAAGTTGGTCCCCTGTTCCTGTCGTAAACATAGGAGAAATGAATTTATGAGATATTTCTATTATAGAATAAATAAGATATATAATTTTGGAACATGTTAGTACCGAAAAGTCCATTCTCACAGCCAGTTCTTCCTTGAATTCCCCGCGAATGTTTGTACGGAATTTTGCCCATGCCCTGCAGTTGCAAACTATAATTAATGATGCTTTGATCCACATAATGATAGTAGTAATGACATTCCTGTTAAGCATGTCAACGATTTTGTTGAAAGTATCCCTTTGTTTTCGCATAGAGTCCATGACATGTCTATGACAAAAAGAACCCAGTGAAATCTGCAAATTGCGTGAAATGTGATATACATATCATTTTATGAATACAAGAAGGAAATTGGTACAAGAGGAGGTAAAAACTCACTTTATGTTGTAGAGCAAGAGCATGAACTGCTTAAAATATTGCTACACCAGGAATTTGTAAATGTGTTCCTCAGTTTCGTCTAGTAGTCATCTACAATCTTTTCATTGATTATGTACGGGTCCATGAAACCACAATTGAAGTATTCATTCCTACGGTAATTTTGAATCTTCATTTTACAGTGAAAAAAGACGTTAAATCTTCGATGTTACATGCGACGGGCTAATGAACAAAATAAAATTAAACGACACGTACAGAACTCAACAAGCGAGAAGAGAGACGTCAAGGATGTCTTATTGGTATACATCATACACATCCTTGAAGTTGATCCAGATATCATACATTTCATGGAAGAAATCTCTATCTTTAATCCTACCATAAGCTGATTGATGCATGTACCATTGATGGAATCGGTACATCTTTATAGGTAGGTTCTTGACCAGCTCCGGTTTGACAAGTGGTGCGCCGATTGTGTATGGGTGTTTTAGATCTTCTTCTGTGGTGTTCTTGATAGGGGCTATCCCTAACAGTTGCTCCTTGCTAAGGTTTGTATTTGCCATAAATTCTTGTAAAGTAATCTCAAGGGTCGATGGCATCGGGGAAACCACTTGTTTTTCTTGCATTCCAAGCTAGGGGACAGCCTTTGACTTTCTTGTGCTCTTCCCATAAGACTTGCGAATTGAGCGGTTGTAGTCTAATACTAAGGTCTTTCTCGTTGGTTCGCTCATTTTCTGAAAAAAGGCCTTAGTTGTCGGGTCTATTGGAGTCTTCTTCTATGAACTCTGCGACTTGAAGTGCTCCTTCACTTGCCCTTGCACTTCCTCGTCAGTCTCCTTGTCAGTCCTATCATACGGTCTTTTCTTGAGAGCGGCTTTCTTTCGCTCGTCAAGTCTTGGCTTCTTCGTTTGTGTGGACTTTGACGGCGCAGAACGAGATAGACAAGACCGTTGTTGTCTGCTACTTGCAGCTGGTTGCAGCAGTGAAGACGGAGGAGGCGATGCAGACCGAGGCTGCGGTGGAGACGGATGCGACGCTGGAGACCGAGGTTGGCGGAGGAGACAGTGGAACGGTGGAGACCGAGGATTGTCAGACTGCGGCGGTGGAGATGTAGGAACAGACGCTGCTGCTCGCCCAGGAAGCACGATGTAGCGATTTCACCATAGTATGATGGCATGTGATGTCTCTCCTAGTTTCATCTCCCCATCTCCTCCGAGGATGTCTAGCTCGAGATCGTCAAATCCTGACAGACCCGCTCCACCTCGACCTTTGAGTATTGAGGTCGAATCGGCCTACAGTAGTACATCGTGTCTCGCTGGACTTGTATGGCCATGGCCTCTGCCACCTTTGCGAGAAACAAGGTTAGTTAGTAACATATGGACCAATTTTTGAAGTCTTCAAATATGGATGTGCAAACTACGAGCATACCCTTATTGATAGGTTCTTGAAGGGAATATGCAGCTCACATGGTGTCCACTGCGTGATTTCATCCACGAGGCACGGTGGTTCGTCGACAGCTGGCCGTGCTGCAGCTTTGTTGGTATGATCTCCTACTTGCCCTGTAGAAGTGCAGCTGCTTCGATTGCCTGAGGGGCTAACCATGATAGGAGGAACAAACGACTGGGCCTGCTAGCTCCTCTCACTTAATCATATATCCACCTGTCTTGCCACCTCCTCTTGCAATCTTTGGTCGTAGTTCGCGACCTTCAATTCCAAATCAGTGACATGTGGATGTCATCTCTCTTGCTTCTCATACGACTCCGGTACATGTGGATGTCATCTTGAAACCCATACTTCCATGCAACCATGTCTTTTCCGCGCGTTCGTCCTGGGTGCTCGGGATTCAACAGTGCCAGTGTCAGCTCGTCCTTCTCTCTATCAGGCTGGAATCTTCCTTGAGCTGAGACCTCTAGCGCATCCACGAGACGGTAAGATGCTAGGCGTATGTCATTGCTAAAGATCAGGGAGCCATCAGCAGCATTGAGTATTCCCCTATGAGCATAGTACCAATGTTTTGATCGTTCAAGCCAATCAATTATGGCGGGAGCGATATCTCTTGCGGCTAAAGTATCTTCCATTTTCTGCCACTTGGGCATAGCCTTCTTATAGCCGCCCGACCTTAGCTGGTGAAAATATTTTTTCTTAGAGGCATTGGCTTTGTTCTTCGCTATCTTGGCTTGTCATTCATCTCCTGTCTTATAGGCTACAAATGCATCCCAATGGTCCCTCAGTTTGGAGAATTCGTTAAAATCCGGTGTCAGATCCTTCAGGATATATTTGTTGTACAAATCTTTCTTGAAGCACTGAAATTGTTGGGCCATCTTTTTTAGAGTCCAATCCTTCACTTTGGTCTGTTCTGCATAAGGGATCATGAAGGTCTCGAGTATGGTGGTCCACGACATGTCCTTCTTTGTATTTGAAAGATGTGTTTCTTCCACATCGCTGCATGACCTTGTTTTGCGCCAATTCTATATGCTGACGGGCACGTGATCCTTCACGACCCAACCGTTGTGTGACACAAACTTTCTTGTTGCATCTTCGGGGGCAACTGGTTCACTGTCTGTTTTCATTGTAGTTATAATGTGTCTCCCCTTCACCTTCTTTGCGAGACCTCGTTGTTCGCGTGCCCTCATCGAACCAACGTTCGATTGACTGTCCTGTTGCTCATCTCGTGCTTCGTTCCCCTCCTCTTGATCCTCATTCAGGTATTGACTTGGGTCCTTGTTTCCTTCCTTGTCTACCCAGTATTGGCTGATGCCCTCATTGATGGCGTCCAAGAGGAACTATTTGTCATCGTGATCTGCCATTTGTTCATAACATTAAATAATACAGAAAATATAAATTACTACGAAAGGTGCATGGTGTATTGCTATATATACATTATATATAGTAATCATAGTTAATACATAAACAATAATTAATACATTGTATGTCCATTGTCGACAAATATGCAAACACCCCCGAGTTTATATTACTTGCCGCTTTGGACCAGACCTAAGTCAAATTAATGTCTCCTTGACTATGAAGAAACTCAAAATTTCACAAACTTAATTAATCTCCTTGGCTATGAAGAAATTCTAACATAATCTCCTTAACAATGAAGAAATTATAACATCAACAATAATTACTATAAAAAAATTCTAAATTAATCTCTTTGACTATGAAAAAATCTAACATAAACAATAATTACTATGAAGAAATTCTAAATTAATCTCCTTGACTATGAAAAAATTATAACATAAACAATAATTATTGTTCACAAATTCTAAATTAATCTCCTTAAATATGAGGAAATTCTAACATAAACAATAATTAATTTACTAAACAATAATTAATTTACAATTGTATAGTTCGTATAACTTGCCTTAGCATTGCTTGGCAAGTATAATTGCTTGGCACCTCAACTTGATAGTCGCCCGCGTCCAATCCAAACAAGAAAACAATTGTTAGTAAATTAAAACATGTACATTGAATTGAACAACTAAAATATAGTACAAATTGTACATATATTTTTCATGTATTATATATATTTTAATTATTTTTAGAAGTTTTTTAAAATTCTAAACATATTTTCAATGTGTTCTTCTTGTTTTTTAACTATTATAATGATTTTTAAATAGACTTAATCGGAGCCATGGTTAATTATATATAAATTCTATAAGATTGTAAAAATTTTAAATATATATTAATTATTTTTAGAGGTTTTTTAACTTCTAAACATATTTTTTATGTTTTATTCTTATTTTCGATGTATTCTTTTAATTTTTAAATTTTTAGTGTACTATTCTTATTTTGTATTTTATAATTTATTACTTTTAATTTATAAGTTTTTATAAGTCTGTAATGTTTTTTAATTTATATTTTTATGTGGAGGGGCTGACAGGTGGGCCCGACCTGTCAGCCCCTCCACATAACGTTCGGGTAGTGGGGGTGGTGACATTGCGTCGATCGTCGATGGCGGCGGCGACGATCGGCGCAGTGGCAGCACCGACGGCGACGACGCGAGGGCGTGCGACCGGGGAGAAGGGAAGGAAGCGGCGTGGGCCAGGCCGAACCTAAGTGTAGGCGGCGGACGCGGTGACGGCGGCAGCGGCGACGACGACGACAACGTGGTGTATGGTTGACGGAGACGATGGCGGCAGTGATAACGACAACACGACTGGTAGGGTGATATTGAATACGATGAAGGAACTGCTAAGTGTTGGGAGAGATCGGTGCACTCAGGAAGACGAAGTGTTGGTGTACACACAGACCCAACTCTTTACTCCTGGTTGGTCTAAAGAATCAGGACAAAAGATATCTTTAGTCTTAGTTCATTACACCAACTGGGACTAAAGATATTTTCCTGCTATTTCCAAATTTTTTTGGTCCCGACTGTGGATAAGAACTGGGACTAAAAATAATTAAAATACATTTAGGAGAATACATATATTAAAAATAAAGTCCTAATTAAGTGCATTAAAAATAAAAGAAAATCATAAAAGTAATAAGAATACATTTAAAATAGTTTAAAATTGTAATAAAATTTCAAAAATCATATATAATTAACACATGCCCGATTAAGTGCATTAAAAATATAAAAAAGTATAAAAATAATTAAAATACATTTAAAATAGTTTAAAATTATAATAAAATTTTTAAAAATAATATATAATTACCTATGCCCGATTAGGTGCGTTAAAAATAATAAAAATTTATAAAAATAACGACAATTAATTAAAAATACTTTAAAATTAGAATAAAATTTTAAAAATCATATATAATTAACCCATGCCCGATTAAGTGCATTAAAAATAATAAAAAATTATAAAAATAGTGAGAATACATTTATAATTAGCTTCTGTGCACTTGAGTTATTTCAAACTTTCAACCAAAATACTTCTTTCATTGTCAGAAATAGCAAATCAAATTAATTTACATCGTTCACACACCAAGGTAGTAGATATTATTTAATTACATTGGACAAACACCAAGGTAGTAGATATTATTTAATTACATCGGACAAACACCAAGGTAGTATAAATAATTACATCAGACAAACACCAAGGTCATATAAATAATTTAAATCGTCCATACAATCAATCTCACATCGTGATGGTTGACCATACGTACTTTCTCCTAACGATTGTTCCTTCGCTATGATCGTTGTGTAAGTAAGGGGTGTTCTTATTTGATAGGAGGATGCTCGGGCGGAGGTTTCCTGTCAAACTGATCTAATCTTCATCAGTCTTATCCTCGATTCCGATGATTTTCCTTTTTCTTGGGAGAACCACGTGGCACTTTGGCTCGTTGGGTTCTTTCCCTTCTTTGGTTTGCTAGACATGTCCTAGACATAAAAAACTTGTGTTACATCATTGGCTAGGATGAATGGTTCGTCTGAGTATCCAACCTTGTTAAGGTAAACTATTGTCATCCCACAGTCATCAATCATTACGTCTTCACTAGTCAGCCTAACCCATTGGCACCGAAATATAGGGACCTTCAAAGGTCCATACTCAAGTTTCCATATCTCGTCGATGGCATCGTAATACGTGCTATTTGTCCCATCGTATCTCATGGCATCGATACGAACAGCACTGTTCTGGTTTGTGCTCTTTTTGTCTTGAGCTCTTGTGTAAAATGTATACCCATTGATCTCAAATCCTTAGAATGTCAAGAGTGAGCAAGATGACCCCTCGCCAAGAAGGCTAGTTGTTGGTCAATCACCTCGTTACCCATGAGATGTTGTCACAACCAAACTAGGAAAATATCAATGTGATGGCATGTATTCCAGGCATCAGACTTACCGATGTCTTTGGAGCTAATAATCGCTATGTGCTCCTCGATGTAAGGAGCCACCAATGAACATTGTTGCAAAACCATGAAATGTGCTTTACGGAATAAAATCGTTGTCCACAATCATTATTGCTTTTCTTCTAAGAGTCCCCTTTTCCCGTAGTCTCCTCTCATGGCTTGATTCAGAGACCTCGATTGGACAAAAGTCTACAATAAATTCTACGCAGAACTCAATGACTTCCTCTGTTCCATACCCCTTGGCGATGCTTGTTTCCGGACAAGAATGGTTACAAACGTACTTCTTTAGAACGCCCATGTACCTCTTGAAAGGAAACATGTTGTGTTGGTACACAGGACCGAGAATACCGATCTTTTTGACAAGGTGACATAGAAGATGCATCATTAGATTGAAGAAGGACGGTGAAAAGATCATCTCAAAGCTGAGAAGACATTGCACCACGTCATTTTGTTGGGCTATTAATTTGTCTGGATCGATGATCTTCTACGAAATTGTGTTCAGGAAAGCACATAGCTTTGTTATTGTTGTCCGGACATTATTAGGAAGGATACCCCGAATTATAACAGGAAGCAGCTATGTTATCAACACGTGGCAGTGATGAGACTTTAGGTTTGTGAACTTCTTCTCCTTCGTACGGTGCATCACGTCGATGGTGTGGTGGACATCCAAGACTTCCCAATAGGGTAACTCCCAAAAAATAGACTACTTCTTCCACATCGCCGCGTGACCATCATCACCTGCTATAGGTTTGTTGCTAGGTCCCTTTCCAAATACTACTTTTAGATCTTTCACCATAGTAAACACGGCTTTTCTATTATGATGTTTAAGCTTAGTACGGTGGTCTGCCTTCTGTCCAAAATACTTGCCTTTCTTCCGAACAGGGTGGCTTGCAACAAGAAATCGACGATGACCCATGTACACAACCTTCCTACAATGTTTAGATACATACTTTCAGTTTCGTCCATACAGTGGATGCAAGCCTTGTACCCCTTGTTTGACAGTCTGAATAGGTTGCTAAGTGCAGGCCAATCGTTAATGGTTACGAATAGCAACGCTCGTAGGTTAAATTTCTCCTATTTCTCCTCATCCCACACGGTGACACCTTCTGTCTTCCACAGAAGTTTAAGATCTTCAACCAATGGTCTTAGGTACATATTAATGTTGTTACCAGGTTGCTTTGGGTCTTGAATAATAATCGACATCATGATGTACTTCCGCTTCATGCATAGCCAAGAGGGGAGGTTGTAGATACACATGGTCACAGGCCAAGTGCTATGGTCGCTGCTCATCTCTCCAAATGAATTCATGTCATCCGTACTTAAACCGAACCTTACGTTTCGTGCATCCTTTCCGAAGTCTTGATATACTCTATTGATGTTCCGCCACTGCGACCCATTAGCTGGGTGTCTCAGCATCCCGTCTTGTTGACGTTCTTCTACGTGCCAGCGCATCATTCTTGCATGTGCTTTGTTCCTGAACAATCGCCAATCGTGGTATTATAGGGAAATACCACATCACCTTAGCAGGAACTCTTTTCTTCGAAGGTCGTCCGTCAATATCAACTGGGTCATCTCGTCTAATCTTGTATCGTAGTGCCTTACAAATAGGGCATGCTTCTATGTTCTTGTACTCCTCACCGCGATAGAGGATACAATTGTTCAGACATGCGTGTATCTTCTGTACTTCCAGACCTAGAGGGCAGACTACCTTCTTAGCTTCGTACGTTGTTCGGGCAATTCGTTTCCCTCCGGAAGAATGTTCTTTACGAGTTTCAGTAACTCGCCAAATGCCTTCCATTGCAAGAATTCCAGCGTGATACCAAACTTTTTGTGCCCCTATTCGCAACCTAGGTACAAGGACGTTTTGTGGTCCACTAACATACGCTCCAAATTCTGGACCTCCTTTTCACTTTCGCAGTCCTTCTTTACGTCACACAACATCTGACCAAGAACATCTGGACCGTCGTTATCTTCATCAGCCCCGTCCGTCTCGCCTGTTGTATTTCCTTCAAATCCATCGTACTGAGCCCAGTCAGAAATGTTCGTATCTTGTTCTTCATCATTTTCCATTGCAACCCCTGACTCTCCGTGCGAGGTCCAACAATTATAGCTAGGCATAAATCTCAACTCAAACAAGTGGACATGAATAGTTTTTGATGTAGAATACTTCTTCTGGTTTTTGCACTTTTTACATGGACAACATATAAAACCCTTATGCTTGTTGGCATTGGCAACACTCAGAAAATAACGCACGTCTTCAATAAACTCTGATGACTGTTGGTCCGCGTTGTACATTCATGGCCGATCCATCTACCTGAAATGCACAAAAATCATAAAAAGAAAATCCACGAAATTCCAACTAATTAAATAATTGTACAATAATTATAAATAAGTGATCATTCAACAATTATACAATGATTCCACATATTATTTATGTTTAAATTTTTTTTAAAGTTCTAAACATATCTTTAATGTGTCATACTTTTTTCTAACTATTTTAACGATTCTTAAATTAATTTGGTTTTCTATCTTTTTATCGTAATTTTCTATTTATTTTGTCATCTCTTTTATAACATTTTTATCCACTTGTTTCTAATTTTAAAAAGTAACCTCATTTTTCCTAAACAAATTTTCTCACTCATCATTTCCATAAACAGACAATAATATAGAAATATAACTATAAATGTAATATGCTAAGCATACATCAATTTTGGATTAAGTTACTAACCTTTTAGAACACTCCGATTTATATATTATCACCAAAATACTTTCACAAAAAATTTTGGCGGCACCTCCTTTCCTCGTCCTGACCTTTGCAGCAATGGCTTGGGTTGGAGAAGGAAGAAGGAGTATATAAAGGTATTTGATCTTTAGTCCCGGTTGGTAACAATAACCAGGACTAAAGATCCTTTTTATCTTTAGTCCCGGTTACTGTTACCAACCAGGACTAAAGATATTATCTTTAGTACTAGTTGATAATAGTAAGCGGAACTAAAGATGCCTGGCGGCTTGACATGGCCTAACAAAAAGTGAACCGGGGCTAAAGATGATCTTTAGTCCCGGTTTCTATTCGAACCGGGACTAATGTGATTTTTACCATCCGGGCAAAGATCACTCCTGCAGTAGTGAATGATCTTGTACTCGTTTCTTGGAAGTTTAGATACATGTGATCGTGAAATTATTTCTGGATTGAGACCTTGTACTTTTACTATTATTATTCGCTTTGCAACATATTTTCCTCACATGTGATGGCAGACATGATTTGTGTAGTACTAGAAGAAAAGATTATTCTAGCTACCTTCTACCACTCCACAAAGCCTAGTGTTCCATCCAGTTTCATTACAATTGTATTCATTTACCAGGCCAGCAAACTGACCTAGCTTTCTAGATTTCAACTTGTTTTCTCACAATTCTTCCTGTTTTTTTATATTATTTTGACCCGACACATTGGTTTCATGTTAGTGATGTGCTGCTATAAATGTACACTACGTACTTCCGTAGGAATAACAAGAAAATCGGCGCGTCCGTTGACGTGCCTGCTTAGTTCGCATATATGGCTATAAATATATGGTGCAATTAATGATATTCTAATTCCTAATTTTTGATGTTACCAGTAGTAGTTGTAATATTTATGTGAAGATTTAAAATATGTCCAATATATATAAAATATCATAGGTCTATAAATATTCCTTTTCTCTAAGTTAACCTTCCGCTGGTAGAAAAATGCACCAATATATATAATAATAAATAAATGCAATATAGAGACATATTTCATGATGAATCTAATTAAACTAATTTGGTGTGACAGATTTAGTATTCTTTTTATAAATTTAGTCAGAGTTAGAGGGGTTTAGCCTAAGATAAATTTAAATATTTTATAATATAAACATAGGGAGTCAGTGAAATTCCCTTGCGTTTTAAAAAAAATGAAATGCTAATAATTTCTATTTCCTATGCATATTGTTTAGGCCCCATTTACTTCACTACTAGAGAATTGCTCTTTTGTCGTGGTAACCAAAAACATAAATCTCTCGAATCTATTACCAACCAGTACTAAAGATGTTTCTTTAGTTCTTTAGTACCGGTCAAAAACCTTCCGGCACTGTACAATCTTTAATCTTTAGTATTGATTGGTAATACCAACCGATACTAAAGATTGTTTTTAGTACTAAAGAATATAGTACCAACCGGTACTAAAGAATATTAAAGATTAATACTTCAGTATCAGTTGGTGTTATCAATTGGTACTAAAGATTACATTAATACCGGTTGAGAACATCAACTGGTACTAAAGATAATATACCTTTTGTATGTTTCTCCCTCATCCAACCCGAGCCATTGCTGCCAAGAGGAGGAGGAGGAAGAGAGGTGTTGCCAAAATTTTTGTGAAAATATTGTGGTGCTATTACACAAATCGAAGCGATCTAAAAAGTTAACAACTTCATTCTCTATTAATGTTTGGTTAACATATTACATTTGTAGCTATGTTTCTATACGTCATTCTCTCTCAAAAAGCTACATGAAAAAAATTTTAGAGAAAAAGAAAACAAAAGAATAGAAAACTAAATCCATTTAAAAATTATTAAAATAGTTAAAAATAAGAAGAATGCATTAAAAATATGCTTAGAACTTTTAAAAAACTTTTAAAAATAATTAAAATAAAGATAATACATGAAAAGTATATTTAAAATTTTTTAAAACTTCTAGAATTTGTATATAATTAACCATGGCTCCGATTAAGTCCATTTAAAATTTTTTAAAATCATTAGAAATAAGAAGAATTAATTAAAAATATGTTTAGAATTTTTGAAAAATTATAAACATATTTAAAATAAAGATAATACATGAAAAACTATAGTTCCATTTTTTTAAAGAAATGATAATAGAGATTTGTGAGCTCAACAACAATCTCCTCATATATGATTTTCATGTGTATGAGCGTATATGGGCTTTTTCAGTGTACCGTCAGTTTTGAGTTTAATTATGATGTGATTATTTAATTATTTTCACTTTCGTGGACTTCCTTTACATTTGTTTATTTGATGTAGATGAATCGGCAATGGATGTACACCGCAGACCGACGGTCGAAAGAGTTTATTGATGGCGTGCATTATTTTTTGAGTGTGGCCAATGCCTATAAGTCTAAGGGTTTTATATGTTGTCCATGCAAAAAGTGCAAAAACTAGAAGGAGTATTCTACATCAAGAACTCTTCATGTCCATTTGTTGGAGTTGAGATTCATGCCTAGCTATAATTATTGGACCTGGCATGGAGAGTTAGGGGTTGCAATGGAAGAAGATGAAGAAGAAAACGACAACATTTCGGACTGGGCTCAATACAGTGGATTTGCAGAAAATACAACAGGCGAGGCAGACGGAGCTGTTGACCAAAACGACGGTGTGGATGATCTTGGTAAGATGTTGTGCGATGTAAAGAAAGACTACTAGAGTGAAAAGGAAGTCCAGAAATTAGAGCTTATGTTAGCGGACTACAAAACGTTCTTCTACCTAGGTTGTGAAAAGGGGCACAAAAAATTGGGGACCACGCTGGAATTCTTGCAATGGAAGGCCAAAAATGATGTGACTGACAAGGCATTTGGCGAGATAATGAAACTCGTAAAGAATATTCTTCCGAAGGAAAATGAATTGCTCGAAAAACGTACGAACCTAAGAAGGTAGTCCACCCTCTAGGATTGGAGGTCCAAAAGATACACGCATGTCCGAATGATTGTATCCTCTATTATGGTGACGAGTACGAGAACCTAGAAGCATGCCCAGTTTGTAAGGCACTACGATAGAAGATTAGACAAGATGATCTCGGCGATGTTGACGGACAACCTTCGAAGAAGAGAATTCCTGCTAAGGTGATGTGGTATTTCCCTATAATACCACAGCTGAGGCATTTGTTCAGGAACAAAGCGTATGCTAGAATGATGCGTTGGCATACAGAAGAACGTAAACAAGACGGGATGTTGAGACACTCCGCCGACGGGTCGCAGTGGCGAAACATCGACAGAACATTTGAAGATTTCGAAAAGGATGCACAGAACATAAGGTTTGGATTAAGTACAGATGACATGAATCCATTTGGAGAGATGAGCAGCCGTCATAGCACTTGGCCTGTGACCCTATGTATCTATAACCTATCCCCTTGGTTCTGCATAAAGCGAAAGTACATCATGATGTTGATTATTATTCAAGGCCCATAGTAACCTGGTAATGACATTGATGTGTACCTAAGACCATTGGTTGAAGATCTTAAACTTCTGTGGAAGAAAGAAGGTGTCACCGTGTGGGACGAGGACAAACAGGAGCAATTTAACCTACGAGCGTTGCTGTTCGTAACCATTAACGATTGGCCCGCACTTAGCAACCTATCCGGACAGTCAAACAAGGGGTACAAGATTTGCATCCACTGTATGGACGAAACTGAAAGTATGTATCTGAAACATTGTAGGAAGGTTGTGTACATGGGTCATCATCGATTTCTTGTTGCAAGCCACCCTGTCCGGAAGAAAGGCAAGCATTTTGGACAGAAGGCAGACCACCGTACTAAGCTTAAACATCATAACGAAAAAGCCGTGTTTACTGTGGTGAAAGATCTAAAAGTAGTATTTGGAAAGGGACCTAGCAACAAACCTATAGCAAGTGAAGATGGTCAAGCGGCGATGTAGAAGAAGAAGTCTATTTTTTGCGAGTTACCCTATTGGGAAGTCTTGGATGTCTGCCACGCAATCGACGTGATGCACCTTACTAAGAACCTTTGCGTCAACCTGCTAGGCTTCCTAGGTGTATACGGGAAGTCAAAAGATACACTTCAAGCACGTAATGATCTAAAGCATAAGAAACAACGCGACGGCCTTCATCCGGAACAAAGGAGAAAAGAAGCCATTACTTGAGTCCGGCCAGTTACACTCTGAGCAAAGCAGAGAAGGAAAGTATGTTTGAATGTTTGGAGAGCATCAAGTTACCATCTGAATACTCCTCGAATATAAAGGGAATAATAAGCATGAAGGAGAAAAAGTTCACAAACCTAAAGTCTCATGACTGCCACATGTTGATAACACAACTGCTTCCTGTTATAATTCAAGGTATCCTTCCTGATAATGTCCGGGCAACAATAACAAAGCTATGTGCTTTCCTGAACGCAATTTCGTAGAAGATCATCGATCCAGATAGTTTAATAGCCCTTGAAAATGACGTGGTGCAATGTATTGTCAGCTTTGAGATGATCTTTCCACCATCCTTCTTCAGTTTAATGACGCATCTTCTATGTCATTTTGTTAAAGAGATCCGTATTCTCGGTCCTGTGTACCTACACAACATGTTTCCTATCGAGAGGTACATGGGCGTTCTAAAGAAGTACGTTCGTAACCGTTTTCGTTCGGAGGCAAGCATCGCCAAGGGGTATGGAACAGAGGAGGTCATTGTGTTCTGCGTAGAATTTGTTGAAGACCTTCGTCCAATCGGGATGCCCGAATCAAGCCACGAAGGGAGACTACAAGGAAAGGGGACTCTTGGAAGAAAAGCAACTATGACTGTAGATAACAATTTATTTCGTAAAGCAAATTTTACGATTTTGCAACAATTTTCGATAGTGGCTCCATACATCGAGGTGCACTTGGCGATTGTTGACTCCAAAAATGTCGAAAAGTCCGATGCCTGGATTACACGCCATCACATTGATACTTTTCCTACTTGGCTGCGACAACATGTCATGGGTAACGAGACGTTTGACCAATAACTAGCCTTCTTGGTGAGGGGACCATCTTGCTCGATCTTAAAATTCCAAGGATATGAAATCAATGGGTATACATTTTACACAAGAGCCCAAGACAAAAAAAGCATGAACCAGAACAGTGTTGTTCGTATCGATATCATGAGATACGATAGAACAACCAACACGTATTACGGTGGCATTGACGAGATATGGGAACTCGACTATGGACCTCTAAAGGTGCCTCTGTTTCGGTGCCAATGGGTTAGGCTAACTGGTGGAGGCGTAACGATTGATGACGGTGGGATGACAATGGTTGACCTTAACAATGTTGGATACTCAGATGAACCATTCGTCCTAGCCAATGATGTAACACAAGTTTTCTACATGAAGGACATGTCTAGCAAACCAAAGAAGGGAAAGGACCCAACGAGCCAAAGCGCCACATGGTTCTCCCTGGCAAAAGGAAAATCGTCAAAGTCGAGGACAAGACTGATGAAGATTATGATCAATTCGATGGGCAACCACCATTCGCGGTGACGGTTGACCCGAGCATCCTCCTATCAAATGAGGACACCCCTTACTCACGCAATGATTAAAGCGAAGGAACATTCGTGAGGAGAGTATGTGAGGTCAACCATCACGCCGTAAATTATTTTTAAGATAATGACCTAGGTTGTTGTATGGACGATGTAAATTATTTTGAATGTATTGAATTATTTAAATCGGGCATGAATTGTTTATATATGATTATTTAAATTTAAACTGCCAATTTTAAACTATTTAAATTGGGCATATGCTCTTAACGTATGATTTTTAAAATTTAATAACAATTTTAAACTATTTAAATCGAGCATATGTTCTTTACATATGATTTTTAAACTTAATAACAATTTTAAACTTTTTAAATCGGGCATACGTTCTTTACGTATGATTTTTAAAATTTAATAACAATTTTAAACTATTTAAATCGGGCATATGTTCTTTATGTATCATTTTTAAAATTGAATAACAATTTTAAACTACTTAAATCGAGCATATGTTACTTATGTATGATTTTTGAAATTTAATAATAATTTTAACTATTTGAAATGTTTTGTTATTGTAGTTTGTAATTATTTAATTTTTAGTCCCGGTTGTTAACCCTAGCCGAGAAAAAAAAATTTGGAAATAGCGAAAAAATATCTTTAGTCCCGGTTGGTGGAAACAATCGGGACTAATCGCCCCAGTTGTTTCCACCAACCTCTTTAGTCCCAGTTGTGCCCACCAACCGGGACTAAATATCCGAGGGTATATATAGTAAGGTGTATCGTCTTCTCTGGCACAATCTCACACTTTGCCGTTTTAACCTAAATCTTCGCTGAGCGCCACCACCGGCCAGCTAGGGTCTTAACCGTCGCCGCCGCCGTCATGTCACCGTCGTCATCGTTGTCACACGCCGCCACCGCCGTGCGTCGCCGCCCTCGGCGCCGCATTCGCTTCAAGCTGGTTTGGCCTGATCTATCCCTCTTCCTTTCCAATCTCTCTCTCTCCTCTAGGCGGCGGCCGCCGCCACCGCACGCCGCCACCGTCGCCGCCGCCGCACGACGCCACCGCCGCCGCACGNCTGCCACCACTACCGACGCCGCCGAGCCACTGCCGCCATGGCCGATGCTGGCCGCCGCATGCCGCCGCACGCCTCCACTGCTGCTGCACGCCAAGCATGAACGACCGAACATGAACGACCGAACAACCGAATGTGAACGAACGAACGACCGTACGTGAACAAACATACGACTTTAACGAGTTTCACGAACGAACGAGTTTAAGGAGCGAACGAGTTTAACGACTTAAACGAGTTTAGCGACTTTCATGACCGAATGACTTTAACGAGTTTAAGGACCACAGCGACGTTTAGGACCGAACGACTTTAACAACTTTAGCGACTTTCACGATCGAACGAATTTAACGACTTTAGCGACTTTCACAACCGAACGAGTTTAAGGAGCGAACGAGTTTAACGACTTTAACGAGTTTAGCGACTTTCACGACTGAACGACTTTAACGAGTTTAACGACTTTCATGACGTTCACGACCGAACGACTTTAACGACTTTAGCGACTTTCATGACCGAACGACTTTAGTGACTTTCACGACCGAACGAGTTTACCGACTTTAACGAGTTTAAGGACCGAACGACTTTCACGACTTTCACTACCGATGTATATGCAATCTACATGTTTTAACTAGTTATTTTTTTATTGTCAAAATTACCTGGTCCAGCTGCTGACCGCCGACGTCGCTCAAGCTTACGTGGTCCCAAGGCCTCCAAGCAAAACTAAGGCAAGTTACATGAAACTATAAAAGTTTTCGTACATTCCTATGAAATATATTAGCCGTATTTAAAATGTACACATGTAGGTTTCATATTTCTTAGGTAGGTGGAAATTAGTTGGTCATCGTAGTTCTCGAGAATGTCAATATATATATAACAATATACCTCGTTCATATTACGAACAGATGGTCGATCGCGATGATGAACAGATCATCTACGACCAGATCGCAGAAGGCAGCAGCCAATACTGGGTGGACAAGGATGGGAACGAGGACCCTAACCAGTATTTGAACAAAGAGGGCAACGAGAAGGGTAATGAGGAGGGAAACAAGGAGGGGCACGAGGAGAATAGTGACAGCCAACCGGCCATTGGAGAGAAGAGGGGACGCAGACAACGAGGTGCCGCAAGTAAGGTGGAGGAGAGACACATTATTACTGAAGTGAATCCAGACGGCCGACCAGTTGCCCCTACTAATGCAGCAACGAAGTTTGTGTCACACAACGGTTGGGTCATGAGGGATCACGTGCCCATCAGCATAGTAAACTGGCGCCAAACAAGGACACATGGGGACGAGGAGGAACAACCTTATCTCCCTGATGCAGAGATAGAAATGTTGTGAACCACGATGCTTGAGACATTTAGGGTCCCTGAGGCAGAAAAGCAAAAAGGGAAGGATTGGACTTTAAAGAAGATGGCCGAACAGTTTTGGGCGTACAAGAAAGATTTGTACAAGAAAAATATCGTGAAGGGCCTGACACCTGACTTTGACAAAATGACCAAGCTGAAGGATCATTGGGATGTGTTTGTCGCATACAAGACAGGGGAGCAACGGCAATGACAAATAGAAAAGAATAAAGCCAATGCCGCTAGAAAGAAGTACCATCACCGGTTAGGGTCAGGGGGCTATAAGAAGGCAATGCCGAAGTGGGAGAAAATGGAAGTAGGGTTGCTAGAAAGAGGTATCGTTCTGGACATAGCCGATTAGCCGGAATGATCAAAGCATTGATACTGTGCTCACGGTGGAATGCTAGATCTTGGTGATGGCTCCCTGATATTCGACGATGAGATTCGCGAAGCAGCAAGCCGACTGATGGAAGCAGTAGAGGCCTCTGCTTATGGAACATTTAGGCCCGACAGAGAGAAGGATGAGCTTACGCTTGCACTGCAGAATGACGAGCATCCAGGCCAAACGTGAGGAAAAGGCTTGGTTCCATAAAAATTTGGATTTCAAGAGGGCATCCACACGTACAAGAGTCGCATGAGGAGCAAAAGAGATACTGAGGCGAAGTTAACAAATCTTGAGTATAGGATCGCGACGCAAGAGTTAAGGATGCAAGAGGAGGTGGAAAGACGGGTGGACCAACGCCTGGCCAAACAGCAGAGGGAGCAGACCCAACAACAGGTTCCTCCCATCTTAGTGAGCCCCTCAGGCAATCGCAGCAGCTGCGCTTCTATAGGACAAGTAGGAGAACATGTCATGGAAGTTGTAGGAGGGCCAGCTCACGACGAGCCACCATGCCCCGTTGATGAGATCGTGTAGTGGACACCGTGTGAGCTGCATAGTCCCTGCAAGAACATATCACTCAAGGTATGCTCGTAGTTATGTCATATATGTCTCGTACATTGTGAAAGTTGGTGCACATGTTAATTACTAATTAACCTCGATTCTCATGAAGGTGGCGTCAGGCATGGCTATACCAGTGGACCCTTCGAGGACATACCATTGCAGGTCGATTCCACCTGGATACTCAAGGGTTGAAGTAGAACTGGTGGAACGAGGGTTCGAGGACCTCGAGGTGGACATCCCCGAAGGAGACGAGGAGACGAAACTAGGAGACACCGCCCACGCCATTATACTATGGTGCAAGCGCTACATCGTGTTTCCCGGGCGAGAAGCGGCGTCCGTTCCTACATCTTCTTCGCCTGCACTGTCTCCTCCGCCTCCTCCGCCCGCATCGTCTCCTCGGCGGGCACCGACTCCTCTGAGGTCTCCGCCGCGGGCATCATATGCTCCATCTTCAACGCTGCAACTAGCTGCAAGTACAAGAAAGACTTGCCCACCTCGTCCCGCACCGTCAAAGTCCAGCGTATAACGAAGAAGCCAAGACTTGACGAGCCTAAGCTCCCCGCTCTCAAGACTAGGGCAAACGACCGCACTCCTGAGGAAACTGACGAGATCGTAAGAGCGCAAGTGAAGGCGCACTTCAAGCCATGGAGTCCAGTAAGAAAGATTCCTATAGACCCGTCATCTAAGGAGTTCTTTAAGAAGATGAGCACATCGGTAAAAAAGACCTTACTATCCGACTATGATCGATCAATAACGAAGTCTTTTAAGAAGGCAAAAGAAAAATCCAAAGAGGTCCCTCAGCTCGGAAAGCAACCAAAACAATCGATTGATCCGTTGCTACCGCCTGGTGAAATGGAGATAAGACAATTTATGGCGGAGACGGGACTAAACAGGGAGCAATTGCTGGCCGACGCACCAATAAAAAAAGCAACAGCAGAGGATCTGAAATACAAATTTACTTTCGGTGAACCACTTGTCAAGTCTGATCAGGTTCAAACCCTCTCTACATAGATGTACTGATTCCATCAATACTACATGGAAAAATTAGCCGCCGGAAGAGTGATGTTCGGTGCGAGGGTAAAAAACTTAGATTACTTCCAAGGAGATGATGAGTTGTGGGTTGGTTTCTAGGAAATCTTCGACGTGAACCATCGAGACGCCCTTGACGTCTCTCTTCTCAGTCTATGGGTTCTGTTAGTATTGTTTAATTAATTTTATTTCGTTCCTTAGCTGCTTGTATGTAGCATCGAATGATTGCAGTGTGCGGATAGCTGATGAAAACGTCCTTTTTTCCTGTTGTAGAATGGAGATTCAAATTTGCCGTAAGCAGGGAGCTTTCAGGGTTGGATTCATGGACTCCCACAAAGTTAACACTACGGTGATAAAAGATTTTAAGCAAGAAATAGAGGATAATATTCTCCATTTCCTGGTGCAACAACATTTCAAGACCTTCATACTATTGCCGTACAACACATCGTGAGTTTTTACCTCCTTTCGTACCAATTTCCTTCTCGTACTCATACCGTGACATATATATCATCTCACGCAATTTGCAGATTCCACTGAGTCCTTTTTGTTATAGACCTTACTAAAAGCAAACTCCATGTCTATGACTCAATGGATAAACCAAAGGAAGCTTTCACCAAAATTTTTGAAGTGCTAGACAGGTAATGCCATCCATTGCACTGTAGTTATGAGTGTTGCTATTTGTACTATATATCCGGATCTCGGATAATTAATCATAGCTTGCAACTATGCATAGGGCATGGACACGGTTCCGTACACACGTCCGCGAGAATTTCGAAGAAAAACTAGATGTCAGGATGAGCTTTTCGGTGAGTACATGCTCCAAAATTATATTGAATCATTTAATTTGTTCTAAATATATATATATATATTAAATCTATCGTTTCAATCTCCTTTAGTGTCCAAAACAGAAGCAAGGGACGAACTTATGCAGCTACTACGTTTGCAACTATATTCATACCATAACACATGGAATCAACAGTGACAAGGATCTCGATGTACGTAAACATCATTCATACACTATGTCTCGATTTCTTATTGATTTTATATATTTATATCTTATTTTTTGAAATGATAGGTTCTTTGGATGATGGAGCAACTCCCCCACGAAGCATTCATACATGCCGTTCAAGAACAACTGATGATTAGGTTATTGATCCCGCGGGAGAATTCCACTACGATGAAAAACTTATTCGTCAACCTCACCCATGATTAGAATAAAAGGATTGTAATATATATATACATACCATATATTTTATGTGTATATGTAATTACTTATAAGTCTGTATATATTTTTGTAATCTATATATGTATATATTCACTTATATGTCTCTACATATTTTGGTTATACATATCTACATATGTAATATATATATATATATATATATGTATGTATGTATGTATGTATTTATTTATTTATACATATATATGCATAATATATAAACACGCAGCAAGCAGCATATGCAAATTAAAAAAATGTAAAAATATTTTTAGCCCCGGTTGGTAAAAGATCCATCTTTAGTCCCGATTGGTGTTACCAACCGGTGCTAAAGTGTTCATTTTTAGTCTCGATTGGTAACACCAACCGGGACTACAGATAAATCTTTAGCCCCGGTTTTTTCAACTGGGACTAAAGATAGGCATTTTTAGTCTCCGAATCGGTGTCCCGGTTTGCAACCCGGGACTAAAGGGGTTGTAAACCGGGACTAAAGATGGATTCCCCAGTAATGATTACTACAGACATAATCCAGAAATAATACATTACTACATACATTGTGAAATCAGGAACATTGTTGGGAAGTCAATCAAATCATTTAGCGTGGTAGCTCAGCTGAAGTAATGAACTCTTGCTCTAGGCTATAGCATCTTTGGCTCCGCTGAGCCGATGCATTAGCATGGTGAACAGCCATCGTCGACTCAAAGCTAGCTTCAACTCTTGTTGCCAGCAATGACTGTTCTTGGTCATTTCGTTGAGCAACATGGCATCTGTTTGATACTTCTGCTCGTAAGGACTGTAATGTCATCTCTACTTGCTTCATGGTAGGTCTTTCTTCGCCTCAGGACCTCAAGCACATCTGCAAGAGAATTAACATTGTTAATCTTTTCCTCGGTTGCTTCTTCGTATATCTGAGTAGTAACCATCTCACTTAATGGCCTTATCTTTATCTCCTCAAGAAAGTAACCGGCCAAATTCAACTTTGAGCCATTCTCACTTGTAAAAATAGACTCTTTCATGAGAAGTAGCTCCAATAGTACCACTCCAAAACTATACACGTCGCTTTTTTCATTTAGACGTCTAGTTTGGTAATACTTTGGATCTAAATAACCAAATGTGCCTTGTACCTTTGTGACAATATGGGTTTGATCAATAGAAACCAATCTCACTACTACAAAAAACCCTTTTGATGCCGGTTGCCAACCCCACATAGGTGCCGGATTTGCAACCGGCACCCAGCTTCCGGCACCTATGACTATCGTCAATGGTGCCGGTTCAAGAACCGGCACCTTTGAGGTGTATGGATCGCAAAAAAAAAATGGCTTGGCTCGGCTCAATTCGAGCCGATGCCTCAAAGCCAAAAAAAATAAAAAAATCTACAAACATCAAATTTTCATTCACATCAAACATTCACAGATTCATACATTCACATCATAAACATTCACAGATTTTCATTGACATCAAACATCAAATTTTCATTCACATCACACATTTGCAGATACATTGATGCATTCCGGCGACGAGATCAGCGAGAGAGAGGATGGCGAGGGAGAGGGGAGAGGAGTAGGAAGGACGATGGGGGGACTCACCTTTGATGTCGCCGAAGCTGCCCCGCGCGGCCGCCAGAACCCTAGGCGCCCCTCGGCCTCACCGCCTCCCCTCCCACCACCTCCCCTCCCCCAGATCTGGCGGAGGGGAGAGTTCGCCGAAGCCGCCGGGCCGGCACCGCTAGGCCGCCGTCGCCTCCCCTCCCACCGGGCCACTGACGCGGGACTGATGGAGAGCACGAGAGAGAGACCGCCGGGCCGCCGCCGCCTCCCCTCCCGCCGGATCTGGCGGAGGGGAGGGCATCGCCGCCGCCTTCCCTCCCAACGCCGGAGAGTGAGAGAGAGCAAGCGAGAAAGAGAGGGACCGAGAGAGAGAGCAAGCGCGAGAGAGAGACGAAGGATCTGGAGACTGGATCGGTGGTGGCGCGGCGTCCTTATCTTCTCGTGGTGGGCCCCGCCGGTTCGGCTCATCCGCTCGGCTCGGTCAATAGGTGTCGGTTTTTAAATAAAACCGACACCTATAATATATTATAGGTACCGGTTTTTTAATAAAACCGGTACCTATAATATATTATAGGTACCGGTTCTTTTTAAAAACCGGTACTAATAGTATTGGTGTCGGTTTTTTAAAAAAAACCGACACCTATAGTAGTTTAAAGGTGCCGGTTTTCTATTTTTAGCTCGTGGGAGATGAAAAAAGGTCAATAGGTGCCGGTTTTAAATAAACCGGCACCTATAAGCCGGTCCCTATGAGGGTTTTTGTAGTAGTGTCTTGATGTCCCAAAATCTGAAACTTTGATAGTGTAAATTTGCATCTAACAGTATATTAGAGGACTTCATATCACGATGAAAGACTGATACTGAAGCTGTAGAGTGGAGATAATAGAGCGCTCCAGCAACTTCTATAGCAATCCTTAAGGTGTCTTCCTAAGATAGCGAGATACCATTACTCGAATTGTAACGCAAGAGTTCAAATAATGATCCGTTGAAAATAAAATCATACACCAATAGTGAGACCTCAGTTTCAAGATAACACCTAAAAAGTTTAATGATATTCTGATGGTCGACTTGTGAAAGAATAGCGATTTCATTTATGAACTGAGTAATCTCACTTTGCTTGATCGTCATAGACTTTTTAATGGTCACGACATGTTGGTCTGATAAGATGTCTTTGTAAACCGTACCGTGCCCTCCACAGCTAAGTATTCGTTTGTGATCAAAGTTGTTTGTTGCCTTTTCAAGTACTTCTAGACTGAAGGTATTCATTCTATCAGAAGTGGTATCATCAGACTATATTAATTGTTCTAGAAGAAGTCCTTCATTCTTTCAAAAATTCTTCCTACGTAGTCACTTCTGGATGTCTTTCTTTTATTTATGGATGAGCATTCTCGTTCTTAAGCCAAGCAGAGAAAATACGAAGACAGAACCAAGCCTGATGACAATACCTAAACAGTGAGGTGGTCCATGGTTATGCATGTTGGCCAGTACATTATTTACTTTTCTTAAATTATTTTTGCATAGTGAAATTGAATGGATCGGAGTACATAACTCACCAGGAAGAAGATTTTTTTGCCTTTTCACTGGAGTACACCGCTTTGTTCTATGATCGTTATCTATTTTAGCAGGGCACTCGTCAACATCTGCAACCACATACATGTTACAGTAAGACGAGACGGATTTTAACAGTGTAAGACGAGAGAAAATCTATTTGTAATAAGGAGGAAGTGTAACAATATACCCATATATATGTTGGCTGTGTCCAAGTGCATTAATTGTGAAGCAATGCTAACTGTGCTTGTGAAAAGGGACAGAGACAAACCTTGGCAACCATCTTTGATATATGGATTTCCTTCAAAGCCATGCTTGCACTTGCACCTATAACCAATAAAATACCCATCACCTGTGTTGACGGCCAAGCATGTACTATTAACGCTGATATGTACATATCTAGTAGTATTCTGCTGCGCCTCTTTGCAGGTGATGTCTGCTATGGCAAAATGCAGATTCACAACCTGATCAAAGTTCTCTGCAGAACCATTGGAGGCACTAGAACCAGGCTTTCTTCCTTGGGCAATAATCATTTGCTTGTGTCGATCTTTTTTGACAGGCTAAAGGTCCTGCTAAATGCAAGCTTTTTCTCTGGCTTGCATTCCAGCAGCGTTGTGGGACGACCGATCTTCAACAAAAGCACGATATCGACGGCCACTCGGCCTGTCTTTTTTACACCCAAAAACTCAAAACGGTGGATCACATCCTTCTGGACTGTGTGTTCGCTCGTCAGGTCTGGCACCGTGTTCTGTCTCTGCCTGGCTGGTCTGATCTTGCTCTTGCCCATGGCTACTCACTTCAGGTCTGGTGGCTAACTTCTAGGGCCTACCTGCTTGAGCATCTTTGCAAGTGCTTCGACTCCTTAGTCCTCCTCGTCTCTTGGCAGCTGTGAAAGGAGCGTAACTCCATGGTGTTCGATTACTCTTTCTCTCTTGTCGGTTTTGGTGGTTCAGGAGTCCATTCTGTAAGAAGGCCGTCTGTGGTCAACTGCTGGCGCCACGCCTTTTTGGGACCTGTTGCAATGTAGTGGGGCTCCACCTCCACCCTCCCTCAATATAATATAGGAATAGCGTCCAGTTTTAGCTCAAGTTCTTTCTCTTATCAGTTTTTCGTTTCTTTTCTCCTTGTCCTCCGACAATGGCCTACTAGCTGGTTGCGATGTGTAAATGAACTCTGCCTTCTTCTAATATATTGACATACAATCCTTTTGCGCGTTCACAAAAAAATATTCAAAAAAAGATATTTTTCTTTTCTAAGTTAATAGACCTTTGGGCTGTCGTCTATTAAAGTTTCACTCTACACCACTTTTTACTTAATGTTTACATCTGTCCCAAAATAATTGCATTTCTACCATAATAATTTTATTCTAAAATAATTGTATTTCTAGGACCCAAAAAAGTAGTTAGATGGAAGATATATATCTGCCTTCTAGCCTCCCATCTTCCCATTTCATCTTCTCACCTTCCTTTAACCAAGTTTATATATGCCATGTGTGCATGCAATATAATCATTAAATAGAGTTATTATGGTCATTTATGTGTGCTATTTATTTATCTGTATTTTTTTAGAAATATAATTATTTTGGAACGGTGGTAATATTAAAGTTTTGTGATGTGCTCGAGAAAAGAGTTTGGGTCCAAAGTACTATAAATACAAAATTAATTAATCTAAAGTGAAAAGATTGGATAGGTCTGAAGTGAAACTTCGATAATAAATAATGTCCCAAACTGTAATTACTCTTCTTTGTTAAACATACGGTTGATCTGCTCATATATAGGAATCATCACAAATTTGTCACTATCAAAAGAAACGTGGCTTTATCACTGAAAGGATAGTTCTCCTAAATATAAGAACTCGTGTTGAGTCCAAAACTCAAATCCAAGTGCTTGTGGGCTGGCTGCCCCATTCCTTCGGCCAGTTGACCAACTTGGTTGCACTGGCCTACTAGAAGGAAGAAGGGGGAATTTAATTGTTTGCCACTTTTACGTTTGGCAATTATCGAAATAATTTTCTAAGGTTTGCACTTACCAATTTGCCATTGGAGATAAGTGCAAATCTTAGAGAGGTATTTGGATAATTGCAAAATATAAAAGTAGCAAATAGTTAAATTCCCAGGAACCAGAGGTTGGCAGACTCAAACTTTCGGTCAAGCGGGACCAAGTGATGGCTAGGTAGCCTGACCACAGTAGTCGGCCGGTTTGGCCAAGAGATGGCCAGGTAGCATCCTGGTGTTGGAGAGGGAACGGCCAGCCTTTTGCACAAGCCCACTTGTCCCAACAGGTCTCATTCTCTTCCTGTTTTGCCACATTTGTAAACTAACTAAGAACCAATAAAAATCATATAAACGCATTAGTTTGAGACAAATGGATGCACCAAACTCTATCTCACCATTCTATTTGCAAAAAGTTGGGGCTCAGAATGAGTTTTGACACTCCAAGCTTAAACCTTTGCTCATCGCTGAGCAAACTTAGGCTTTTGGAGATCACAAGTTACCATTACAATAGATTTGGCGTTCCGTGATAGATTCCCAATAGGGAATCTGTCGTTGATGTATGACTAACTTTTAAGAAATTGTTGTAAAGTTTAGCCTCGATCGATTCTAGTGATGATTTGAGTTCTTGGTCATAGAAAATAGTCATGGTAGCAAATAGGGTCATCATAAACACTCCGAAATTTATCTTGAAAATTGGGTAGCACATGGTGACAAAGTATTCTGGCATTGAATATTGTAGCCATGGTCATCATGGACCTATATAGTTAGCCAGTCCCAGTTTTTAGTATGAGATTCTATTAAAAAAGTTTGTAAAAGAGTTGTGCTAGGACATGGCAAGTATTTTCATCATATAACTAGGAGGTCTTGTATGTATGTGCGCAAAAATGTAAAGGATGAGACAGTTTTTGTAATATCTACATGGGTTTTGTGTATTTGTTCGGCATTTATTCTTCTGAATCAGCGTGCGTACGTATACCCTGATTTCTGATTATTTATATCCGGCACTTTGTCCGGTTATAGCATCCTATAGCTTGGTGTGATTGTTTCACATGAAAACGCATCGAGCAAACTGTCTAGCTCCCTCTCTTGGTCAATAGTGAAAGCCAAAGAGCCGTTCAAGCTCGAGAGTTGAGAGGTTCTATTGACCCCCATCACTGACAAGTGATGACTTGTTTCTAGTTGTTTATTTATCTATAAATACCATGATTTAGACTGCCAATTGTTCATGTATGCATCCCCTATTGTATCCCGAAACACCTGAGTGAACCAGGAACATGATGGGAGCCATGGAGATGGTGACGAAGTATTTTTGTCACCTAGGAGTCGCCATTATGAGACTGCGGAGCAGCTGCATGCAGCAGTGAATACGCCGCGTGGCCCTATCTCCATTTGGTAGATGGACGTGAGGATCCACGCTGCCACTGCAGAGAGCGAGGTTCTGAGGCAAGAGATCGAGAGCTAAGGCCGAGCTCTCCTCGCCGAGCATGTGAACAAGGCCGAGTTGGAGACTAACTTCGGATCGACCTGAGGATCATTTTCCTTGGCCTAATGCACTGTTGATTCAGTGAGTTGTTTGTGCATGAACTGCTTGTTCAAGTATTATATATGTAGTAGTAGTTAGGTTTGTTAATTTTTTATACTCTGGTAATCTGGTAATCGTATATTTTTTATTACATAAAACTATGGTATGTATCCCGCGTGTCATTTTTTTCTAGAATTTCAAATAATGTCCAAATCAATTCAACTAGTGAAATAAATAAGTGTCACTTTGAACAATGAATGAGACAAATTGTGGTGGTTTCGCACCAAATCTGGAGTTCTTTTTCTGTCAAACCTTTCCATAGTGCATGAGCTGATCTATCTCTTGATCTTCATTGCAAATGTTTTGTTGTCAAAGAAGCAAGGTTGTTTTCCAAATCCAGATATACTCCCATTTCTTTCAAAATAGAACTACTAGAACTATAACTACACACAGAACTAATGCAACCAAAATCTACAACAATGAAGCTATATCTTTTGCAATCGCTAGTAAACCAGCCAAATGCTACCCAGGTTTAGGAATGTCTCAGCTTGTCCCACATATGCTCTTTCCTTCAAGAATTTGGCACAATCGGCCTCCCAAAACCAAAACGGATAGCCATTCCCATCAAAATATGTAAAAAGAAGCATATATAGGACGAAATTATTCAATGCCACATCAGTTTGATAAGAAATAAAATGATACCAGTAACAGCCCTTTGATTCACTCTATGGCTCGAGCACGTGTAGTAGATATGGCATGGGTTCTTGTTCGTTGTTGATCTCCTCCGTACGACCTGGTTGTCTCCATCACACCTGGGATAGGGTATCAGAGGAAGTTCTGAACCCCTCTGTCCCAAACTTGAAAAGGACGAGGCGGTATCCCCTTATATGCCACTCATATTCTACAAGCAATAGGAGCAGGGGCAACAAAACTACCTTGGAGGAAGCACGGTGGTTAGGAGCTACGGACACTAGTGGTGAACTCCGCACCACCGTCAACGGTGGGGAAGCTTGCTAACCTAAATTTGGGGACTGGATCTGGTGAAAATGAGATTTGGATGGCCGCATGGTGGGTTCTGCATAAAGTACTAGCCTCTATGGAAGCCTCCTGCAACGTGGCATGCATTTGTCTGGTATTATAGGATTGTGTATATTTGTTTGTTTCTTGTGTTTAGTGAATGAAAAATCTGGTCAGTATAACATTAATTCTAGCCACTTTAACAGTAATTTTGTTCACCGCTAATTGTCAGTCACAAGCAAGAGCAACATGTATGTATTGGGACTTGGCTTGAAAAAATACCACGCCCACAAGCAAATTCGTTTGATTAGGTAGCACATCCCTAAAAAATACGTGAAAGAGGTGTCCTGTGGTGGCTGGTGGCCGCTCATTCCCTGGCTTTAGCAGTCTTTTGACGAAGGTTTGAATGTCCTCCCGTTACTCTTCCAACAAATATTATTTATTTAACATGCGAACTGTGATGTGCTTTTATTTTTTCCTTACTTCAAATGTGTCAGATGGACACAAGTTGGATACGTGCTCTCAATTCTACTAATGGACATACTAATGGGGGTTTGTCACGGACAGCCGGAGACAGGACGGGGAATGCAAAATCACGGACTCGTGGTCATGGAGATTAGAGACTAAGACTGGGACAAGGGAGAGAAAGTGCTTAAGAGATGAAGAACCGTTGCGGCACCAACACTTTGCCTCACCTTGCGCCTAGCCACCAGCAATCTGAATCGACATGCACCTCCCTCACCTACCCATTGCTTATCGATGTTGAGGCCATCAAACTAGTGATCGATGTGGCAATTGGGCCGGGAGGATGCATGCAGATGGGGGAGAGGGGTCGTGGTGATGAGCCCCCTTCCGCTATGAGCCCTAGGCTTTTACACCTCCAACCTAGGCCTAGAGCCGACCCTGCACCTAAATCTCTGCTCTAAGTTTTGCTTTGCAATCCTAAGACGATGATGGCTCAAGTAACATCTAAGAATTATAAATTGCTCAAAGTAAATGCAATAAGAAAATGAGAAGCTATAACCAAATTTTCACCGATGTTTGAAAACTTGCCAATTTCCTATGTCATCGTTGAGGTGAGTCCAACTTTATTGGTCAAACCACCAAGTGGCCAAATCTCCTTGTCAAGAAATGGGCAAGGTGGGAGCTGGTACCGAAATGGTCTTCCCATGCCTCGACAACTGGTGGTTGTTCTTCCTGAAATCCAGAGGTGACGAACACTGAGCCACTCACAATCACAACCAAGCCTCCTTCACTACCTTTTTCAAGGGGTGACTGGGCGACTCCTCTAGCCATAGAAGGCGTCAACCTCCAAGAGTAACAAGTAGCAACCAAGCTTGGTCGATGACAAAGTGTGACGCTAGCTCTAGAAATGTCATGTGGCTCAATTTTCTCTCCAACACCTAAAAGGTAAAACTAAGTTTTCAATGTGTGCGAGTGTATGCATGTGTTCAAGTGAACTATACAAGGTGCCAAGAGAGCATCCTTGCTTAAGGGGAGGAGGTATTAATCACCAACTCGTAGGTGCCTGCCGATCAGACCAGCCATGTAGGACTGGTCAAACCAGCCACCAGTACAGTGGCAACCCATTTCCTGTCCTTGCAAGCAACCTCAGTCTGGCTGGCCTTGGAGTCCCAGTTAGACATCCCTCGGTTCGTGTAGGACCAACCAAGAACAATCAGAGTTCTATGATAAAATAACCATTATGCATATGAACTCAATACGTGCAAAGTCCATGAAAAAATAAACATGACACTAGTTCTATCGCTTTCCAATACCGTTGCCTGTGCTATTAGTTTTAGTCTGTGGTTGTCATTCTTGCCATAGCATCATTTGGATCTAACTTAAATTATTTCACGTCCAATAAACTAGTTAGTCCACAATAATAATTGTTATTAATGATTACCAAAACACAAAGTGGTGGCCTGGATGCTTCACAAGGATGTAGTTGCGTAGATCAACGTCCGGCGGTGATGGTTCAGATCAATGCCCAGTGGTGGTGGCACAGATCGACGACCAGCTATGGCAGTGCAGCTAGACGCCTTGTGGTGCAGATCAGATGGCGGCTGCAGCGGGGAGAGGACAACACGGTGGAGGCGGTGGGGAGTGGAAAAGGTGGCGGTGGCAGCGATGGTGGGGGACAGCTAGCGAGGGCAAAAAGCGAAGCTGGCAGTGGCGGTGGCAGTGCTCGATGCTGCCCGCAAGCAGCGCCATACACGATTCATAGCAATAGGGATTGAGGCAACGAGTGGGCCAAGCCCAATATTTCTCAAAAAATAATTATGGTCTCCACATGCCACATTTATTTTCTACTAGATTGGGTCAAAAATGGGAAGAAATTTAGCGTGTTATGGACCATCTTACCATGAATGATACAGTTCCATAATTTAGATTGGTTTTGGGTCAAGTACAGGCCTTCCAAGCAGGTCATTACTTAAAAAAAATTACTACTAGACGAGAACATAGTGGTATACTATTTGAGAAGGGTGTTCTTATAGTAACTTCTTTTACTACTGAGAAGGGTTCAGGAGGTTGTGCTTTTTTACTCCCAATAAGGATGCGAGAGGGGGAGATGTGTGGGGTATGATAGGCCCCTTTGATTTCCGTGAAAAAAAAAATATGAAATTTGAAGGATTTTCATCCCAATGAAAAAAATCCTTTGGAAAAAAAGTAAATCATATCCTTCTTTTGAAATTCCTAAGCACGAGGTTATACCTCCCCTCCCCCCATTTTATTCTTCCTATAACCCTATAAATTCATGTGTCTCTCCTATGTGTCAACAAAACGGCAGTTTAGAAACTTTTCTCCTCTTCTAATTCATGTAGGAATTCAATATGCATAGCATTCTTTTTCTACATTTTCCTTATTTATGTGTTTTCATAATCATGCGTTTCAATAGTAAACATGTATATTGGACATATTTTAGCAACCAAGTAGAATTCGATTGAGATAGGTCATCCGTGACGGGCTATAGTTTGACCGGTCGTCTGGGTCAAAGCTATCGGTGACGGGCATTAGTTGAGGCCCGATTGAGATAGCTTCATCCGTGACGGACTTATGCCCGTTTGAGATGATTCCTCACATCACTGACCTTTGCGCTGTGTCGGACGCCATACCCGACACAGATGTCGGTTGCAGCTCGACACAGATGAGGGTTACCGTTGTAGTGGTGGTTTAGTGCTGCTGGCTGGCTGGATGGGAGGTCAACAGATAGAGCTTTGTGAATTGCGATTTTATATTTACTACCATTGATTTCCAAGGATTATATATAGCACTATGATTTTCTGCTTTTGCATTATAGTGAATGCATTTGGGTTGTTGAATGGATGAACAGACATTGGATTCATGTCAAGTGGCACAGGTATAAGTTTTAACTCGTTTTGGCAGAAGCATAGGAGAGTAGTAAATAAGATAGACAAATAATCAATAACAAATATGTGATGTGTGTCCTCTAATAGATGAAAAGTTGAAGATGAAATTCTGTTGTTGATTTAATGCATTTACTGATATGGTCACAGTTCACATGCATCTATAATTCTACTTGGTTGCTAAAATATGTCCAATATACATGTTTACTATTGAAACGCATGATTATGAAAACACATAAATAAGGAAAATGTAGAAAAAGAATGCTATGCATATTGAATTCCTAATNAATTTGTTGCCACCGATAAGGCGCTAGCGAAGCTACAGCAAGAGGGAGCGGTACCGAGCGCGTGGGTGCCGAGTTGTTTGGAAGGAGGCACTGATCCCTTTCCCAATCTAGGACAAATCATTACCCTTACCTCTTTCATCTAATATGGTTTTCTACCTCTTCCTTCTGAATTCCTCTCACTTCTTCTTTATTTTTATGATATCCATTTTCTTTGCTTGAACCTCAATTCCATTGTTTTCCTTAATATCTTCACCCATCTATGCAAGACGTATCTTGGGGTACAACCCTTCCTAAATTTGTTTAGATACTTTTATGAGCATGGATGGATGAAGTCTTCTAGAATCTCTAAATGCTATGGTCTTCATCTCAGGGACAAGATGAAAGGAGAGTATATCCCTTCAACTGCCCGTCCTCGAGAAGGGACCGGAGGAAACATTGAATTTTTTCTCAAATAACCGTACTTGAAATTGATCTAATAAAAACAAGAAGAAAATAGATATGTTCTCTAGATTATATTGTGCTTGCATGGGAAAAGAGTGTGTTATTTTTTTAGTGTTGATTGGAGTGTAATCGCTACTATGAAAGGGAACATCTCGAAAAAATAATTTTCCTTTAATTCGATAGTAATCAAGTTAATTAGGTGTGACTGAGATGCTTTAATTGATCTCATCCATAGAAACAAAAGAATGACTATGAGTTTGCCAAATTCTACTATAGGTTGTCAAATGGGCAGGGTCTTTTCATATCCGCCTGAGCACGCATGTACAGTTCACTGCCTAGGAACAACACAACCCATTTGGCCATGGGTTGTGCTAGCACGACCCGTCTAGCCATGTCGTGATTGGGCTGCTACCCGACTTAGTGTGCCAACACGACAAGTGCATGTAGTGAGCCAACACGACATGGCTCATGAATGGCATCACATGGCTTGGCCCATGCGACATGATGACAACTGACGACTGGTGAACATCCGCCAGTTGAGCAACTGCCATCCGAGCATGAGCTGGGATGAAAGGACAGCGGGAGAATCGAGAAAGCCAAGGGCTCGAGGCAAAGCAAGCGATGGTGAGCACTCGTCGACGTAGGCCTGCACGACAACGTGCTGGCGCGACCAACCCTATTCACGAGCACAACCACTAAGCGTATCGGTAGTTGGTGGCTCACAGGCTCGAGGCAAAGGAAGTAGGAAGTGAAGGGCCACGATGGTGATTGACGAAGAGGAAGAGGAATGTGCTATCGGTGAGCTGAGGACTTCGCAAGAGCTTCACCGAAGTTTGTGCAGCAGGATGTAACAGACTCTATTCGCCTTTTTTTGCTTGGTATATGCTCTTTTCGTCCCAAAATATAATAATTTCTAGCACTCAGAATTTGTCTCAAAATATAAAAACTTTTCATTAACATTTTCTTCCTAACCAATCACTAACCCTCTACCATTCACTTTTTCCATTTACCTCCACTTCTCAATGCATCACAACCTCTCCCCAGTTAATTCTATCTACTTTTTTAATAACCGTGTCCAATTCTAAAACTAATTTGGGTTAACGGGCCTCCACACAACTCACATACCTCAATCGTGCAAGGCCGATATGACACGGCCCGACATTTCACTGGGTCATGCTTAGGCTCCAGTCTCAGCACGTGGACCGACACGACATGACTCGTTCGGTGAACCGTGACTAATTGAGCCATGCCTAAACATACCTATAAAAAAAATAAAAATCCACCATCGTTTCATGGGCTCCATTTGAAAAATAGGATTAGAACTAATAGATGTTATTTTCAATTTTCAGATTTCCACCGTTTTGGCAGGGGAAGGGATGTGCAGTCGGGTTGGATTGAGTGCTTCGCGAAATTACTAAATTACCCTCTCCATTTTGACGTATAGTTGGCCTCTGTCGTGAGTTATCC
Source organism: Oryza officinalis (assembly GCA_008326285.1). NCBI lineage: Eukaryota > Viridiplantae > Streptophyta > Magnoliopsida > Poales > Poaceae > Oryza > Oryza officinalis. The sequence continues at coordinate 14,589,343 of BDMV01000011.1, read as the reverse complement.
GTCAGTTTGCCCGCCGCCGCCGCCGCTGCCTCCGCCGCCTCCGCCGATCCCCATCCATCCCGCGAGGCGCGAGCGAGCAGGGCGCCGTCGTTCGTCATGCTGCTTCCGCCGCATCCTGGTGAGCACATCCTCCGACACCGCCACCTGCGCCGATCCCCATCCATCGCGCGAGCGAGCGAGCAGGGTCGCCATCGTTCGTCCTGCTGCTTCCGCCGCATCCGTTATGCACATCCTCTTTCCCATCTCTCTCTACCCACGCACTTTTTCTCGAATTTGGTTAACCCTAGCTTCTGTGATAGAAATTTGCCTTAACCTTAATACTAATAACAGTTTGTTTGTTCCCAAAATGTTTGGGGGTTCAACTGAACCCCCATGTCCCATGTTAGATCCGCCACTGCCTATTCTATCTATATCATGTGCACTTGAGGTACCGTCATGTGTATGGTATAGTGTTGTCGTAATTAAAACCCAATGATGTGCCTTTGGATATTATTGGAATTACTGTGTCGGGTTGAGCGCAGCAGTTTACAGTAGTGTTATTTCGTATTTCGGAATTACTGTTTCTTTATACTTTTGAGAATAATCCTGTCTTATAAACTAACTGGAACTTTTCCAATGAAACAGTTTTCACCGATAGCATCATATGTGACGCGTAACTGAAACAAGCATCGAAATACTATTTTCGTTCATTGGTATGTTCTCATTGTTAGGGTGATTTTCAACTCTGAGAAAGAAAGCACATCGGTGAGTCAGAACCTTATTGACAAACCTGAATCAGAGACATGCAACGCCAGATGGATGATGTAAGTTCGTTATTTATAAACCTCATTTCTTCCATCTTCTATGTTTCATCTATGGTGGCATAATATTATACCAATGTGAAGTATGCCCAGTTAATTTTCTTATTTACTTGTTATGATTGAGTTATTGTGCGCTGATCCTCTTGAAATGTATTGTACTTGGGTGTAAATACAAAGTAATGATATATATGATGATACGACTGATATTCTATACCATATTGTCCAGCCATAACATATGACATGGACAAAACAGTTTGTATTGAAAATTTAAAGCCCTGTGATGGTTTCAATTTTCAGCTGGTGTCAAACGCACAAGAAAACAATGTCACCTATGTGGATAGTAGTTCTGAAGAAAGTGAAGATGTGAGTTTGGAAATTTAATTTAGTGCTGTATCACTTTTTACTTACTGCACCTCAACAAGAGGCATTTAAATTGTATGAAGGATTTTTTTTGTTGTGGTTTCTATTAAAATTTGATGTTGTAATTTGTATAGCAACAGGTGAAAATATGTGACATATGTGGAGATGTTGGTGAGGAGAAGAAGCTTGCTATTTGCAGTAGGTGCAATGATGGTGCTGAACATATGTGAGATTTCATTGTTCTTATTCTTTTTCTGTATAATTATTCCGTGAAATTTTTTAATGAGATAATGTGAAATTTTAGGATGCATTATTACTGTCTTGGCTTTGGATTATCGACGAAAAATGTGTTTTGTTCATCATTTCTTTTCCATAATATCTTGTCTGAAGATAATGCTGTTTTTGTTTCTTGAAGTTTTTATGTTTTCTAATGCCTCCAGTTACTGCATGAGGGTAATGATGCCAGAGGTCCCAGAGGGTGATTGGTTTTGTGAAGAGTGCCGAACTGAGATACAGATTGAGAAAGAAAAGAGCATACTTGAGAAATCTCAAGTGAAGGTTAGTACAATTTCTGTAGGGAGTAAGGTGAAGGCTGCAAATGTGAGTAATAAAGACCTAAATGAAGAAGATATGGGGAGTTATACATCCAGTAAGAGGACAAAAGAAGATGCAGGTATTATTGACAAATCTGAACCAACATCTGGCAATGTATGCTGTTCATCCTGTTTGTCTTGTGTAAATAGTAATTGTCCTTCATTTCCTATGGGATCAGAGGAAGGGATTGTCCCTAGTGGCTGTGCTTCTACAGGAAAGGAGGAAGACGGTAGCTCATGCATTGGTGGCAGTGAGGCTGCTAATAAAAACGAAGCTTGTTATGGATGTGAGCAGACATCCAGTGGAAGAAACGATGATTTTAATTTGAAGATACTAGATGGAGAGAGGCATATTCAAAGCCACAATCATGATGTTCCATTTACCTCCGTGGCTCATGACATATCTAATATGGCTGTAAAGAATAAAAGTTCTATAAAGAGTGAGGTTAAAAGTTCTGAAGAGGTTGAAGATGTGAGTTTTAAACTTCAAATTTCTGTTTCACTGTATATCTCTTACTCTATCTTGATAGGTGGCACTGTAAGCATGGTACTACCTCTGTCCCAAAATATAGCAAGTTTTAGCTATGAATCTGGACAAACACTAATCCAGATTCATAGCTAAAAGTTGCTATATTTTGGGACGGAGGCAGTAGTTTTTCTCTAGACACTTGAGTTTTGAATCTTTCAAATAACAACAGGTGAAAGTCTGCGACATATGTGGAGATGTTGGTGCTGAGGAGAAGCTTGCTGTGTGCAGTAGATGCAATGATGGTGCTGAGCATATGTACGATTTCTTTATTCTATTGCCTTTTCTATATTAGGTGTTTTCAGTTCATGGATGCAGTATGAAAACCCGATTTCATGTGTAATATCTAATATCTGGTGAAAGTCATAGCAGCTATGAGCCGATATCATGGTAGTTATCCTATAGCTGTAGCAGCGATCGCCTGCTTTCATGGAAGCTATCCTAAATGCCTACTACAAGTTTCGATGACCTGTGGAATTACATTGTTGTTGTTAAAGCTAAAATTTGAAATTGTGGACAATGCAAGCATCATCATGAAATTTCAGTGAAAAGGCATATATTAAGCGCTATGTCTGCTAAGTTTGGAAAAATAATATTTTGTTTAAATTAACAGACCAATGGAATATTCTGGATTTTGCGCACGTGGAATATCGAATGATAAAAAAATAACTATATCTCCTGTGTTACATTTAATTTTAAATGATTTATGTTTATACTTTGTAGAAATATGATTATAAGAATGACTATCAGAAAATAACAAGGAATTGAACAACAGTCAACATATAGAATTATGCAACTTACAGGTTTACTGCTACAATGCAAGCTATTTTCTGTACTGCTAATAACATCTTATAACATGGTGTAGTTAAATTTCACGTCATTTTGAGCATACTGTAACTTTGAAGCCTGAAAAGGCCATTGCATGTAGCACTCGATGGATAGCATATTACCATGATTAACGTTGATTCAGCATATAGTAACCAGTAGTAGGAAGGAAAATTTGGTCGATTCGTGATTTCTTTTACTTGATGCCTTATCTGATGGCAATGCTGTTTAATTTCTGGATTTTTTTCACCTCTTGCGCCTTCAGTTACTGCATGCGAGTGATGATGCAAGAGGTTCCAAAGGCTAAGTGGCTATGTGAAACATGCCATAGTGAAGTAGAGAGTGAAAAGAGAAAGAACAAAATAGAATCATCCGACTTAAAGGTTGGTGGTTCCAAAGGACAGTCCTTTGTAGGGCCAATGAACAAACCAAGTTCTTCTGACAATGGTGTGGATGCTGAAAATGTGGGAAGTAACGTGTCAGACAGAGGAAATGAAATGAACAGTGTCAATAAGAGGAAGGATGGAGATGCACGAATTTCTTCATTGGTGAGACAAAATCCACTATCACGTGAAAGCTCATTCAAGTTGGATGCAAAGAAAGGAAAGGACCCTGCTGGACATGTTTCAACCTTGTTGACATCTAATTATCCTAAGAATCAAATGGCACCTCTTCGCGGTAAGTTAGTATTGTTAATGTTCAATTGGAACAATATTTTCATTCTACATTTAAGAATTTTCTAGTTCTGTTACTGTTGCAGGGCCTCACCTTGCAGGCCTGCAACCAAAGAAAACTTTACACACCAAGCTTCAATGCAGGTCAACTCTCCAAATCCACTTCTTTCAACAATTCAAAGGTCCCTAAGGTGAAACAGCTACTGAATGAAGTTCCTCAGAAGCCCAAAACTTTCAAGGACTCTTTGTCCTCTCCTATGAGAAAAGAGGGGCCAATGGGAATACTTGCTAAGTCAGCATCATTTAAAAAACCTAAATGTTTTGAGTCAGTAAATAAGGCAAAGCCTTCCACGGTGATGAATCCACTCATGAGCGAAAATGCAAGAAACAATATATTGACTTCTATATTAGGGTCCCGCTCTCTTACTGGATCAGTGGCTGTCCCAGTTCATTCGAAAGCGCAATCTTCAGCACAACATCTCAATAAAGGAAATAGAATGGCTGATTCAAATATTTTAGGCACTTCTGGCGGTGAAGGTGTTAGAAGTTTTCTTGGTAATTTTTTTGTTCTTTCCATTTATATCTTTGGTGTCTTTAACCTTTTTTTTCTGTAGGTCTTGTCTCTACTAAGGTCAGTATCCCATTATAGGATAACTTTACTTTGTTTTCCAGGACATTGTGGTATGAAGAAACCTCTTCACACAAAAGGACCTGCCAACATTGGTATGCTTGGTCCAGGTGCACAGAAAAAGACAATTCAGGTTCCAGATTCTTCACATCGGGATGATCAAATGAAGAGCCCATCTAGCTTGATCCCTAGTAATTCTAGCAGTATGTCCATTCCTGGCATCGCATCATTGAGAGATCATCAGACCGCACCTTCCACGCGAGGAAGATCTGTTGACAGCATCTCTGCCATGTCAAAGGATATGGAGGAAAAAAAAATAACGTTTTCCAGTCAAAGCTTTTCACCTAGCTGTAAACATATTGCTTCAACTATTCCAGAGTTGGATTATATTTGGCGGTATGAATATTCTTCTCTTGCTCTCATATAACTCCATATTATGCAATCACATTTCATATATGTGTTTTGCCATATTATGCTCATACCTCATATAAGGTGTTTTTGCATGTGGAGTTCATAGTGCATATTCTTTCAATCATGAAACTCTTATTTCCACATTAGCTGTTGCCATCTTTGCATTTGATAAGATTATTTCCGTGACATGCGTTTCAGTTTTCTTTTGTAACAGAGGTGGGTTTGAGCTCTCAAGGACTGTAAGATCACCTGTGCTTTGTGAGGGTTTGCAAGCCCACTTATCATGCTTTGCATCACCTAAAGTGCTGGAAGTAGCAAAGAAATTCCCTTCTAACGTTCAGCTCGAGGAACTTCCTCGTCAGAATATATGGCCTCCACAATTTCATGATAATGGCCCTACCATTGACAGCATTGGTGTTTTCTTCTTTGCCAGAGATACTGAAAGGTGTGTTCACTTCTGCTTCTCACGTTCATGTTTGATTCAATTGGTCAGAAAGCATATTCGTTAATATATACAAATTTCTAACTCAAATTACTTTGGTCTACAGCTATGAGATTCACTACAGGAAGTTGGTAGAAAATATGCTAAAGGATGATTTAGCACTCAGAGGAAATATTGAAACAGCTGAATTGCTCATATTTGCTTCAAACACCCTACCAAACAACTTCCAACGTAATAATTTCCTCACCAATTTTCTAGAGATATTTTACCTCAGCAAAATTTTTGTACTATTCTTGATTTTAATCTAATTCTGCTTCAGGATGGAACATGTTCCATTTTCTGTGGGGTGTATTTAGAGTTAGAAGAAAAGATGCTTTGAATCTTCCACCTGATCTACCCATATGTGAGTATTCTAATTTTGTAAATGATCTCTTGGCTGTGGATCTGAGTGCTCCTGTTTTTCCTTCAGGGCATTCATCCTCTAAAGACCAGAATAATGATGCTGAATTTGAACCCAACTTTGTTGAAGTCAGCTACTCACAAAAATTTCCATGTCTTGTGCTTTCAGATGATAATAATCAGGGTTGCTCTAATGGTGTGAAATCTCTACTTCATCCTTTGGGTGGAAAACCTCTAGAAGGGCAGTCTCATGAGTCAATCACAGCAATGTTTCCAACAAATAACAGTAGTGCTATTGATGATATTCTCCCTGTCCCAGCAAGAAAAAACCTTGTGAGTATTTCTAGCTTGTTCTACGGGATAACATTTGTTTGTTTGTCTTTTTATATACTGTGCTGCTTTCTATTTTGTATTGTTGAAGAGAACTGTCTAATTGTTCTACTCAATGCTGACTTAAAAATATTTAGCAACCACACATGCATATGCATTCTTCGCTTGTGTCCTTCTGTCGTTGTGCACATTTTGTTTTAGAAAATATTCATTATTTGCCCTTTCGCCCTAATAATGTTTCACTTTGGTTGTCCTTGTGCAGAAACTTTCTTATTCAGAGCAAAAAAACAAAATGGGGTATCCTTCTGAGGGTAATGGTTGTGATGTAAATTTTGATGTGAATATGAAGCTAAATACTTGTTCTTTCTCCGCAATACATGAAAAAGATGAATATATCGTTTCCCATTTTGCTGGAGTCAGTATTTTATCACTTCTCAGTATCTTTGAGTTTTTTGACTAACTTTTTTTTAAAAAAAACAGGTAACGAGAGCACAAACAATAAAACGGACAATGCTGAGCACCTGATGGATGGTGACAGTGTGAATGCTACCGAACTAAGCTCAGGCAATGTGCATACTATTTCACATGTTTCAGGTGGTGTACATAAAAGAAGCGTTGACGTGGCAAATTGGGATGATAAAGTAAATGGAAGACCTCAGCATAAGAAAATTAAACTGGATGATGGAGGTTCTGTGTGTCCAGGTTAAGCTAGGAAAATAAAAATGGAATCTTAAGGTGCATGGCCCTGACCTTTCCCCGGATGGTGGCAGTGAAAGTAGAGCAATGGCAGAGAGCTCAGTTTATGCGAGATGCTCATTTGCACCAAAAATGATCCGTTTATCGAGTGAATGGTGCAGTGTCTGGAACCATGTAATTATGCTTCAGATATTGAGTTCCTTGAGCTGTGCATGGCCAAGAAAAAAAATCTCGAGGAGTATCTTGTCCTTTCTGTCACCAAAAAGTTCGGAACATGTAGGAGCATAATGTATACAAGCTGCCTTCTGATACACAAGGTTTCCTGTGCTCGTGCTTTTGTGGCATCAAAGGAACTAAGTAAAATGCAGCCATGGTTGAGGAGTGTCGGAAAGATGTCTAGGGCTAAGCCATCTTAGATTTGGGGACTAACAGAATTGATGTGTTGTCCGATAACTCTTCGCTCCTGTCCGTTTAAGGAATCACCAGAGACAGCATTCCTGGAAAGCACTTCCAATGATGTCATGTTGATGTACTAACAATTGCTGCTTCGAGAGCACATTGTTTACTGGCAAGTGGCAACTGAGTATGCTCGACACATCCCACACATATATCTGGACTGCAAAGTGCTTCTGAGTTAAGATTTAATTTGGTCCGAAGCTGTTTAACTGCTTGTTTAAAACTTTTAGAATAATAAGATTTTTTAGAACATTAGAGTTCATAGATTTGATGTGTTTTTAGCAGTGCATGGTTTTGATGTCTCTGCTGCTGTCGTGCGCCATACCCTGATTCATATAGCTGAGGGCTGTTAGTCGCATCTTAGGTTGTCCTTCTGGAATCTGACATCACCTAGCATGCTGCGCGTGTCAGATCTTTAGTGAATATGCATTTTGAGTGTCTTTTGGCTGTGCATCTGTGAAATTATTATCAGTTCATGACGGGTAATAGCTTTGTAAATTACCTTCTATTTCATGGTTATTCAGTAAAAGTTATTGATGGGTTTTTTAGTTACTGAGGTTGTTTTTGCTTTTAATTGCTGCGGTGAAATATACCATATGTTGTAACTTTTGTTTTTTTTAGGGTTCAGCATGCAAGTAATGATGGCAGGTTATTGTATTATTTTTGGGGCATTTGCAAATTTGCCACCAACGCCATTGGAATGACAGTTATAGTGATATTTTTGTAATTTTCTAGTGGTAAGTTTACAATAACAATTCAAAACGATGGTAAATTTACAATTGCCCTATCTTTGGCCAAACCAGCTTACTGTATATATTGTATCACCATTCACCAGACAAGGACTGAGTTTACTCTGGTATACAATTATCAGGACAAAAATGTGATTCCATCCCCGGATCCGGACATAATAGTATTTAGTAGCACCGTAATTTTACATACATTGATATATTAAAACAAATGTTCAACTGAGTTCTTGTCGAGAACAGTTTTTTAACTGTTCTTTTTTAGAAAAAGAGCTCTTCACAATAGGAAATGAGCAAAATACTATATATAAATTAAGCCAATCACATTTTTGTCCTGATAATTGTATACCAGAGTAAACTCAGTCCTTGTCTGGTGAATGGTGATACAATATATACAGTAAGCTGGTTTGGCCAAAGATAGGGCAATTGTAAATTTACCATCGTTTTGAATTGTTATTGTAAACTTACCACTAGAAAATTACAAAAATATCACTATAACTGTCATTCCAATGGCGTTGGTGGCAAATTTGCAAATGCCCCAAAAATAATACAATAACCTGCCATCATTACTTGCATGCTGAACCCTAAAAAAAACAAAAGTTACAACATATGGTATATTTCACCGCAGCAATTAAAAGCAAAAACAACCTCAGTAACTAAAAAACCCATCAATAACTTTTACTGAATAACCATGAAATAGAAGGTAATTTACAAAGCTATTACCCGTCATGAACTGATAATAATTTCACAGATGCACAGCCAAAAGACACTCAAAATGCATATTCACTAAAGATCTGACACGCGCAGCATGCTAGGTGATGTCAGATTCCAGAAGGACAACCTAAGATGCGACTAACAGCCCTCAGCTATATGAATCAGGGTATGGCGCACGACAGCAGCAGAGACATCAAAACCATGCACTGCTAAAAACACATCAAATCTATGAACTCTAATGTTCTAAAAAATCTTATTATTCTAAAAGTTTTAAACAAGCAGTTAAACAGCTTCGGACCAAATTAAATCTTAACTCAGAAGCACTTTGCAGTCCAGATATATGTGTGGGATGTGTCGAGCATACTCAGTTGCCACTTGCCAGTAAACAATGTGCTCTCGAAGCAGCAATTGTTAGTACATCAACATGACATCATTGGAAGTGCTTTCCAGGAATGCTGTCTCTGGTGATTCCTTAAACGGACAGGAGCGAAGAGTTATCGGACAACACATCAATTCTGTTAGTCCCCAAATCTAAGATGGCTTAGCCCTAGACATCTTTCCGACACTCCTCAACCATGGCTGCATTTTACTTAGTTCCTTTGATGCCACAAAAGCACGAGCACAGGAAACCTTGTGTATCAGAAGGCAGCTTGTATACATTATGCTCCTACATGTTCCGAACTTTTTGGTGACAGAAAGGACAAGATACTCCTCGAGATTTTTTTTCTTGGCCATGCACAGCTCAAGGAACTCAATATCTGAAGCATAATTACATGGTTCCAGACACTGCACCATTCACTCGATAAACGGATCATTTTTGGTGCAAATGAGCATCTCGCATAAACTGAGCTCTCTGCCATTGCTCTACTTTCACTGCCACCATCCGGGGAAAGGTCAGGGCCATGCACCTTAAGATTCCATTTTTATTTTCCTAGCTTAACCTGGACACACAGAACCTCCATCATCCAGTTTAATTTTCTTATGCTGAGGTCTTCCATTTACTTTATCATCCCAATTTGCCACGTCAACGCTTCTTTTATGTACACCACCTGAAACATGTGAAATAGTATGCACATTGCCTGAGCTTAGTTCGGTAGCATTCACACTGTCACCATCCATCAGGTGCTCAGCATTGTCCGTTTTATTGTTTGTGCTCTCGTTACCTGTTTTTTTTAAAAAAAAGTTAGTCAAAAAACTCAAAGATACTGAGAAGTGATAAAATACTGACTCCAGCAAAATGGGAAACGATATATTCATCTTTTTCATGTATTGCGGAGAAAGAACAAGTATTTAGCTTCATATTCACATCAAAATTTACATCACAACCATTACCCTCAGAAGGATACCCCATTTTGTTTTTTTGCTCTGAATAAGAAAGTTTCTGCACAAGGACAACCAAAGTGAAACATTATTAGGGCGAAAGGGCAAATAATGAATATTTTCTAAAACAAAATGTGCACAACGACAGAAGGACACAAGCGAAGAATGCATATGCATGTGTGGTTGCTAAATATTTTTAAGTCAGCATTGAGTAGAACAATTAGACAGTTCTCTTCAACAATACAAAATAGAAAGCAGCACAGTATATAAAAAGACAAACAAACAAATGTTATCCCGTAGAACAAGCTAGAAATACTCACAAGGTTTTTTCTTGCTGGGACAGGGAGAATATCATCAATAGCACTACTGTTATTTGTTGGAAACATTGCTGTGATTGACTCATGAGACTGCCCTTCTAGAGGTTTTCCACCCAAAGGATGAAGTAGAGATTTCACACCATTAGAGCAACCCTGATTATTATCATCTGAAAGCACAAGACATGGAAATTTTTGTGAGTAGCTGACTTCAACAAAGTTGGGTTCAAATTCAGCATCATTATTCTGGTCTTTAGAGGATGAATGCCCTGAAGGAAAAACAGGAGCACTCAGATCCACAGCCAAGAGATCATTTACAAAATTAGAATACTCACATATGGGTAGATCAGGTGGAAGATTCAAAGCATCTTTTCTTCTAACTCTAAATACACCCCACAGAAAATGGAACATGTTCCATCCTGAAGCAGAATTAGATTAAAATCAAGAATAGTACAAAAATTTTGCTGAGGTAAAATATCTCTAGAAAATTGGTGAGGAAATTATTACGTTGGAAGTTGTTTGGTAGGGTGTTTGAAGCAAATATGAGCAATTCAGCTGTTTCAATATTTCCTCTGAGTGCTAAATCATCCTTTAGCATATTTTCTACCAACTTCCTGTAGTGAATCTCATAGCTGTAGACCAAAGTAATTTGAGTTAGAAATTTGTATATATTAACGAATATGCTTTCTGACCAATTGAATCAAACATGAACGTGAGAAGCAGAAGTGAACACACCTTTCAGTATCTCTGGCAAAGAAGAAAACACCAATGCTGTCAATGGTAGGGCCATTATCATGAAATTGTGGAGGCCATATATTCTGACGAGGAAGTTCCTCGAGCTGAACGTTAGAAGGGAATTTCTTTGCTACTTCCAGCACTTTAGGTGATGCAAAGCATGATAAGTGGGCTTGCAAACCCTCACAAAGCACAGGTGATCTTACAGTCCTTGAGAGCTCAAACCCACCTCTGTTACAAAAGAAAACTGAAACGCATGTCACGGAAATAATCTTATCAAATGCAAAGATGGCAACAGCTAATGTGGAAATAAGAGTTTCATGATTGAAAGAATATGCACTATGAACTCCACATGCAAAAACACCTTATATGAGGTATGAGCATAATATGGCAAAACACATATATGAAATGTGATTGCATAATATGGAGTTATATGAGAGCAAGAGAAGAATATTCATACCGCCAAATATAATCCAACTCTGGAATAGTTGAAGCAATATGTTTACAGCTAGGTGAAAAGCTTTGACTGGAAAACGTTATTTTTTTTTCCTCCATATCCTTTGACATGGCAGAGATGCTGTCAACAGATCTTCCTCGCGTGGAAGGTGCGGTCTGATGATCTCTCAATGATGCGATGCCAGGAATGGACATACTGCTAGAATTACTAGGGATCAAGCTAGATGGGCTCTTCATTTGATCATCCCGATGTGAAGAATCTGGAACCTGAATTGTCTTTTTCTGTGCACCTGGACCAAGCATACCAATGTTGGCAGGTCCTTTTGTGTGAAGAGGTTTCTTCATACCACAATGTCCTGGAAAACAAAGTAAAGTTATCCTATAATGGGATACTGACCTTAGTAGAGACAAGACCTACAGAAAAAAAAGGTTAAAGACACCAAAGATATAAATGGAAAGAACAAAAAAATTACCAAGAAAACTTCTAACACCTTCACCGCCAGAAGTGCCTAAAATATTTGAATCAGCCATTCTATTTCCTTTATTGAGATGTTGTGCTGAAGATTGCGCTTTCGAATGAACTGGGACAGCCACTGATCCAGTAAGAGAGCGGGACCCTAATATAGAAGTCAATATATTGTTTCTTGCATTTTCGCTCATGAGTGGATTCATCACCGTGGAAGGCTTTGCCTTATTTACTGACTCAAAACATTTAGGTTTTTTAAATGATGCTGACTTAGCAAGTATTCCCATTGGCCCCTCTTTTCTCATAGGAGAGGACAAAGAGTCCTTGAAAGTTTTGGGCTTCTGAGGAACTTCATTCAGTAGCTGTTTCACCTTAGGGACCTTTGAATTGTTGAAAGAAGTGGATTTGGAGAGTTGACCTGCATTGAAGCTTGGTGTGTAAAGTTTTCTTTGGTTGCAGGCCTGCAAGGTGAGGCCCTGCAACAGTAACAGAACTAGAAAATTCTTAAATGTAGAATGAAAATATTGTTCCAATTGAACATTAACAATACTAACTTACCGCGAAGAGGTGCCATTTGATTCTTAGGATAATTAGATGTCAACAAGGTTGAAACATGTCCAGCAGGGTCCTTTCCTTTCTTTGCATCCAACTTGAATGAGCTTTCACGTGATAGTGGATTTTGTCTCACCAATGAAGAAATTCGTGCATCTCCATCCTTCCTCTTATTGACACTGTTCATTTCATTTCCTCTGTCTGACACGTTACTTCCCACATTTTCAGCATCCACACCATTGTCAGAAGAACTTGGTTTGTTCATTGGCCCTACAAAGGACTGTCCTTTGGAACCACCAACCTTTAAGTCGGATGATTCTATTTTGTTCTTTCTCTTTTCACTCTCTACTTCACTATGGCATGTTTCACATAGCCACTTAGCCTTTGGAACCTCTTGCATCATCACTCGCATGCAGTAACTGAAGGCGCAAGAGGTGAAAAAAATCCAGAAATTAAACAGCATTGCCATCAGATAAGGCATCAAGTAAAAGAAATCACGAATCGACCAAATTTTCCTTCCTACTACTGGTTACTATATGCTGAATCAACGTTAATCATGGTAATATGCTATCCATCGAGTGCTACATGCAATGGCCTTTTCAGGCTTCAAAGTTACAGTATGCTCAAAATGACGTGAAATTTAACTACACCATGTTATAAGATGTTATTAGCAGTACAGAAAATAGCTTGCATTGTAGCAGTAAACCTGTAAGTTGCATAATTCTATATGTTGACTGTTGTTCAATTCCTTGTTATTTTCTGATAGTCATTCTTATAATCATATTTCTACAAAGTATAAACATAAATCATTTAAAATTAAATGTAACACAGGAGATATAGTTATTTTTTTATCATTCGATATTCCACGTGCGCAAAATCCAGAATATTCCATTGGTCTGTTAATTTAAACAAAATATTATTTTTCCAAACTTAGCAGACATAGCGCTTAATATATGCCTTTTCACTGAAATTTCATGATGATGCTTGCATTGTCCACAATTTCAAATTTTAGCTTTAACAACAACAATGTAATTCCACAGGTCATCGAAACTTGTAGTAGGCATTTAGGATAGCTTCCATGAAAGCAGGCGATCGCTGCTACAGCTATAGGATAACTACCATGATATCGGCTCATAGCTGCTATGACTTTCACCAGATATTAGATATTACACATGAAATCGGGTTTTCATACTGCATCCATGAACTGAAAACACCTAATATAGAAAAGGCAATAGAATAAAGAAATCGTACATATGCTCAGCACCATCATTGCATCTACTGCACACAGCAAGCTTCTCCTCAGCACCAACATCTCCACATATGTCGCAGACTTTCACCTGTTGTTATTTGAAAGATTCAAAACTCAAGTGTCTAGAGAAAAACTACTGCCTCCGTCCCAAAATATAGCAACTTTTAGCTATGAATCTGGATTAGTGTTTGTCCAGATTCATAGCTAAAACTTGCTATATTTTGGGACAGAGGTAGTACCATGCTTACAGTGCCACCTATCAAGATAGAGTAAGAGATATACAGTGAAACAGAAATTTGAAGTTTAAAACTCACATCTTCAACCTCTTCAGAACTTTTAACCTCACTCTTTATAGAACTTTTATTCTTTACAGCCATATTAGATATGTCATGAGCCACGGAGGTAAATGGAACATCATGATTGTGGCTTTGAATATGCCTCTCTCCATCTAGTATCTTCAAATTAAAATCATCGTTTCTTCCACTGGATGTCTGCTCACATCCATAACAAGCTTCGTTTTTATTAGCAGCCTCACTGCCACCAATGCATGAGCTACCGTCTTCCTCCTTTCCTGTAGAAGCACAGCCACTAGGGACAATCCCTTCCTCTGATCCCATAGGAAATGAAGGACAATTACTATTTACACAAGACAAACAGGATGAACAGCATACATTGCCAGATGTTGGTTCAGATTTGTCAATAATACCTGCATCTTCTTTTGTCCTCTTACTGGATGTATAACTCCCCATATCTTCTTCATTTAGGTCTTTATTACTCACATTTGCAGCCTTCACCTTACTCCCTACAGAAATTGTACTAACCTTCACTTGAGATTTCTCAAGTATGCTCTTTTCTTTCTCAATCTGTATCTCAGTTCGGCACTCTTCACAAAACCAATCACCCTCTGGGACCTCTGGCATCATTACCCTCATGCAGTAACTGGAGGCATTAGAAAACATAAAAACTTCAAGAAACAAAAACAGCATTATCTTCAGACAAGATATTATGGAAAAGAAATGATGAACAAAACACATTTTTCGTCGATAATCCAAAGCCAAGACAGTAATAATGCATCCTAAAATTTCACATTATCTCATTAAAAAATTTCACGGAATAATTATACAGAAAAAGAATAAGAACAATGAAATCTCACATATGTTCAGCACCATCATTGCACCTACTGCAAATAGCAAGCTTCTTCTCCTCACCAACATCTCCACATATGTCACATATTTTCACCTGTTGCTATACAAATTACAACATCAAATTTTAATAGAAACCACAACAAAAAAAATCCTTCATACAATTTAAATGCCTCTTGTTGAGGTGCAGTAAGTAAAAAGTGATACAGCACTAAATTAAATTTCCAAACTCACATCTTCACTTTCTTCAGAACTACTATCCACATAGGTGACATTGTTTTCTTGTGCGTTTGACACCAGCTGAAAATTGAAACCATCACAGGGCTTTAAATTTTCAATACAAACTGTTTTGTCCATGTCATATGTTATGGCTGGACAATATGGTATAGAATATCAGTCGTATCATCATATATATCATTACTTTGTATTTACACCCAAGTACAATACATTTCAAGAGGATCAGCGCACAATAACTCAATCATAACAAGTAAATAAGAAAATTAACTGGGCATACTTCACATTGGTATAATATTATGCCACCATAGATGAAACATAGAAGATGGAAGAAATGAGGTTTATAAATAACGAACTTACATCATCCATCTGGCGTTGCATGTCTCTGATTCAGGTTTGTCAATAAGGTTCTGACTCACCGATGTGCTTTCTTTCTCAGAGTTGAAAATCACCCTAACAATGAGAACATACCAATGAACGAAAATAGTATTTCGATGCTTGTTTCAGTTACGCGTCACATATGATGCTATCGGTGAAAACTGTTTCATTGGAAAAGTTCCAGTTAGTTTATAAGACAGGATTATTCTCAAAAGTATAAAGAAACAGTAATTCCGAAATACGAAATAACACTACTGTAAACTGCTGCGCTCAACCCGACACAGTAATTCCAATAATATCCAAAGGCACATCATTGGGTTTTAATTACGACAACACTATACCATACACATGACGGTACCTCAAGTGCACATGATATAGATAGAATAGGCAGTGGCGGATCTAACATGGGACATGGGGGTTCAGTTGAACCCCCAAACATTTTGGGAACAAACAAACTGTTATTAGTATTAAGGTTAAGGCAAATTTCTATCACAGAAGCTAGGGTTAACCAAATTCGAGAAAAAGTGCGTGGGTAGAGAGAGATGGGAAAGAGGATGTGCATAACGGATGCGGCGGAAGCAGCAGGACGAACGATGGCGACCCTGCTCGCTCGCTCGCGCGATGGATGGGGATCGGCGCAGGTGGCGGTGTCGGAGGATGTGCTCACCAGGATGCGGCGGAAGCAGCATGACGAACGACGGCGCCCTGCTCGCTCGCGCCTCGCGGGATGGATGGGGATCGGCGGAGGCGGCGGAGGCAGCGGCGGCGGCGGCGGGCAAACTGACGGATAACTCACGACAGAGGCCAACTATACGTCAAAATGGAGAGGGTAATTTAGTAATTTCGCGAAGCACTCAATCCAACCCGACTGCACATCCCTTCCCCTGCCAAAACGGTGGAAATCTGAAAATTGAAAATAACATCTATTAGTTCTAATCCTATTTTTCAAATGGAGCCCATGAAACGATGGTGGATTTTTATTTTTTTTATAGGTATGTTTAGGCATGGCTCAATTAGTCACGGTTCACCGAACGAGTCATGTCGTGTCGGTCCACGTGCTGAGACTGGAGCCTAAGCATGACCCAGTGAAATGTCGGGCCGTGTCATATCGGCCTTGCACGATTGAGGTATGTGAGTTGTGTGGAGGCCCGTTAACCCAAATTAGTTTTAGAATTGGACACGGTTATTAAAAAAGTAGATAGAATTAACTGGGGAGAGGTTGTGATGCATTGAGAAGTGGAGGTAAATGGAAAAAGTGAATGGTAGAGGGTTAGTGATTGGTTAGGAAGAAAATGTTAATGAAAAGTTTTTATATTTTGAGACAAATTCTGAGTGCTAGAAATTATTATATTTTGGGACGAAAAGAGCATATACCAAGCAAAAAAAGGCGAATAGAGTCTGTTACATCCTGCTGCACAAACTTCGGTGAAGCTCTTGCGAAGTCCTCAGCTCACCGATAGCACATTCCTCTTCCTCTTCGTCAATCACCATCGTGGCCCTTCACTTCCTACTTCCTTTGCCTCGAGCCTGTGAGCCACCAACTACCGATACGCTTAGTGGTTGTGCTCGTGAATAGGGTTGGTCGCGCCAGCACGTTGTCGTGCAGGCCTACGTCGACGAGTGCTCACCATCGCTTGCTTTGCCTCGAGCCCTTGGCTTTCTCGATTCTCCCGCTGTCCTTTCATCCCAGCTCATGCTCGGATGGCAGTTGCTCAACTGGCGGATGTTCACCAGTCGTCAGTTGTCATCATGTCGCATGGGCCAAGCCATGTGATGCCATTCATGAGCCATGTCGTGTTGGCTCACTACATGCACTTGTCGTGTTGGCACACTAAGTCGGGTAGCAGCCCAATCACGACATGGCTAGACGGGTCGTGCTAGCACAACCCATGGCCAAATGGGTTGTGTTGTTCCTAGGCAGTGAACTGTACATGCGTGCTCAGGCGGATATGAAAAGACCCTGCCCATTTGACAACCTATAGTAGAATTTGGCAAACTCATAGTCATTCTTTTGTTTCTATGGATGAGATCAATTAAAGCATCTCAGTCACACCTAATTAACTTGATTACTATCGAATTAAAGGAAAATTATTTTTTCGAGATGTTCCCTTTCATAGTAGCGATTACACTCCAATCAACACTAAAAAAATAACACACTCTTTTCCCATGCAAGCACAATATAATCTAGAGAACATATCTATTTTCTTCTTGTTTTTATTAGATCAATTTCAAGTACGGTTATTTGAGAAAAAATTCAATGTTTCCTCCGGTCCCTTCTCGAGGACGGGCAGTTGAAGGGATATACTCTCCTTTCATCTTGTCCCTGAGATGAAGACCATAGCATTTAGAGATTCTAGAAGACTTCATCCATCCATGCTCATAAAAGTATCTAAACAAATTTAGGAAGGGTTGTACCCCAAGATACGTCTTGCATAGATGGGTGAAGATATTAAGGAAAACAATGGAATTGAGGTTCAAGCAAAGAAAATGGATATCATAAAAATAAAGAAGAAGTGAGAGGAATTCAGAAGGAAGAGGTAGAAAACCATATTAGATGAAAGAGGTAAGGGTAATGATTTGTCCTAGATTGGGAAAGGGATCAGTGCCTCCTTCCAAACAACTCGGCACCCACGCGCTCGGTACCGCTCCCTCTTGCTGTAGCTTCGCTAGCGCCTTATCGGTGGCAACAAATTTCGGGAGATCCATGAGGGTTGCCGAGGGAGATTGACAGAGTTTGTGGTTTAGGGTTTCTACTTGCTGGTGTGGAGGAGCAGGTGCGCAAGAGGGAAAGAGAAATGACTGTTTGAGCAAACGAAACTCAAATGGATCTCATAAATAGGATTTATAAGTCACGTCCGATGGTTCAAATTTTGAGAAAAACAGAGAGATCGTCGGTGGAATTTTCATGGATTTGTTTACGGCAGTTTAAGTTTTTGAATTCAATCCAAATTCAAGTTCAAGTCGTGTTCTCGGTCCAGGAGAAGAAGAGGACCTTGTCACGTACTCTGCCCCTACTCGATTGTTTGAGAACGGTTGGGTGAGTTCGAGAAGGGTTGTTTGCAGGTTACTTGATCGAGAACATAGCTATAATCATTTGCATTGAAGTCGGGGGCAACTGTCAGTGTCAACGATAAGGCATACCTCCTATAATTGGGTTTGTGGTATATCGAAATACCATATACCTAAAGATATACGGGAATGTATCCTTTAATTAAGGAAATACTGCAGATAAAGAAAAAAAATATCTTTTTGGAATAGAAGGTGTTAGAGTCCTGGTCGAAGAAGATAAGGTTTTTTTCGCCCATATCTTGTTCTATTTCTCCAAGTTCTACTTGGAGAGGGAGATGATTTTTGCTATAAATACAAGGTCACCCCACGGAGGGAGGGGTATCGAGTTACAAGCTGTAGCTAATCACATCAAGATACAATCCAGAGGAAGCACAAACCCTAGTCCCCGAGTAGATCTTGTCGGGTTGTTCTCAATGGGTTCTAGTCGGCGGATTAGATCAACCATATTTTCTCTTCATTGTAATCCTTGTGGTATTCCCATTCATATATACATATAAACCGGAGTAGGGTTATTATTCATCCTGAGGGCCTGAACTAGTATAAACCATTGTCTTTTGTCTTCTAGATACGATCTCGCGCACACCTTGGTTCCAATGATCCCCATACTCTACAAAAACCGTGCTCAGCGTACTCTACAAATATCGTAGGTGGGTGTCGACGGGCTATACGCCAACCACGTTATTGTAGAGTATGGGGATCCTTTGAATCAGAGTATAAGCGAGATTGAGGTAAAAAAGACGAGAGACAGAGATTTTTATACAGGTTCGAGCCCCTTAACTGACAAGTAATAGCTCTACTCCTGTTGGCCGAAACCGGCGTTACCTTTATATATCAATATCACAAGAGTACAATATATGGGATGATCTAATCTAGTTGACGTCGGTTTGGCGGCATGGAGCTCGAGCACATAGTTGACGGCTAGCGTAGTCTTCTTCCTCGAATATGAATCCGGCGAGATTGGAGGTAGCTCTAGATCCCTCATGTTGGCCTTTGTGGCTCTAGATTGGGTTTGTCTAGGCTGTGTTGGCTTGTATTCTGACTTAGCTTGTGTTGGCCTCTTTGTTGGCTTATCCTCTCTCCTCCTAAGGGGTCTTGTATTTATACTCTCGGATGTCCCCTTGTCCAAGTAGAACAAGGGAGACAAGTATGGATACGATCCGAGTAGTCCCTATAGTATCCAACTAGAACTCTACTTCTCCTTTCTTATCTGGACCACCTTCCTTATATGAGGCATTATTCCGTATAAGGCTTGGTATATGGTGAATCCCGCCGAGCCTAACCCAAGACTATTGGCTATGCCTTATTTATAACACTGACAATGGGTATCGCCCATTGACAGTGTTGATTTTTGAGACTTAAACAAAGTCATTCGTAATATTCCAAAGACTGCATTTAGATGCCTTGAGGCAATTGGTTTATATGAATGGGTTATTATTTCTTTTGGACTTAAAAGTGCTGATGCTATGTATCAAAGGGCCATGGATTATATTTTTCATGATCTCATTAGCTTATTGGTGGAGATTTATATAGACAATGTGATTGTGAAATCAAAAAGTGTTGATGGACATTTAGCCGATTTAAGAAGGACGCTAGAAAAGATGAATCCAAACAAGTGTGCCTTTGGTGTGTCCGCTAGATAGCTTTTGGGTTTTATAGTTCATGAGAGATGAATTGAGATTAGTCAACGAAATATCAATGCTATCAAGACAATAGAATCACCAGTTAATGAGACATAGTTGTAGTCCTTGATCGGTAAGATCAATTTTGTGAGGAGGTTTATTTCAAATCTGCCAAGAAGGATTGAGCCATTTACTCCATTGTTATAAATAAAAGCCGATCAGGAGTTTGTTTGGGAAGATAATCAGCAGAAAGAATTGGATGAAATTAAGAGTTATCTAAGTTCTCCTCTAGTATTAGTGCCACCATAGAAAGTAGTTCTATTCAAGTTATATCTATCAGCCGATGAGAAGTCTATCGGTTCAGTTTTTATTCAGGAGCTTGAAGGCAAGGAAAGGGTTATATTTTATCTTAGCAAAAGGCTTCTTGATGCAGAAACGAGATATACCCTGGTGGAGAAGTTATGCTTATGTTTATAGTTTTCGTGTACAAAGATGAGGCATTATTTATTGTCAAATGAGTGCACGGTGCTTTGCAAAGCCGATGTGATATATTATATGCTATCGACTCTGGTGTTGAAGGGAAGAGTTGGATAATGGATTTTTGTTTTAACAAAATTTGATCTTCGGTATGAATCGAGTAAAGCTGTCTAGGGGCAGGCCATAGCTAATTTTGTGATACAGCATTGGGATGACTGTGTCGGTTATGTATAACCGATGCCATGGACTTTATTTTTTGATAGATCGATTTGTACATATGGATGTGGCATTGAACTAGTAATTATTTTGTCTTGGTAGGCAAGTTTTGAGTTTGCATTTGTAATAAAGCCATATTATATCAACAATCAAGCATAATATGAAGCATTTCTCAAAGGGCTCCTGTTATTAAAAGAGGTTGAGGCCGATTTAATAAAGATTATTTGGGATTCATTATTAGTGATTAAGCAGCTATCTAGGGAATGCAAGGATGAAGTTTTGAGGGTATATCATAGAAATTGTCAAGAATTGATGGGGAATTTCACAATTATATCAATGAAGCATATCCCTAGAGAACAAAATGCTGAGGCCAATGGTCTTCCTCAAGGGGCATCGGGTTATAAGCCGATGTTGAAAGATGTTGATATTGAAGTTGCCAATGTTGATGCTAATGATTGGAGAAGTGAAATTATGATGTATCTAAAGAATCCATCTCAATCAGTGTCAAGGAAATTGAGATACAAGGCTCTTAAATATGTTTTTCTTGATGATGATTTATATTATCGAACGATTGATGGTGTTTTACTTAAATGTTTAAATCTAGAGGAAGCCAAGGTAGTTATGTGCGAGGTGCATGAATGAATTTGTGGGACGCATCAATCGGCTCATAACATGAGATGGTTGCTTCGAGAGTTGGATATTTTTGTCCAATGATGCTAGAAGATTGTTTCATATATTATAAGGAATACCAAGATTGTCAGATGTTTGGAGCTATATAGAGGGCACCAGTGTCGGCTATGAATCCAATAGTAAAGCCATGGCCGTTTAGAGGATGGGGTATTAATATGATCGGTCAGATTAATCCTCCATCAGGCAACGGGCATAAGTACATATTGGTGGCAACCTATTATTTTACAAAGTAGGTTGAAGCAATTCCTTTGAAGAAAGTTGATGCTAAGGATGCCATTGAGTTTATTAAGGAACACATAATTTATCGGTTTGAAATTCCTCAGACAATAACATCCGATCAGGGATCTATCTTTGTAGCCGATAAATTTCTCAGGTTTGCTGCCAATATGGGCACTAAATTAATAAATACTTCTCTGTATGATGCTCAGGCTAATGGACAGGCAGAGCCTTCCAATAAATGTTTGATCGAATTGATTAAGCGGAAGATTGATGAACAACTATTGATGCAAAATTCGTCGTGACACACGAAGGCCTGAGTGATTTGCTTAGCTTCAATGCAGGTCCAATCATTTGGGTTCAGGGCGTGCTAGTTAGTTTGATCCTGCAACTAACAAGATAGAAATAGATCGATGATAAAGTTGCCGATCGGCCAATATGCTAAGGTGATGTAGCGAGGCTAGCCGATATAAATAGGATTTTGATCAGTCGGTTGTAGATTCAAATAATCAAATGAACAATGGGATTTATGTTATTATCGGCTGGAACTAAACTATGCATAATCATCAATAAACTGTTCTTTATCAAAAAAACAACCTTGATAGATCAAACCGAACCAAGACAGTATAAGATTGAAGTTGATAAAGATATATTTGACTAAAGATTATACAAGTTTGAGTATAAGTTGATGTAACTCAAAAATAGCAATGAGATAATATAATACAAACCAATTGGCCAAAACTGATATAATACGATAGATGTAAATCAAATGGTTAAAGCATATATCGGTTAGAAGTCCGATGTAAATAAATTAAAATGTATATTGGCTAACTAACCGATGCATCTGATAGATGAAGCCCAAGATAATGAAAACCCATCAGCTAGAACTTCGATGAACGTTGCATAAAACCTATCGGCTTACTAGAATTAAACTTAATAACAACAATCTAATAGATCGGACCTAACCGAGACAGTATAATATTGAGAATGATAAGAAAAACCTAGTTAGCCGATAGATCTATACAAACATGATGGATATAACAAATCTATCTAAAATAGCAGTACAATTAAAGAAACATCAACTTAGTAAAAATATCGGACCTAACCGAGAAAGTCCTAACTAAGCCAATACAACTTTAAACAGTAATGTAGCGAAAGATAGAATCGATATATCAGATATGCAGCGCTTGCGTCAACCTAGATAGGATATCGAACTTAATCGAGAAAATTCTAGCCACGCCGATACAAGCGAAGTTGACGGAACTTACTTACTCATCAGAGATCGAACTCAACCAATGCATCCCAACTCGAAACTAAGAACTCGCCGGAATAAAAGGGTGACGATGCGTCAAAAGTAATTGTATTGATCTGTGGAGATGATTTGCAAAGACCTTGGGTGTACATATTTATACCCTCAGGTTGATACTAGTCCTGATCGGACACTAGATATAACTTCACGATTAAATTGCATGCCGCGGTCTTCATGATTCCTTCTTGAACTCGGTCTCTTCTGAATAAACTTTCATCGGTTGGTTGACCTCTTTTCTTAATCGAATCCACTAAAGAATCATACCAAATTTTGGTGTTAACAATAGCCAAGGAAGTGACATACTATGTTAGCCGATTCATTATGGGCTATCGGATGGTGTGTCATTGATCTACTCAAGTACCACCTTATTAGTTGGTTTATAGGCATGAAGTTGTTTTGCCATGGGAAACTAACATCTGCTCGAGACGAATTCCTTTACAGGATCAATTAACAGCCAATGAGTATTATAATTTGATGACGGATGAGTTGAAAGACTTGGCTCAGGATCGGCTACGTGCACTTGGAAAAATCAAGAGAGATAAAGAAAGGGTTGCAAGGCACTATAACAAGAAAGTGGTACCGAAGTCTTTTGAAGGAGAGCTAGTTTGAGTTGATTTTTCCAATAGGGACAAAAGATAATAAGTTTGGAAAATGGTCACCTAATTAAGAGGTGCCTTATCGGATACATCGATGTGTGCCACGTAATGCGTATATGCTTAAATGCTTTGACGGAGAAGTGTTTGGGAACGCGCTCAATGGGAAGTATTTTTTTTTGAGGGGATCAATGGGAAGTATTTGAAAAAGTATTATGCTAGAGTTTGGATTTATTCATAATCAGTTGGACGGTTGAGAACACTGGACCGATCATTTGCATTGAGGTCAGGGGCTACTATTAGTGTTATCAATAAGGCATACCCCCAATACGTGGGTTCATGGTATAGGCAAATACCATATACCTAATAGTATACAAGAAGGTATCCTTTGATTAAGGAAATACGATGAATAAATAAGAAAAATATCTTCCCGGAATAGAAGATGTTTCGGATAAGGAAGGAGAAGCGGAGTCCTACTCGAGCACTACATGGACTACTCGGATCGTATCCATACTTGTCTTCCTAGTTCTACTTGGACAAGGAGACATCCGAGGGTATAAATACAAGACACTCTAGGAGGAGAGGAGGGCAAGCACCAACAGAGGCCAATAGACGTCTAGACGAATTAGACGCGCCAAGTCAGAATACAAGCCAACACAGATCTAAACAAATCCAATCTAGAGCCACAAAGGCCGACATGAGGGATCTAGAGCTAGCTCCAATCTCGCCGAGTTTATATATGAGGAAGAAGACTACACTAGCCATTGACTACATGTTCGAGCTTCATGCCGCTAAGCCAACGTCGACTAGATTAGGTCATCCCAAATATTGTACTCGTGTGATAGTGATATATAAACACTAGCACAGGATCGGTTATCTCTAACGGGCTTCAAGCGTCATCTCTAACGGGTAGGGCCCCGTCACTAAGCAAAGGTCAGTGTTGTGAGAAAATATCTCAATCGGGCATCAGGCCGTCACGGATGGACGTTATCTCAATCGGGCCTAACAATGTAGCCCGTCATAGATAAGATTGACCAAGCAATACAAGTCAAACCAGGTTAGGTAGGAGCCCGTCACGGATGACTAATCTCAATCGGGCAAACTACTGAGCCCGTCACTGATGACTAACCATCTCCATTGGGCCTTGCGGAACAGCCCGTCACCGATAGGTTTGACCCACCTGTTGAGTCAAAATAGTCTTGGTTCGGATGACTTATCTCTATCAGGCTTAAATTAAGAGCACGTTAGTGATGACTATATCCCTATCGGTCTTTGTTTGGAGCCCGTCACGGATGAATATCTCTTTCGGGCATTTTTAAAATGCCCGTCAGGGATGAGTATGTCAGCAAAAAAAGTAAAATTTGTTTTTTTGGCTAGCCTCAGGCCTTTGCTAGCCATGCCCGCTGCAAAAATGACAGAAGCATATATGCATAGTCCCATTCCCCAGCAACCCCATTCCCAGCATATTCACATATATTTGCACATATTCAATCAATATTTCAGTCCAAACACATATTCCATCACAGTACAGCTAATTCACAAAATCAAACATATATACATTCACATCCATAGACCCATTCACATATATATGTCATTCACATCCTTTTTTGCTCTCCAAACTGCCGACTTGCATCAAAACCTATAAAACTGAGTTATAAATTGGAACAAATTTATATGTAATTAGAAATGCAAATATATACAGAACATCGCGCAGAATTGTATTACAAAGAATATTTACATAAATCAAATGTTTGTCGTAAGCATTGCAAATGTTCAACCAGTGGGAGACGAGCTAGCTAGGACTTGACTCTAAACATTCCTTTGGGTGACAAGAGATGTTCTAGTATGAATTGTGCTATCTCCTCTCTAATGATATCAAAGTTGTTTTCCGGAATCATTGAAAGTTTTTCCTGCATGTGAAGCGCCAAGTTAGTCTACATACTTGGAAAGTTAGTCTACATGTAGTATGAATCGTGCTATCTCCTCTCTAATGTATATAAACAATTGAAGCACACACCTTAAGGTCGAGCAATGTCACCTTGTCTGCAAGGCTCCTCATGTTATGGCAGACATGGAACCCACACTGGTCGCCAACTTGTTGACGTATTGGGAAGTCTTTTTTGTGACCGAGTGTGGGATGCCCTTCCTTATGCCTCCCGCCTTTTGCCACGTATTGGTCCCAGGCGTCGTTCAAGGCAGCTTCGATCGCCGACCAATCGTATATGTCTTTTTTGATATTGGAGTTAAGGTAGTATACCAAACTCCACTTCGGCACTATGACCAGGAGAATCCAATGACGACCGCGACTTTAATAAATTGCAAATTAAATACTAAAGCTATACGCGTCGCACATTTGATTCTAAGTAGGGTACACGCTTACTGTTTAGAGTAGGCACACATAATGAAGTCCTTGTCTTGACGGGATCATAAGCAGTCCTTGATATATTCTACCATGCTGGCTTAATCGTAGTTCATAGTTGTCTCGTTTACGACAGCTGGATCGAGTAAGGCAACATGGGGTGCATTACGATGAATATGCTTCCAAGTTAACCTAGAAGTAAGACAAGAATCCGGGTAACCGTAATACAAGGATAGTTATTACTATATCTCGTACGCAAGAATACTTACAAGGAGTAGCACTTAAGGAGGTTGATGTCAACTGCTCGCACCCTGTATAGGTCCCATAGATCTTTAAAGTCTACGACGATGAAGGCTTTAGGGCCGAGGAACGACTGTCTATCGTGCTGGCCCGTCATGAAGGTCTCTCTATGTTTCCTCCTTGCGTTGGACCTCTCCATGTAGTACCCATGCAATTCCTTGCATGCAGGGCCCATCTTCGATAAGGTGTCGTCTCCGACCAATGGCATGCCTAATGTGAATTCGGCCGAAGACTTAGGAGGAGCTGATGGCGCCTTGCCATGATCTAGCTTCTTCAGAGCCAGAAGCCGCCCTTCCACATTTTCTCTTCCTCTCCCCCTTCCAGCAGCTCTTTTGCATGTTCCAAGCTTGGGTGGAGAAGATGTCACCCTCTTTCTTGTTTTGGAGACTGGGGGGAGGTGCACTCTGCTGTTGACCTCCGTACCGTCATCCCCAAAATCTGTATCATACTGCAATTGGAGATCTTGATCTCCTTCTTCAACGGTAGGAGGGGCAGATACAAGAGTTGGAGGGGGACGCAGCGGCAGCGGACGAGCACTTGGTGCTGGACTAGGAGTTATATTGATCTGAATGTTGTGCTTGGGCCATTGGATAAAGGTCCCACGTGCAGCTCCAAGGTTTAGAATCTCGTCATTTGGTGGGTTCGGGAGAGTGAAGCCAACCCAATCAGGCTTCACCATGTCCACTTGAACTTTGGCATGGCCGGCTAGCAGCTGCCCCCCATGCACTCGGGTCTCTAGCGTAGGCTTGAATGCAAGACCCTCTGTGGCAGGAATTGCAAATGCATGTGTCATCCTAACGACTAGGGTGCACGATGTGGGTCCCTGCAATAGATTCATACTTGTGTTTATAATATGTTATAATGTACTGTGGTGCTAAGACAACATATACGTTTTTGTTGGTTGTATCGTTATGTGGTCCACCGCAGTGGGGGCTGGTGGTTCTTGTGCTGCCACCTTAGTTGATGCGCAGCTACTACGCCTCTGCGTGGGTCTCATGTCTACTATGGGAGCGGCAGCAGGCTTGCTTTCCCTGAAGCGTGCCTCCACCCGAGCCTCCACTTGTAACAACTTCTCATTGAACTCTTCTCGGAGCTCGTTTCTAATCTCCTCCCGAAGTTGTTCCTTAAGGCATGCATCTTTCTGCGCCTTTGATAGCTTGTGCTTCCTGTACTGCCACGTGTATTGGGGAAACCCAAGCTTTCATGGAACATTGGAGCCAATGCCCCTTGTCCGTCCACGGTGTTCTTCGGTTCCCAATGCTTTCGTGAGGATGTCATCCTCGCGACTTTGTGAGCAGACCTCTTGGGAGGCCTGTCTCTCAGCAGTCAGGTCGACCTGCGGTACAGTTAGGACGAATTAAATCAAGAGTACGTTACAACCTAACGAAACATACTCTACGTGTGGTACTTACGATTTTCTGATACACCGCTTGATCTTCGGGATTTGGGAACGTAAGTGTTCCATCACTATTCTTCTTCACCCTCGCCCTTGCCCAGTTCCTTGCTCGGGTGGTCGGGATATCACCAAGAACTGGCGGCGTGTTAGATTCTGCAGCAGCTTCATCCTCCTTGACCCATTCCTACAACTTCCCGGCGTAGCCTCCGGTGCCAAGCCGGTGCGGGTGAAGGTTTTTTGCCTGCAACTCCCTATAGGCCTCGCTTTTTGCCCGAGGCTCAGGGGTTGATTTTACGACATGGAACTCTTCCCACACGATTCGGGAGATGAACAGGTACTTCCCAAATGGTTCTGGCTGGGCGGGGTTGAGGACATAGTCAGTGACCAGCGTGGTCTTGAAATTTTTTCACAAGTTGCCCATCTTGTGGATAGCCTGCCGCTTGAGTCTTGCCTTGTCCTCTGGGGGGTATTCGAAGCTTTCCTTGAACTGCTTTCAGGCCTCATCTTTTTCTGCTTGTGAGACCAGATCGATGTGGTCCTTCAAAATGGTGAAGCTCCGCCTCCCTAGGACTCCGCATATCGTTGAGAACTTTTTGATAGCTTTCACAGGAGCCGTCGGAAATCCCAGATCATCCACCTCTGTTATGGTGTATACTACTTGAGGAATTTTATTTTGGGTCCTAGGAGTCTGGCTCGATGTTGTCCTACTAGTAGTCGCTGACATGGGTTCGCCTTACTGCGACATTTTCTATATAACTGTTGTACGGCAAGAAAGTTAAAAAAAGGTGTACTACACATATATATCTTGATTTACATGTAGCTCTAACTTAATTTTGGCATAAAAATGTAGCTGTTGGTTCCTTGGAGGAATACAAAAATGTAGTTTGGGTGTTTTGATCCTCTCCGGTCTAAAATCATATAAACACTTTTTGAACATAATAAAAAATGTTTTTAAATTTATGTTGGATGGAAATCATGTCTAAATTTATCTAGAAAAAAAACTATATAAAAACACGTCGGTATCGATAGGAAAACGGTAATAAATATCAGAAACACTAAACAGTGAAATCACACATTTGAATTTACATAACTATATAAAAACCATCGGGAAAAGCATGAAAAAAAGGCTCGAATGATACAGTCCTCCATCACAGCAGAATAAATGGGGTGATCTAAGTAATAAGTAAAAGGCATGGTGGTAGTTATAGGAATTTTAGACGATACCACAATGTTGTATACATTTTTCAAAAACACCCATTACCATATGTAACGAGTACAAACAACGCTCTATAACGTTTACCATCTTTTTATTAATTTAGTGGCTTACCAGTGGGACCCACATTTTTGTTTTGCAAAGAAAAAACAACGCAGTACACATATCGACTGTTATTCCAACACTGATGAAAATAAAAAAACAAGTTAATCTAATCCCCCAAATCATTTTGATTTCATTTAGTTTTTGGCACATTTGAATTTACACATTTAGGAATATATGATTTAGGAATATATTAACACATGAACACATGAACACATGAACACATTTGAATTGGCAGCAAAATTTTAGGAATATATGATTTAGGAACATATGAAGACATGAACACATGAACACATTTGAATTGGCATCAAAAATTTTCATTTAGGAACATATGAACGCATCAAATTTGATTGGCATCAAACTATTCTAAATGGGAACCTGTTGACGACCGGTGGGGAGAGGCAGCGGCAGCGCGACCGGCGAGGGCGTGGGGGCACGGTCGACGAGAAGGAGGCCGATCTTGGAGGGAAGAGGCAGCGGCGTCAAGGAGGTACTGGCGGCGGCGAGGAGGCGGCGGCGATGAGGAGGTGGCGGCATCTAGGAGGAGGAGGCGGCGGTGGTCGAGACAGAGAGTGAGAGTGAGAGGGAGGAGGCGGCGGCGGCGGTCGGGACAGAGAGTGAGAGTGTGAGGGAGGAGGCGGCGGTAGATCTGGATCTGGACACTATTGTAACCCTGGTCCAAGCTTATCACTATCGGGCAGAACTACTATGCTCGATACGGATAACACACATCCGTGACGGGCACATTTGATATGTCCGATACAGCTGACATACATCCGTGACGGGCAGAACTACTACGCCTGATAGAGATAACATCATCTCTGGTGGGCATTAGTTATATGCCCGATAGAGATAAGCTCATCCCACTATAGAATTAAATTATTCCTTAATTATTCCTTAATTGTATTTAATAATGATATTTAAGTTATAAAATCATTTATAATTAACTTATACCCGATTTAAAATTGCTATTACATTTCATTTATGACATATAATTACCAAATCACCTTTTTAAATAGTGTAAAATTGCTTTTAAATTTTAAAAATCGTATGTAATTAAAATATGCCTTGTTAAAATAGTATAAAATTGTTATTAAATTATAATAATCACGTGTAATTAACAAATGCCCTATTAAACATGGTTTAAGTTACTGGAATGGCTTGAAACAAAATACTTCATTACTTATAACAATTTGCAAATTACAAAGACTTCATTTACAAGGATATGCCTTCCAAATGGTCTGAACGAGCGTATGCCACATCGTCTTTGGGATCATCTTCAAGGGCGATCTGAGGTGTCACATGAAGATTTTGGTTGTATTCTTTTTCATCGACGACGTTATCAACCCCAACAATTCTTCGCTTGCCATCCCTAACAACGTGCAGCTTTTTGTTTGCGGGGTCTTTTATGTAGAAAATCTGCTCGACCTGCTTCGCTAGGACGAATGGTTCGTTGACGTATCCAACCTTGGCCAGGTCCACTAAGGTGAATCCTTCCTTGTCGACTTTGACCCCAGTGCGAATATTCACCCAACCGCAACGAAACAATGGGACTTTGAAGCTCATGTAGTTAAGCTCCCAGATCTGCTCTATGCGACCATAGTATGTGTTCGATCTAGCTCGATCCTGATATGCATCTATACGGACTCCACTATTTTGAACTGTGCTTTTCTCATCTTGTGTGATGGTGTAAAATGTGTACCCATTGATATCGTACCCTTGCCATGTGTCAACATCCCAACATGGGCCCCTTACCAACCTTCGCTAAATGCTCCTCAAAGTATGGGGTTACTTCAGCCATATGTCGCAGCATGGCGAAATGAGCCTGCACATAGAAAGTTTGATCGGGAATAATTCTTTTTCTGCCTGTTGTGCCAACACCCGCCAACCTTCCTTCGTGGCGAGATGCAGGAACCCAGATAGGATCATTCTCGGCCATGTAATCAACGCAGAACTCAAAAACCTCCTCCGTCGTGTACCCTTCAATGATGCTTCCCTCCGGTTTTGCTCTATTTCGAACATACGACTTAAGAACTCCCATGTATCTCTCGAACGGGTACATCTCCCTTAGAAAAGTTGGGCCACATATTTTTGTTTGCTTCACTAGATGAATAGGGAGATGAACCATGATATCGAAGAAAGACAGTGGAAAATACATCTCCAAGTGACACAGGGTATTATTGACAATATCGGCCTGCATCCCATCTAGATCTTCAGGATCTATAATCTTCTGACCGATTGCATTGAAGACTTTGAGTGACGGACTTTGGGTGGTAGAATGCCTCTGATAGCAACTGGCAAGATCTGTGTGATTAGCACGTGGCAATCGTGAGACTTCATTCCAACCAGTTTTAGATCCTCCAATTTAACGTACTTACTGATCCTTGCTGAATAGCCCAAAGAAACTTTAATATCTGCCAGGCATGATAGCATTGCGATCTTCTCATCCTTCGATAATGTGTGGCAAGCTGGCAGGAGGTACACTCTTCCTGTCTCTTCATCCCTAACAGGCTGAAGTTCACTGCGAATGATCATCTCCTGTAGATCTAGGCGCGCATTCAACCCGTCCCTTGTCTTCCCAGGCATATTCAGCAGTAGCCTAATCAAACTATCGCACACATTCTTCTCTACGTGCATTAGATCAATGCAATGACGGACCTCGACATCTTTCCAGTAAGGTAGCCGCCAAAATATGGATTTTTCTTCCACATACCCTTATCATTTGCCTTGCTACGTTTTTTTCTTTCCAAACTCATTAGTAATGTCCTTCACCATGTCGTGCACTTGATCTCTAGACAAATCCTTGGGAGCAGACCCAAGTTCTCTCTTACCGTTGAAAATTTTCTTCTTTCTTCTAAAGGCGTGGTGTAGTGGGAGCCACCTCCTATGACCCATGTAAACCATCTTTCTTGACTTCTTCAGCCACCTGCTGCGTGTATGTTCCATACAGTCAGAGCAAGCCTTCTTTCCTTTCACGGTTTGTCCAGAAAGATTATCGAGGACGGGATAATCATTAATGGTGCAGAACAATAGAACTCATAGGTTGAACTTCTCTTGACCATATGCATCCCAAGTTTCCACACCTTCTTTCCAGAGAATCTCAAGATCATCGATAACAAGCTCCAAGAACACATCGATATCATTGCCGGGTTGTTTTGGACCTTGGATTAACAAGCACAACATAATATATTTCCTTCTGAAGCACAACCATGGTGGGAGGTTATAGTTCGCAATAAGAACTGGCCAAGTGCTGTGAGAACTTCTCATGTCTCCGAAAGGATTCATGCCATCCGTACACAAACATATCCTCATGTTTCTGGGGTCGGCAGCAAAGTCTTTGTGCTTTCGATCGATATTTCTCCATTGAATCGAATCCGCAGGGTGTCTTAGCAAACCGTCATTCCTTCTCTCTGTGGCATGCTAACGTACTAACTTTGCTTCGTTGGGGTTGGCAAATATTCTCTTGAAACGATCAATGATAGGTAGATACCACACAACCTTCGCCGGACCACCCCACTTTGACTTCTTTCCCTCCCCCGCACTTTTCTGTCGCTTGTATCAAGAAGCCTTACAAATAGGACAAGCATCAAAGTCCGTATATTGCTTGTGGTACAATATGCAGTCGTTAGGACAAGCGTGAATTCTACGGACCTCTAACCTAGGGGACACAAAACCTGCTTTGCTTCATATGTCGTCTCGGGCAATGTGTTCTCTTCAGGAAGCATGGCCTTCAATATTCCCAAAAGATCTGTGAAACTCTTGTCTGTCCATCCACTACTTGCCTTTAGCTTCATTAGGTCCAAGGTAGCTGATAATTTGGTGTGTTTTGTCTTGCATCCGGTATATAGAGGTGTCTCTGAGTTACTGACCAACCTGCTAAACTTTATGGAATCTCTCTCGTTGTAAGTTGGATCCCCAACGTCACGTAACATGTCTTGCAGCAGATCAGGATCCATATCAACCATTTCACCACCTAATGGAGATGGTATAAACATGTCATGCTCATCTTCATCTCCTTCTTCATGATTGTTTGCGCCACTTATGTCTGCGACTGCACCACTTCCCGATTCTTGCTCTCCATGCTTCACCCAACATGTGTAGCCCTTCATGAATCCCCGTTGTATCAAGTGAGAGTGTACGTCTACTCTGCTTTCAAACATATTCTCATTCTTGCAATCTCGTCATGGACAACACATGTATTTGTTGTTTCTTCTTTCCTATCTTCCTCCGCAGCGTTCATAAAACTTAATACGCCATCTCTATACTCCTTGAAATGATGTTTGAAAGTAGTCGCATACATCCAACTTCGATCCATCGCTGCAAAAATGAACAAAATAATAGTTAACATCTCATTAGATAAGTACTACTAAATTAATAAGTACTACTTACATTAAGATTTTTCTGTTTTTCTTTAAAAAAAAAACAAAAATTCGCCCCCTTCAACCTCCCACCAATATAGTCAACAGTGGGATAACTTCAGACAACAGTCGAGTGGAGTATTTATAGTGTGCAAAATATATCTCAATCGGGCCAAATAAACGACATCTTTAACGGGCGCACAATTATCTCTTACGGACGTAATAGAAAACCCATCATCGATATGTATCATCGGTGACGAGCGTTTAACCAAATCTCAATTGGGCCTTATTTGGAGCCCGTCACCGATGACACTCATCTGTGACAGGCTTTATACTTGGGCCCGATTAAGATAGTAGAGGTAATCTCAATCGGGCCTAACCTTGTGCCCGTCACAGATGAGTGTCATCGGTGACGGGCTATAGGTATATCCACATCGAATGAGTACATCTACAACGGTGTTAATTTTAACCCGATTGAGATTACTTTGTTCTGACGGCCCACAAAGTCTAGGCATGTGAGGGTCCGTCACAGATGAGAGGATCTGTACTAGTGAAAGGCAACACCGGCTTCGGCCAACAGGAGTAAGGCTATTACCTATCAGTCAAGGGGCCCGAACCTGTATAAAAATCCCTATCTCCTATCTCTTTTACTTTAATCTCGCGTATACCCTCGTTCCAACAATCCCCATACTCTACCAATACCTTGGTCAGCATACAATCCGTTGACAATGGCATGCCAGGTAGGGGAATTGGTGCTTCAAGGTTTCGACGAGATGAGTTCAAGAGCGGGTCTTTCGATGACAAACTCTTCGACGACATCGGCTTTGGGAGATACGACCCAACCGGAGTGTGTTCTCCTATAGATCGAGACCCTCGTCATATCAATCTTCATCAAGATATTGCCCTATAGATTATTCGATGAGGGATACTTCAACGACTTTGGCCCTGGGAGATCTGACCCAACCAGAGTGCGCTCCCAGACCAGATTAGAATCATCGCTACCAACAATTCCATCTATCGATATCGTCCAAACTTCAAGACGTCGTTGCCGTGGAGAACAACGGTTCAACATTGCCGGCCATGCCGACTACCCAGAGTTAACATCGCCGCCGTGGAAAATAACAGTTCAATATCATCGACCATGAGGCTTCAATCCGGGTCGACTATCTCGGAGTTGGTTAGCATCGCTAATCAAGGTAATTAGTCTATTGATTTTTTAAATCAATCTATTGATTTCGTGATACATCTAGCATGTGTCTACAAAGGCATGCAATATTTCATACAATTTACCATATTTGTTTCCAGAACCATAATTTATTATGTTTACCTAGATCATATTTTTTTATACAATATCTATTGTGCGAGCATTTTCTATGTTAGGCTAACTAAAGTTTAATACCCGGGGCTTGCTTTGTTCTTTTTGTATAAATCATGCTTACTTATGGTAAATATAGTACCCGATATTTAATCTAAATATGCTCATTATATCCTGATAATACTAGAAGATTTATACAATTTTCTGAGTACGTACTCGGTATTCTCTGCTATATATCTTGCCTTCTAGAAAATATTTTTTCGGACTAATCGAGCACTCTAGTGGGTAGAGGTCGCCCATTGTCGAGAACGTTCTCGAACAAAAAGGAGTTGTTGGACCAAACCTACCAACAAAACTGGCAACCTATCTCACATCTAGTACCAGTCACGATCCGGTCTATTTGTGAAAAGGTTGCTATGTGAAATCTCCTCTCAAACCTTGTCGGCTTGATCACCTGACATGACTGCGAATGGACGTCCGATATGCTTCTAAGTTGGGTATGTGAGTCATGCTGGCCACATGAAATGCAAATGTAATAACCAACTCAAGCGCCCCTAAGAGTGGTTGAGTATGATTACACACCTGGTTCTCGACCAGCATTGTAGCGATCTCACTAACTCTCTAAATCTTCTGCGAGTGATCGAGTACCACTACACACCTAGTTCTCATCCAGCGTGGTAGCAATATCATCAACTCTCCAAATCTTCTGCGAGTGGTCGAGTACGACTACGCACCTGGTTCTCGATCAGCGTGGTAGCGATCTCGTCAACTCTCCAAATCTTCTGCGAGTGGTCGAGTACGACTACACACCTGGTTCTCCACCAGCGTGATAGCGATCTCGCCAACTCTCCAAATATTCTACGAGTGGTCGAGTACGACTACATACCTGGTTCTCAAGTAGCGTGGTAACGATCTCGCCAACTCTCCAAATTTTCTACTAGTGGTCGAGTACGACTACACATCTGGTTCTCAACCAGTGTGATAGCGATCTCACCAACTCTTCAAATCTTCTGCGAGTAATTAAGTACGGCTACACACATGGTTCTCGACCACCGTGGTAGCGATCTCGTCAAACTCTCTAAATCTTCTACGAGTGGTCGAGTACGACTACACACCTGGTTCTCAACCAGCGTGGTAGTGATGTCGCCAATTCTCCAAATCTTCTATGAATGGTCGACTACGATTACACACCTAGTTCTCCACCAGCATGGTAGCGATCTCGTCAACTCTCCAAATATTCTACGAGTGGTCAAGTACGACTACGCACCTAGTTCTCGAACAGCACGGTAGCGATCTCGCCAACTTTCCAAATCTTCTACGAGTAATCAAGTACGACTATACATCTGGTTCTCAACCAGCGTGGTAGCGATCTCACCAATTCTTCAAATCTTCTGTGAGTAGTCGAGTATGACTACACACATAGTTCTCGACCAGCGCGGTGGCAATCTCGTCAAACTTTCCAAATCTTCTACGAGTGGTCGAGTACGACTATACACCTAGTTCTCAACCAGCGTGGTAGCGATCTAGTCAACTCTCCAAATCTTCTGCGAGTGGTCGAGTACGACTACACACCTAGTTCTCAACCAGCGTGGTAGCGATCTCACCAATTCTCCAAATCTTCTACGAGTGGTCGAGTATAACTACACACCTGGTTCTCATCCAGCGTGGTAGCGATCTCGTCAACTCTCCAAATCTTTTACGAGTGGTCGAGTACGACTACACACCTAGTTCTTGACCAACATGGTATTGATCTCGTCAACTCCCCAAATCTTCTGCGAGTGGTCGAGTACGACTACAAACCTGGTTTTCGACTAGCGTTGTAGCGTGGCTAATCTATAAGTTGATTTGTATCATTTTTTTATATGCATCTTTTGCGTCATTTATTGTAGTATTTTGTCCAATAAACCCTTTTTGCTTCATATGCCTTAAACCAAAATCATTTCCTATCGATCTATTACGTTAAAGCCGACTAGTTAATGGGTCTCAGCACCTTGGTCAGGGATGCCTGACACTGTGAGCTAGTCAGACACTAAGGGTCAAACAGCCATGTCAAATTTGGCCATGTCAGACTACCCACTGTAATGTATTTACTAGCCGTTTACTAGGAAATTGGTTTTTCCAACTTCATGGCTAGGGCTGGGAATTCATTGCTTCAATTTGGTCAAATATGAAAAATTCCAGCCAATTTTATGAAAATATTTTCCTTTCCATAAAACTAGCTAGGGGCTATGTCACGCCCTGATTTTTGTTCGAGATTAAAAATCATTTAATAAATCATTTCTAGAAATTAAATTAAAATTAAAAGCGAATTAGAAAGTGAAATTAATGAGGGAATTAAAAATTTCCTTTAAAAATCATGGCTGAAAATATTTTCGTAATATTCTCCATGCCCTAAAGTACTCTCTGGAATTTCTCGTGAATTTTTGGAGGTCAAGAAATAATTTTAATAATACAAACATCATTTAATCAATTAAGTAAATCGAAAAACAAATTAAAATCCTCCTCCTTGGAGTCGGGCCGAATCTGTCCCATCTTTTTCCCCTCTCTCTCTCCCCTGGCTAGCCTGGCATGCCTCCTCTCCATTTACGGCAAAGTCTATTTTTCCCCCTCAAGCCGGCCTAAAAACAGAATTCTAATTTACATCCCTCTCGCTACAGTACCTTCTCCTACCTCCAGCCGGCCTCCCAGCTGTGCCTATGCCGCCCGGCGCCGTCGATTCCTCAGCCCAATTTGCTCAATTCTCTCGCCGTTTCCCAAATTAGTTGAGGGGTTTTGATCCCCTAAACTTTCTTTTCCTTTTCCCCAAGAATTGGAGCTAATTCCGTCGTTTATCACGTGGATTCGACGTGATTTCGAGCTTCTTTTTCTGGTGAACCCTAGCTTTTTCCGCCGCCAAATCCTTCTATGTGGAGCTCGATCTCTTTCTCCTCAGCCTATAAATTGAACCTCCTTGACCTCCTCTCCCTTTTCCACCTTTTTCCCGAGTTTTCCCTTGCCCTAGAGCCACTGCCACGCTCGCCTTCTTGCTCCACTGTCGCCACCGCTCCAGCCGTGTCGTGCCGTCGCCCTGCTAGCCGTCCCCAGCATTGCAACAACCATGCAGACCTTGGCAACCACCTCTCCGTCACCGAAGTTCACCGGAACCCCGCTGTCGTTGTCAACCGGATCTCGTCGCTGCCAAAGCTCGTCGCCGTCAACTCCTAGCATCGTTCATCATCGCGTAAGTAGTGGTAAGAGTTGCCTCGATCCCCTTCTCCTCCCCGTGCTCTTGGTTTCCGTCGCCATGCCGTCACTTGCCGTCATCGCCGCTGTCTAGTGCTGTTGGCGTCGATCCCGTGTGGCTGCCACGTGTCGCCACGTCGTGGCCACGTTCCTACCACCTTAGCGCCATGTTGTCTTCTCTGTCCTGCGTGGTGTCCACCTTAAAACCCTAGATCAGATCCAATCCTAGCCATCCGATCTTGGTCAATCGGGGTCAACCTAATCTGAGCCATCCATCCCGTGGACCACTTCTATGGACTTGGTTCATGGTAGACTCGGTCTACTACTCCTCTCTATGACATGTGGGTCCCGCTTGTCAATGATTCAACACATTCTCTTCTCGCTGATGTCATTATTATCCTTTTCCAGTACATAAACAATTCAATATGATGTCCTAAATCATGTAAGTTGTTTTCTTTATAGCTTTTAATTGACTAAAACTTCATTAATTCAGAACTAATTCATACGAACTTCAAATTGAGCCATTCAACTTGCAAAATTAATCTAAAATTGAGCTCTTCATGTCTGTTTACTTTTCATGTATTGTTTATTTGATTTTTATTAGGGGTTTTCCTTGTTTTGCTTGTAAGCATGTAGTTTCCGCCGTTTCGGAAGATCGCGTTCGCGAGGAAAAGAGTTTGGAAGATTGTTTGAAGAAGCAAGGAAAGTCACACATTCCTCCTTGAGCATATTGAACCTACTTTATGAAATGTTTTACCGTTTACAAATATAATTGCATTGTTTTGCTTATTACATGGGAATATGTTTTAGCTATCTGCTCGCTTGTGCTTTGTTTACTTGCTATCCATTCTTTGTCAAACCTCGGGCGATAATTTGGCTAGCTGGTGTTATTTATGTTGACCTTGTTAGAATTATGTTATGTTTAACCATGCTTAATTACCACTAGCTCACATAATGGGATAATTATATTATTTACATTTAGTATCTGGATGAGCTGCAAGCTCGAGGTGTCTGGCTATGTTTTATTGGTCGTAATTATCCAACTAAAATGTGGCTTAATGGTGGGCTGTGGGTGCATGGTTTTGCTTGTCGCATCCATGACAATTAAGGACCGGTTCATGGAAAACCCTGGAAGACTTACAGTGTTTACCAAAAGCAAGATTGGGCAACTGCTGGACTTGTAGTATAGCTCTTCCCTCTCTGACGTTCCCAGGTGAGGGTGGGCATGATGGAGTTGGGTCGGCCCCGATTATAAGGGTTGATCACCTTTCGAATTCACCACGACACAAGAGGGAGCTGCTTACCTTGGTTTTAAGGGTAGGGTGAAACCTGCAGTGTGGTCCGTTTGGTTAGGGGGAGTTATGCGAAGGGTCTTGTCACGATTTTCCCCCTTTGCAGTACCATGGTGGTACTTCGGGCATGGCAACATCTGTGGAATCGTGTCCTGTGGGTAAAGTTGTACACCTCTGGACAGAGTAAAACTATTCGAATAGCCGTGCCCATGGTTATGGGCGACCGACTAGCTTCACCGTGATTAGTCTCACCCTATTAATTAACTTGGCTTAATGAACTGGTGTAGTTCAGGTGATTTGGTTGGGCCTGTTCAACGTGGTGTAGCGTCATTCAATGGAGATTTAATCTTGCCTTAATTAATCAACTGTTTTATTGTTTTAAAACTATAAAGGTTTACAACTGCCTTTATGCAAATAGCCACAAACCTCCCTTTGTTCCCCTTGCACGTCTGCATTGTTAGTGTGGCTTGCTGAGTACGGTGGAGTGGAGCTGAAGCCCGCTAGGATCGTCCCTTTTTTCGTTGCTGCTGCTTTATTTTCGGTGTGTGGACTAAGTGTCTCTTCTGTAAGTATTTACGTTTTATTTACGTTTGGACCTATATATTAATTTCTCGTTTTGTGTACCCTGGCTTGATTCCTGGACAGGGATTTATACACAAAATAGTCTGGAAATTTGGTGATATTTATGGGCGTGACAGGCTAGGGAGAGTGTTTAGCTCCGTTTAGTTGAGGGCAACTCTGGTGAGAGTACTCGTACAATTAATTTATTTTTAATATTTTCAATTTTCAAATTATATCATATTACTCCCAAGCTTTCGCTCGGGGGCTTTTTTATCTATCAATTTGTTTTGAGAATTGATTTTAGGAAAATCAGATATTAGAGTAATTAGATTTCTTGAGTAAAAGATACTAGTCGACATCTTGTCTTGACTCAATAAAGCTCAAACCGAAAATTCTCGTTCTCAACTAACAAGACAAATACTAGTCCCAAGGCATAATAGTCGAAACTTATTTCCGACTAGATGGATGCCGAATTAGTGAATTCAAGTTCAAGTGGAGTTCTCTGTCCAGGAGAAGAGAAGGACTTTGTCACGTACTCTGCACCTACTCGGCTATCTGAGAACGGTTGGATGAGTTCATGGTATAGGCAAATACCATATACCTAATAGTATACGAGAAGGTATCCTTTGATTAAGAAAATACGACGAATAAATAAGAAAAATATCTTCCCGGAATAGAAGATGTTCCGGATAAGGAAGGAGAAGTGGAGTCCTACTCGAGCACTACATGGACTACTCGGATCATATCCATACTTGTCTTCCTAGTTCTACTTGGACAAGGAGACATCCGAGGGTATAAATACAAGACACTCTAGGAGGAGAGGAGGGCAAGCACCAACGGAGGCCAATAGACGTCTAGACAGATTTAGACGTGCCAAGTCAGAATACAAGCCAACATAGAGCTAAACAAATCCAATCTAGAGCCACAAAGGCCGACATGAGGGATCTAGAGCTAGCTCCAATCTCGCCGAGTTCATATTCCAGGAAGAAGACTACACTAGCCGTCGATTACGTGTTCGAGCTCCATGCCGCCAAGCCGACGTTGACTAGATTAGGTCATCCCAAATATTGTACTCGTGTGATAGTGATATATAAAGGCAATATCGGCTTTAGCCAACAAGAGTAGGGCTATTACCTGTCAGTCAAGGGGCCCGAACTTGTATAAAAATCCCTGTTTCTCGTCTCTTTTACTTCAATCTCGCATATACCCTAGTTCGAACGATCTCCATACTCTACAAATACCCCAGTCAGCGTACAATGCATTGACACTACTATAAATTCATCTATAAACATGATAAAAGATGGTTAATCACTATTTTATGAGCTCACATGTAATATTGTATAATTTGTTCCTTGTTGTATTTCTTTTACCACTTTAATTGTCTTCTTATATTAAATATATTTGAATTAGAGATACAAATTAATATCTGTTCCCAAATCTGATTCAAAGAAAATAATATGGATAGGATTGGAATGAGTGATATGTTATCCGACACTATCCGTACCTGGTTTCGAATTTGAAGAAAAATATGGGTTAGGATATGGAAATGCTATGATCTGACTGTACCCGCCCGTTTTCACCCCTAGATATAAATATCGCCCTTAGTACAGATATGTGAAATTATAGAATTAGATCAAAAGATGTCTTAAAAGCCGATAAAGTATTACAAAAGTATTATTCATCATCGAAACCATCATGCAACATGTTTTAAATATCTAAGTCTATTACATCAACCCAACAATTTTTGGATCGCTGATATCGCTCGCAGGCGAATTTGATCCTCCTCCTCAATGATATGAGCATCTAGGACATTGGTTCCTAGGATCGGCTTGATGGCCTTTCGTTGATTGGCTACTTGACAAATTGATGCTTTAAGCTTGGCCTTTTGGTCTTCGATCGCCTTGGGGAGATCGGTAAGTGTTTGGTTCGCCGATACCAGGTCTTTGCAAGTTTGTTCAAGGCAGGCAACTAGATCAGCTTCTTGCTTCTGCAGTTTTTTGATTTGGGTCTTGGTAGTTTCTAAAGTGGTGGTCAATTCATCAAGCTTGATTTTGTCTGCTTGGGCTATTTGTCGATCATCTTGTAGGGTTCTTTTGAAGACCGCAAATCAATGCGAACAGCCATGAGTTATTGAGCCTGCAAAACTTGAAGCCGGTGTGATTCCAAGAAAGCTGTTGGAAGTTGATGTTGATGATCTTTAACTACCGATTTCAACCACCAACTACCACAATAAATAAAGGAAAAATTTGCACTTCTTACACGTATGTCAATAATAAATAATGTAGTTCTACTATACTTGGAGAATTAACATGAATGTAGAGAATAAACATCAAAGTGAAGGAGAAATGACCCGACATGCAAAGAAACACACCTCCGGTGAATCATGTGTGAGCACGCGGATTGATGGGCCCACAAATCAGCTTAAACTAACTCAAAGTGGGGCCAAACACCTATGCACCGCCTCAGGGGCCCACCTGGAAGACTTTGAAGAAAGGCAGTTATGAGAGGTGGGACCAGGGGTTCAGCCAAACCCTTGGTTCGGGCGAACCGCCATGGCTACCTTTCATCCTGGCCATCCACGTGGCGCCTCCTGGTTGCTCCCCAATGACGGTTGTGGGGGTTACCGACCTTAACAACCGTCATAAGAAGCCTATTTAAGGAGTGGAGCTTCTCACTTCACACACAGACCTCAAGGAGCTATTCTCTCTATTTTACATTGTATCTTCTATAGTACTAGTAGAAATAGGCTCAGAGTATTTTCGGTCCTATATTCTTCTCGGAGATTCTGGTATGTCTTCAGTACTTTACTCTTCTTGTAAGACTATAGTTGAATTAATAGAATTATCTTTTTTATATTCTTGTGTTCATAATTCATATGCTGCTTTAGTAGTTATATGCTTTATGAATAGGATATATTTCAGTTATATGCTTCACTTGATTAGGCTAGGCGATCTATGCTACTATAACAGTCCAATGACCTTAATGGGTTGCACTAGTTTTTATTTGTCCATGGGTGGGAGTCCCAGGGGAATTAGTGATATTATTGACTAGCATAAGCATGGTGCTTAGGTTAGATAAATAAAGTTGGATGCGGGTATGCCCCTTGGAAAGTGAGGTAGGTGGCAGGTGGTGATAGCTCTGTCCATCCTTTGTATTCCTCCACATCCAGGTATGACGTAAGAGTGCGTAAATGCCATAAACGCGCTAGCAGACCACCAGGGAGTGGTCTCTCGGTAGTATCTGGGTGCCTAGAACTATGTCCTAGCCTTGTAAGCATATATGTGTTAAGTGTATACAAAACATGATTAATATAGAAGTACAGTTGTATCGGAATTCTCTTATGTCTTTTTCCACTATACTAATTATTAGAGATGAATCTCCTATGTGTCACATTAGCCCTTAAGTATGTTTATCCTAATCTCTATTTAGACTATGGTGAGTGTTGATGGTCGTTAAGTGCCAATTTCGATCGTCAACTACCATAATAAATAAAGGAGAACTAACATTTCTTACACGTGCATCAATAATAAATAATGTAGTTTCACTATACTTGGAGGATTAACATGTATGCAAAGAATAAACATCAAAGTGAAGGAGAAATGAAGCCGGCATGCAAAGAAACACACTTCTAGCGAATCACGTGCGAGCACACGGATTGAAGGGCCCATAATTCAGCTCAAACCAACTTGAAATGGGACCAAACCACCCTCAGCCGCCATAGGGGCCCACCTGGAAGTCCCTGAAGAAGGCGGTTGAGAGGAGGTGGGGGCCAGGGTTGGTTCGGCTGAACTGCCATTGCCTCCTCTCATCCTGGCCCTCCACGTGGCGACTCCTGCTTGGCTCTCAATAACAGTTATGCGAGTTACCGA
The DNA here is from genome assembly GCA_008326285.1 of Oryza officinalis. Classification (NCBI taxonomy): domain Eukaryota; kingdom Viridiplantae; phylum Streptophyta; class Magnoliopsida; order Poales; family Poaceae; genus Oryza; species Oryza officinalis. The sequence goes on along the minus strand of BDMV01000011.1, from coordinate 14,545,724 downwards.
CCTCCCCAACCGTTATAAACAACTATAAAAGAGATCACTCCCTCACTTGCAACACACATCTCAATGAGTTATTATGTCTACTTTACATTGTATCTTCTATAGTATTAGCGAAAATAGGCTTAGAGTATTTTCGGTCCTATAGTCTTCTTAGAGATTCCGGTATGTCTTCAATACTTTACTTTTCTTGTAAGACTATAGTTGAATTAATAGAATTATCTTCTTTATTTATTTATGCTCATAGTCTATGTATTTCTTTATTGAGTATATGTTCTATGAGTAGTGTATACTTCGTATATCTGTTTCAACCTAGGCTAATCGATCCATGCTACGGTAACGGTCCAATGACCTTTATAGGTTGTTCTAACTCTAACTTGTCCATCCGAAGGGTGGGAGTCCTAGGGGAGTTAGAGACATTATTTGCTAGCATAAGCATGGTGCTTAGGTTAGATAAATGTCGTTGGATACGGGTGTGCCCTATGGAAAGTGAGGTAGACGGTAGGTGGTGACAACTCTGTCCGTTCTTTGTATTTCTTCATGTTCAGGTATGACATAAGAGTGCGTAAATGCCATAACCATACTGGCAGACCAGCAGGGAGTGGTCTCTCGATAGTACCTGGGTGCTTGGAACTAAGTCCTAGTTTGTAAGCATGTATATGTTAAGTGTATACTAGACATGATTAGTATAGAAGTAAATTGTATCATAGTCTCTACTGTTCATTTGTACTAGACATTAATATAGAGGTGAGTCTGCTGTGTTTTCACTACCCTTAGTCACATTTATTCTAACTCTTGTTTAGACTATGGTGAGTAATTATAGATTGATTAATGATGTATAAACTATGTCTTTACACCACTATCTTACCTGCAAAAATATAAATACGATACCCTTGGAAATACTCATGGGTGAAGTGCTACAGCGGTATCTGTGCGCTTGCGGATTTATCTGTGAACGTAAGAAATATGAATACCTTCCCCACCAAGGAAACTTGTATCCTTTTTTCAATGCATTGCATTATAAAAAGAAAAATGATAAAAATTTGAAACATGAAAATACCAAAAATATATGTTTTTCCATATGCGATAAGAATATTTTAGTTTTCCGTGTTTAAATAATGAATAGATGCTCTGTTCTTATTTCCCCTAAAGTGCTTAGTTGACAACTTAGCTTTCAATTTTGTTTTTGAGTTTGTTGGTCAAAAATCTTTGCCTTGAATTTGAAACTTGTGTGTTGCATATGCATGATCCTAGTCTAGGTTGTTGTGAGAAAAGAAATGGTAAAATAGAGTTGCTATAATCTTTCTCCAATTGATACTGGAATTTCAAGTCTTTGTTTTTCCAAAAGTATAAAAATTTATAACTTCCTCAATGATGATAAATTCTCACCAGAGCCATATGATGATCTTATTAAATAGCCTATGCACATATGCTATTTGTTATTGCATTGAGCTTTTATCAAATTATTGTAACCCTTGTGAGATTTTCTTCATGTTTTCTTGATCAAGATATTACACACGCGTACCCACCATATATGCTTGACCTCTACACTGGAGGTCAGCAAAAACATGCCATACACCCACCATAGTTGTTTTACCTCTACAACGAGGGTTAGCAACATTTCCATCCACCAAATAAATAGTCCACTCATGTTAGTCAAAATGTCTCTCCTAGTAGTTTGCAACAAGAGAAGGCTGAAGAAAAAAAAGGTAGAAAATATTCTCAATCATTATGAGAAGAAAAATATGAGAAAAAGGAGAAAATAAGTATTTGCTCACCATTGTGCTTGAGCAGTCATGAGAAAAAAAAGTTAGAAGGAAAATAGCCATATCTCAAGATAGGAATAAAAGAGAGTCAATGACAAAGGAGTATCACATACCATCTTCCACCATATAGCCACACACTTTGCACATCTTGATCATATTGTATGATTTGCTTTCTCCTTGGATCCTCTTTTTGATGTTGCATTATATGAGATACAAATATTATCTTATCTTTTATCTCCATCTTAAGCTCCACATATAAACCTTTTAGAGGTAGGATGACAAAAGAGGCGACATCATGCCTTGGTGAGGAACTATACACATTGAGCGATCGAGAGTATCATTTGAGCAACTTTTGGTTTTAATTGCAAAATTCTTGCAAAAGTGATTAGTGCTTTACGATCCGTTCTATCTTTCAACCTCCCAAGACAAGAAGAAGCTACAAACCCCATGGGGGATAAGGTAATAATGGCAAAAGTACTCTTGCCAACTTATTCAAATTCTAGATAGAAGGATATGTTGTAGACATAGTATTATTGTGAAATAAAACATGGTAGCAACTCCTAATCAACAATCTAAGTTTTATTTTTACGCGGGATGAGCAAAAGTTTAGCTTGGGGGTGTTGTTCACAGTTGTTAAGTACCAATTTTGATTGCCAACTACCATAATAAATAAAGAGAAAATAGGAACTTCTTACACGTATATCAATAATAAATAATGTAGTTTCACTATACTTGAAGAATTAACATGGATGCAAGGAATAAACACCAAAGGGAACGAGAAATGAGCCAATATGCAAAGAAACACACATCCGGCGAATCGCGTGCGAGACACGGATTGATGGGCCCACATGTCAGTCCAAACTGACTCAAATTCGGGGCAAACACCTGTTCACCATCTTATGGGCCTACCTAGAACACTCTGAAGAAATGCGGTTGTGAAAGGTGTGGTTCGTCCAAACCGCCATGGCCACCTCTCATCCTGGCCCTCCACGTGACGCCTCTGGTTGCTCCCCAATGATAGTTGCGGGTGTTACCGACCTTAACAACCATCATAAGCAGCCTATTTAAGGAATGGAGCTTCTCACTTCAGACACACACCTCAAGGAGCTATTCTCTCTACTTTACATTGTATCTTCTATAGTATTAGTGGAAATAGGCTTAGAGTACCTTTGGTCCTATAGTCTTCTCGAAGATTCTGGTATGTCTTCAGTACTTTACTCTTCTTGTAAGACAATAGTTGAATTAATAGAATTATCCTCTGTATATTCTTGTGTTCATAATTCATATGCTGCTTCAGTAGTTATATGCTTTATGAATAGGATATACTTCATCTATATGCTTCACTTGATTAGGCTAGTCGATTTATGCTACGGTAACGGTCCAATGACCTTAATGGGTTGCACTAGTTCTTACTTGTCCAGCCATAGGGTGAGAGTCCCAAGGGAATTAGTGATATTATTTACTAGCATAAGCATGGTGCTTAGGTTAGATAAATATCGTTGGATACGGGTATGCCCCACAGAAAGTGAGGTAGGCGGCAGGTGGTGACAACCCTGTTTGTCCTTTGTATTCCTCCACGTTCGGGTATGATGTAAGAGTGCATAAATACTATAACCACTGTCACACCCAGAAATTCGCTAACCCGAATTCCAAGCAGAATGTGTATTGAAATCCCTGTCCAGGACTAGCCAGGGTACACAAATGACAAAGTTGCCATACAGATCCACGTCTTACAAACATTATAAAAATCTCTTACATAAACGCAACGGAAAAAGAAACAAGCTATACTAATAAAATAGACACTCGCAACGTAGCAACTCCAATCCACAGGCATCCTCGACGGTAGCCACAAGCCTACTCTTTTGAAAAATCTTCCTCTGATACATACTCCAGCTCTGATGTGGGGAAAAATAGAGCAAGACTGAGTAGTACCCACTGTACTCAACAAGTCATACCAGAAAGAAAAATAATGATGCAAGGTATTCCAAAGAAAGGCAGGAGTTTATTTGCATAAAGTAAGCATTTAAAAACAACAGTTGAAAGAAGTAGTAAAACGTTGAATTGATTTAGCAATATTAAGCCATCACTGTCCAACGCTACACCAAGTTGCGATAGGCCCAAATCATCCATCTGAACTAAACCAATTCCAATAAATATCCAATTATAAAGAAAGTGAGAAATCACGGTGAATCTGGTTGATCGCCCATAACCGCGGGCACGGCTATTCGAATAGTTTTACTCTGATCAGAGGTGTAGAACTGTACCCACAAGACACAGTCCTACAACACGTTACCGTGCGTCGACATACCACCACGGTACACCGGAAAAGGAGCTGTGATAGGACCCTTCGCACAACCCTTCCTAACCAAGCGCACCACACCTCAGGTTTCGCCCCTAACTTTACACCAAGGTAGGCAGCCCCCTCTCGTGCCTAGGTGAATCCGGCAGCCGATCAACGGGTATACCCACGCCGACCTAACTCCATCACGCCCACCCTCACCTGGGTACGTCGGCTAGGAAAAAGCTATACTACAAATCCAGCCATTACCCACGCTGGCTTGTGGAAAGTACGATAATTCTTCTAGGGTTTCCCGCGAATCGGTCCTTAATTGTCATGAGCACGACCATCAAAACCATGTGCTCACAACCCACCATTAGCATATTTTAATTAAATATTATTACCATGGTGGCTCCTAAACCAAAGTGTCACCATAGGGACTACATTAATTAATTGTTTAAGGTGATCCCCTTTAGTGAGCTAAGTTAGCTAAGCATGGCTAAGCACTCCTAAACTCAGCAAATGAAGAATTAATTACCCAAGCTATCAAAGGTACAAAATAATCAATGTAATTGGCTGAGTACAATAGGTAAGAACCCACATAAAATGACATTATGAAATAATGCAGCATCTACAGAAAAATAAGGTATTTGTAAATTTAGGAACAATATGATCAATGTGAAGCATGACTTGCCTTGCCCTGGTGCTGGGTCGACCACGGCAACGACCTCGAAGTAAACCGAAGAGTCAGAATTACCGGAATCTAAGCGACAAACAAAGCACACAAGCAAACAGACTATAAGTCTACTGAAACAGAGAACAAAACCATTTTTAATGGATTCTAGATATTCCTATGAATTTTCTAAAACTTGAATGGACTCAAACGGAGTCCGGATGAATTAGTTATGAATTTTTGAACTTATCTGTGTTTTTACTATAACAGAAAAAATCCTTAATCAATTATTGCGCAATAAACCCTAGGGCTGACGTCATGCTGACGGCGGCGGGCTAGGGCTGACGTCAGCGGGCGGCGGCGGCTCTGACAGGTGGGCCCCACCTGTCGGTAGCACGGGGGGCCCCGTCCACGGTGGACCGAGTCCACCGGCCGGCGGCGGCCGCGCACCACGTAATGCACGCGTGGCGCCGACGCGGCAGCCACGCGGCGGGCGGCATGGCGACGCGGCGGCCCCGCGGCACGGCCGCTCGGCAGGCATGCCGCGGCTATGGCGCGGCGGCCGGCACGGGCAGCGCGCGGAGCGGCCGAGCGGCGGAGCGGCTGCGCGCGCGGGCAGCGGCGGATCGGCACGGTGCGTGGGCCGCGGCGGAGCGGCGGA
>BDMV01000011.1:14378067-14540252 GCA_008326285.1 Oryza officinalis | reverse complement strand
CCTTAACTGTTCTCTGAATGAACTTCCACAGTGGATAAGCCTTTCTGCACTCAATCCTCTGCAAATGTAAAAGAGCTGCAACAATCTGAAACATCATTGAACCAGTGTTAATTTGATTTAATGACGATCCAAACTCCTCTTCACCTTGTGTTTTGTACTTGTGTTATTAATTTCTTGACCTGCCTTCTTATCTTTTCAGTAATAACAAAAAAAAAAGAAGGCGCAATCTCAGCCGTCCACAATCCATCGACGGCGCAGAATCACCCACCGCGATCCTCTCATCCCCCTTCCTCCACGACGCCGCGGCGCGGCTGCTCCCCACAATCCGCCACCTCCCCCGCATCGATTCCGCCTCAGATCGGCGAGGAAGCGCGGTGAGATCGGCCGGCCGATCCGCGCGCGCGGTCTCGCCGCCCGGATCAGGTTGGTTCGCGGGAGCCGCCGCCGCCGACGACGACGTCGATGGCCATGGAGACACCGCCGCCGTTCCAGGAGTCCGCGCACTGCGACGTCTGCCGCTGCACCTTCACCACCTTCCGACGCCGCGTACGAATCCTCTCCCTCACCCTCTCACAGTGTGTTGCGCTCTATGGGTGGATCGTCTATGGCGTTAGTCGGATCATGGATCGCTAGGCAGTGGAAAGAGTATCGTGTTTTTTTTCTGATTTCCTGACGGATTTTACGCTCTTGCAGCATCACTGCCGCAACTGCGGGAGGACGCTCTGCCACGAGCACTCGTCGTACCACATGGTGAGAACTCGTCAATCGAGGGTGTTCTGTTGTGATGCTTGATCTAGCAGTGTAAGTGCCTTGGAGAGTTGGGGTATGCGAGCTTGATCTCCTTTTGCTTCAATTTGTTTGCAGGCTCTGCCACAGTATGGGATATACACGGACGTCAGAGTCTGCTATGATTGCTTCAACAAATCCTCCAGGTAGCCAGCCTATGATTTATTTTACTGCTGGAATCTAACTTGTATACTCACTTATATTTGGTCTAGGTATAACTGAATAAGCAGCTTTCCTTGATCACTTCCGAGCGCAGCCTATATTATTACTTATGTCCTGTACAATGTTGCAGTCGTGGTGGTGTTGGCAATGCCGGTTCACCTGGGAGTGTATCTAGTGCAGCTGACTCCTTTTCAGGGTTAAAACTGGGTAAAGATGATTCTTCATCACCTATGAAAAATTCAGAGTTTCACAGTGCAGTTGCTGTTATTGAGTTCAAATGTGGAATGCCTTTGTGTATATGTGAGGCTCCGAAACCAGAACCTGTGCCTGTAAAGGTAGATGACAATCCATTTTATCTTATCAACACCTCAGTTTTGTGTGCCTCTGCCTAATGATCATAGGCAGCAGAGTGTCAGCACAACTTCCTCAAGTGCACAGTCGAATCCTAGGCCAAAAAAATCTTCTACCAATCAACAATCTGCTGAATCAATTGCCAAGAAGGCTTCAGCCACTTCAAGCAGCAACTCGAGGTTCGCTAGAATTCACTTTCTTCCATTCTGAAGAGGAATGCTTGACTTATTATTTCTCACATATCTCTAGTATCCTTTGTAGTATACCATGCACATATATGCGCAGCTTTACTTGTCAAGATCTAGAAGCATATTTTGGTCATTATCTTACTGCCACTTCTTCTGCATGTTTGTAATTGAAACATTGACATATCTGCATTAGGCACTGGTGTTCAAACTGTTCCTTGGATCTCTTGGTATTATCTTATTGTTGTTGTTGTTGTTGCAGCTCATTCTTAAATCTTGGCCTGATGAGCAACGATACCAATGATAAGGGTCTATCTGAATATGATATTACCGGGGAGGTAAGTTTGTTTAATAAAAATCTCAACAGCTCTTTTCTGTTCCGCTTTTCACTATACGTTCTATTCCACTTTCACTATACCAAGTGGTATTTCTGGCTTGGCAAAGTTGAAGTCTGTCTAACCCAGTTATTGCCCCTTTTAGGGACTGAGGGAAGCAATTAAGGGTGGGGATATTAAAGCTGTCAAGAAACTTCTCAGCCAGGTAATTTTTTTTCTCTCTTGTCTCATTTTGTGAACTTGATTCTTATGAGCTAGTACTCCTTCCTGATTGCTCGGCGTAAACGTCAGATCAAATGATCAAATGGGCACAGGATATTAGTAGTAGAAATTACTCGTTCTATTTTAAAATATAAAAGATTTTAGATGTATATAATATATTTTAATATTATGAATTTATTTTACGTGTATGTGATATATTCTAATATTTCTATTCTACCTAAGCCTGCTTGACCTTGAGAACATAAATACAGTAAAAGCATAAAAGGCTCCTGAGGTCATCGAAGCAATCCAAGCAAAATGCAGAAAACAAGGGTGGATCGGAAAATGAGAAAGAATTTATTCAAATGATCTTTTGTGCTTATATGAATGGGTTCAAATAGTAAAAAGAAGCAACCTTGTCCATTTTTGCTCAGAACATTTGCTCCATTATCCATGAGAATAAGAGCAATCTCTGTCTGGTTAAACAGTGCAGCCTGCAATTGTCCACAAAAGGATGTACGTTAGACAGTGATATCATCATATGTGTATTTGAGATGTATATGTCAAACACAACTAAATAATTTACAAATGAACTGGGATAAGTGCTCATGCTGGGATGAGGGTTTGACAATTGTATGAAAATGTAGATAGATCTGCAACCTACACATAAGGAAGCAACAAATGGACCAAAAACATATTGATTTAGAGAAGTCTTTGATGGATATCTCACCAATCAGCAGATATGTTATTTTCAAAACCAATGCATATCTTGTATGTTATTCTAATGCACAGTACCAATGCATTCTTGTTGTATGTTATCCTGATGCCATGTACAGCAAATTTTAGTACTCTTGTTCTCTTGTATGATAAGATGTTTATGGAGGCATTTAAAAAAATGATACAATGGTATCAGAATAAAAGTCAAACAAAAGGAAGATAATAAAAGAGCACATACCAAATGTAGCAAAGCAAATCCTTGCTTATCGCAGTAGTTAGAATCAAAGCTACATCAACGCCATCTGTTGACGAACCACAGTACCCCGTGGATGAAATCACGCAGGGGACACCGTGTGAGCTGCATATTCCCTTCAAGAACCTATCAATCAAGATATGCTCGTAGTTTGCACATCCAATTTTGTAGCTTGTGAAAAATCATGCATATGTTACTAATTAATCTCGTTCCTCATGAAGGTGTTTCATCAAGGAACTACTAATATTAAAGAACTTCATTGAGATTTTTTTAAAAAGGAATACATAAAATTTGAGATGAAACCTGGAGAAGCTTTGGATGATTATCTTGGTAGATTTAACAAGATTTTGAGTGATCTTAGATGTGTTGATTCTTCTTATGATTCAAATTACACACAATCTGAGGTTTCTCGCCACTTTTTGAATGGTCTTGATATGTCTATTTGGGAGATGAAGGTTACATCTATTCAAGAGTCTGTTGATATGTCTACTTTGACGTTGGATTCTCTTTACACAAAACTCAAAACTCATGAGATGAATATTCTTTCTCGCAAAATAGATTCTAAGTCTAGTGCTTTGATTTCTCCCTCGACTTCTTTGGATGTTGGTGCTTCTTCGTCGAACTCTACCACTCTTGCTTTGATTAATGCCATGTCCGATGAACAACTCGAACTATTTGAGGAGGAGGAGTTGGTTTTGGCTGCTAACAAGATTTCTCGAGCTGTGAACAATGTCAGGTACAGGAAAAGAGGAGGCCAAACTTGGTGCTTTGAATGTAGCGCACTTGGTCACATTCGTGCACATTGTCCTAAGCTTGGGAGAGGCAAGAAGGAAGACAACGGTGGAGAGAAAACCAAGGACGACAAGCCCAAGTCGAACAGCATGTTCAAGGGGAAGAAATCCAAGGATGTGGTCAGAAAGGTGTTGAGTCAAGTCTATGCTGCTTTTGAACCATTAAGCGACATAGATTTTGATAGTGATGAAGACAAAGAGAAGGAACAGAACATCTCCGGTGTTTGCTTCATGGCACGTGGAGAATCGGATTCAGAGTATGAGGACAATGAGGTGAGTTCTCTTGAGGAAGCTATTCTTATTTTAAGTGCAAAAAAAAAGAAGTGTGAGAAGATGTATAAAAAACAAGAGTTCATGATTGAATATCTAAATGCTGAAATTGCTAGATTGAAATCTCTTATTCCTGATGATGATGATTGCAAAAATTATGAGATCTTAATGAATGAAATTTCAAAGATTAGAAAAATTAATGTTGCTCATGATTTGAAATTGAAATCTTCTTTTACTCTTGGATTTGCTATGTACACACGCACATTAGATGAGTTGTTTTTAACTAAGAAATTATTGAAAAAATATCAAGTTGCTTTTTATGCTAGTTCGATGTTTAACATGATTTATGCTAAAGAGTTAAAACAACACAATATTTTGAATTGCTCAACATGTACTCTAAACAAGATGAGGTTGAAAGATGCTTTGGGTCGTGTTGAATATATGGAAGATATTGTAAAATCTGATGAAGTGCTTTCTTGTTCAAAATGTTGTAAAAACAAAGGTGTCATGGTAGATTGTGAAAATTGTGTAAGTTTGGAAAAAGAGGTTTCTTATTTGAAAAGTTCTTTGGAAAGATTTTCTAGTGGTAAGAAACAACTTAACATGATTTTGGATCAATCTAAAATAATTGTAGGGGTGTAGGTTTTGGTGCTCATGATCATTTCACCAAAAATCAACCCAATGTTTTGAAAGTGACTGAATGTGGTGAAATTTTGACAAAACCTAATGTTGTGAAAACAGTTTTTAAATCTGCTGGAATTATGCCCTCTCTTTCTGCTACACTAAAAGAAACTAAAACTAATTTTTCAAAACCATTAAATGCTAGGGAAAAGTATACATGCTCCTTTTGTGGCAAAGATGGTCATCTTGTTGGTTTTTATTTCAGATTAGCACGTAAACAGAAAAAAAAAAGAAAGATTGTTTTTGCTAAATTTAAGTGGCAAAAATCTGATTTTTCCTCGAGGAACCCGGTCAGACCGCAGTGGGTTGCGCGGTCCAACCGGCGACCGGTCCGACCGGCTACTGAGCGTCGGTCAGACTGGGCTCCGGTCAGACCGGTGGTACAGAAGCGGTCAGACCGGCCTCCGGTCAGACCGACTAATGTACTTCGGTCCAACCGGCCTCGAAGGAACTTTTCTAAAAATTCTCAAACTGTTTTTGCTCGTGGATATATGCCTATTGGATCTACTGGTCGTGTGTCTCAGTACTGGATTCCTAAATTTCTTTTATCTAACCCCAGTACTGAGGCTTCGACATCTTCATGTGTGTAGGCTTTGGTGGCGAGAAAGGAGAACGTGCGGATTGTGGATTCCGGTTGTTCGCGGCACATGACCGGTGATAAAAATTGGTTCTCCTCCCTCAAGGTGGCATCCAAGATGGAATCGATTATCTTTGGCGATGCTTCTACTAGTGCCGTTCTTGCTACAGGATCTGTCAAGGTAAATAATAAGTTTGAATTGAAAGAAGTAGCTTTGGTTAAGGATTTAAAATACAATTTGCTTTCGGTTTCACAAATTGTTGATGAGAATTTTGAGGTTCATTTTAAGAAAACTGGAAGTGAAGTATTTGATTCTTGTGGTGACTCTGTGTTGAATATTTCTCGCTTTGGAAGAGTGTTTAAAGCTGATTTTGAAAATCCTGTTTTACCTGTTATAAGATGTTTGGTTGCTAAGTTTAACAAAGATTTGATGTTTTGGCATCGTAGACTTGGACATGTTGGTTTTGATCATCTTACTAGATTAAGTGGTTTGGATCTTGTTCGTGGTTTGCCTAAACTTAAGAAAGATCTTGATTTGGTTTGTACACCGTATCGTCATGCTAAGATGGTTGCTTCTTCACATGTTCCTATTTTTTCTGTGATGACGGATGCACCGGGACAGCTTTTACACATGGACACTGTTGGTCCAGCTAGAGTGCAATCCTTTGGAGGAAAGTGGTATGTGTTGGTTGTTGTTGACGATTTTTCTCGATATTCTTGGGTTTTCTTTATGGCAACTAAGGATGAGGCTTTTGGACACTTTCGGAGTTTGTATCCTAGATTGAATTGTGAACTTCCAGGTTCATTGAAGCGAATCAGAAGTGATAATGGTAATGAATTTAAAAATGCTTCTTTTGAACAATTTTGCAATGAAAAAGGTCTTGAACATCAATTTTCTTCTCCTCGTGTTCCGCAACAAAATGGTGTTGTTGAAAGGAAAAATCGTTCTTTGGTTGAGATGGCTAGAACAATGCTTGATGAGTATCATACTCCTAGAAAATTTTGGGCCGAAGCTATTAATACTGCATGTTACATTTCCAATCGTGTGTTCTTGAGATCGAAACATGGAAAAACTTCTTATGTGCTTCGTTTTGGACATCAACCCAAAGTTTTACATTTGCGTGTTTTTGTTTGCAAGTGTTTTGTCTTGAAATCTGAAAATTTGAATAAGTTTGAGGCACGTTCTACTGATGGAATGTTTCTTGGTTACCCCACTCATTCTCGTGGCTATCGTGTACTTGTTTTGGAGACTAATAAAATTGTTGAGACTTGTGAAGTCACTTTTGATGAGGCTAGTCCAGGAACTAGACCAGAAATTGCAGGTACATTGTCACAGGTTCAGGGGGAGGATGGTCGTATTTTTGAAGACGAGAGCGATGACGACGATGAGGTCGGCTCGGCCGGTCAGACCGGGCACCAGGCCGGTCAGACCGCTAGCACACCTCCGGTCCGACCGGCGCAGGAGACGCGGTCAGACCGGCCAGGGTCATCGACTTCCGGTTCTGTTGATGCTGATCGGGATGGTCCTCCAGAGGCTACAACTTCGACTAGTGAGGGTACAGAACGTGAAATAACTTCAAAAGTCACTGCTCCTTTGCACATTCAACGACATCATCCGCCGGAACAAATTATTGGTAATATAGGTGAGCGGACTACAAGGTCTAAGGTAACTACTCATGATATTTGTGCAAATTCTGCATTTGTTGCTTCTTTTGAGCCTAAAGATGTTACTCATGCACTAACTGATGAATCGTGGATTAACGTTATGCATGAAGAACTTGAAAATTTTGAGAGAAACAAAGTTTGGACTTTAGTTGAACCACCTTCTAGACATAATATTATTGGAACCAAGTGGGTTTTCAAAAATAAACAAAATGAGGATGGTTTAATTGTTCGAAATAAAGCTAGACTTGTTGCTCAAGGTTTTACTCAGGTGGAGGGTTTGGATTTTGATGAAACTTTTGCTCCTGTTGCTAGGTTTGAGGCAATTAGACTTTTGTTAGCTTTTGCTGCTTCAAAATGTTTTAAATTGTATCAAATGGATGTTAAAAGTGCCTTTTTAAATGATTTTATACAGGAGAAAGTCTATGTTAAACAACTACCGGGTTTTGAAAATCCTGATTCTCCCAACCATGTTTTTAAATTGTCAAAAGCTTTGTATGGTTTGAAACAAGCAACTAGGGCATGGTATGATAGACTTAAAAACTTTTTGCTTACGAAAGGTTTTTAAATAGGAAAGATTGATAAAACGCTTTTTGTTCTTAAGCATGGTGATAATCAACTTTTTGTTCAGATTTATGTGGATGATATCATCTTTGGTTGTTCTACTCACGCTTTGGTTGTGGAGTTTGTTGAGACTATGCGCAGGGAATTTGAGATGAGCATGATGGGTAAGTTATCGTACTTTTTGTAATTGCAAATTAAGCAAACACCTCAAGGTAGGTTTGTGCATCAAACGAAGTATACCAAGGATCTGTTGAGACGTTTCAAGATGGAGAATAGTAAGCCGATATCTACACCAATTGGTTCTACTACTGTGTTGGATCCTGACGAAGATAGTGAGGCTGTGGATCAAAAGGAGTATAGAAGTACGATTGGATCTTTATTGTATCTAACTGCTTCTAGGTCATACATATAATTTGCCGCGTGTTTATGTGCATGCTTTCAAGCTTCTCCTCGTGCTTTACATCGTCAAGCGGTCAAGCGAATAATGAGGTATTTGAATCATACACTTGAATTTGGAATTTGGTATTCTACTTCATCTTCTATATGTTTAAGTGGATATTCTGATGCTGATTTTGCGAGCTGTAGAATTGATAGGAAAAGTACTAGTGGAACATGTCATTTTCTTGGTACATCATTGATTGCATGGTCTTCTAGGAAACAATCTAGTGTAAACCAATCAACTGCTGAGTCAGAATATGTTGCTGTTGCTAGCTGTTATTCTCAGATTCTTTGGCTTATTTCAACTTTGAAATATTATGGTCATGTTGTTGAAAAGGTTCCTCTGTTTTGTGACAATACAAGTGCTATTAACATTGCAAAGAATCCTGTATAACACTCACGCACAAAGCACATTGATATTTGCTTTCACTTTTTAAGGGATCATGTTGAAAAGGGAGATGTTGAATTGAAGTTTTTGGATACAAAACTGCAACTTGCGGATATTTTCACTAAACCATTGGATTCATCTCGTTTGGTTTTCTTCATGAAGAGTTGGGAATCATTCATCCTTTTGGCATGGTTTGAGGGGGAGTTTTTGTGCTTTTGGTTTTATCAAGCAACAATTGAAAGAAACAAATTAAAAGAGAGCTTGATTATGCATATAGTATTTTTGATCATGCTAGCAATACTTTGAAGGTTTATTTGTCTATTTTATAGCTTGTATGAATTTTAGTATTTTCATAAGGCTTAGATATTGCTTTTTAAGGGAGATGATGCATGACACTTAAATTTCATATTTGAATTAATGAACTATGCAATATTGATACGAATGCATAGGTTGGATTGTAAATGCTTATGTATATGCTTTATTGAATTGTTATTCCTCAAATAGCTTTGAAATTGCTCATTGTGCAAGAGAAAAAAAATTTATGAAAAAAATGAATACCGAATCTTTGGAAACAGTCTTGACGACAAGGACGTATTCGATATGAGAAAACAATGGGTGCCGAATCCTTGAAAACTGTCTTGACAACAAGAACGTACCCGGAATAATTACAAAATGAGCAAAAATATGAAAAGAAAGCTCTGAAAATTCTCTTGATTGTTTTGAGTTAAAGTTAATTTGGGAAAGAGTAATGATTGCAATAGGTCTATATATTTGGATTTATTTTTCAATCTATGTGTTTGTAAAGATGTTGTATTATAAATCTTTTGAATACATGAATCTTGATTGCTTTATTGACTTTAATTGTAAAATCTTTGGTTTATGATTATGCTCTAGTTTATGCTTGCTATATAATTGAAGGGTTTATTTTCTTTTTGTTGCAATACATGACATGAATTACTATATGTATGTTATTAAGCTCTTGAATATTCAATGACCATAATTTCTATGCTTGATGAAATCATTGTCAAAAGGGGGAGAAGAGTTACAAATGATACAATGCAAGTGTTTTTCGTGTTTTTCTTTCTTTGTTTTTTCTTTCAAAGGAGGAGAAATTTTTACACCCAAACAAACATTTTTGATGGAGTTTGCCAATGTGTTCATCAAGGGGGAGATTGTAAAATCAAAGGTGTTTGATTCTTCTGTTGTGATGAACAATTGGCATATGAGGTTATTGGTTTTGATATTTGGAGATTATTGGCGAAGTGGTTTTTGAGATGATTGAATTTTCAGACGGTGAACAGTGGGTTCGGTCAGACGGGAAGGTAAGGCCGGTCAGACCAGAGGTATGTGTGCAGTCAGACCGGCCAGCCCGCGGTCTGACCGGCCGATTCTGTGTCGGTTTCGGTTTCGGGTTGCTTTATTGGATATCCGTGGTTAATTCGTGTTTATGGCTTCTAGATGGATACTATGCGTATGTAATACTGTTGTGTGCTAACAATGAGTCAAGTTTGTGATAGCTTGTGCTCGGATATGGTTTCTTTGTTTGATTCATGTGTAGGTAATCTTTACGTCTCGGGAGAGTATTGCCGGTGATGGATCTGGAGTCAACTTGGAGATAAGGTGACGTCCGGACGATCAGAGATCATGCGGGATACTTAGGCTAAAGATTAATGCACGTGGTTGGTGATGATTCCATCTGGCATACAATGGAGATATTGTGTGCGTATGGGATGCGGAGTCGAATTTGGAAGGAGTCCAAATTTGGAGAAATTGGAATATGTAAAGTTGGTTTCTTGTACGGGGAGGTTTCCTAGGTGGATTAGGACTTCTTGTATGAGTTTGGTTCATGGCTTTAGACTGCCTACCTCATGTATAAATAAAGAGGGAGGGTGTGGCCTTCCGGAATCACTTTTGAGAGCATTGAGTTGAAAGTTTAGTTAGGGTTTCGAGTTTAGTTGAGATTTTCGTGAGGAGTGCTGTTGTTGCACTTTGTAAACACAGGGAGAAGTAATAAAGTTGTCATCTACTTTGAGAGATCTTCAATTTGTGTTTGCACGGGTTTCGGCGGTCTAACAGGCAAGACACCGGCGGTCAGACCAGCGCATCGAAGCAGTCAGACCGGCGGGGAAGCGACGGTCAGACCGGTGACGGTGACAGGAAGCTGAGGCGATTTTGGAGCGGTTAGACCGGGGAGTCAATACCGGTCAGACCGACGGCACAGGGCGGTCAGACCGGTCGATCTACTTCGGTCAGACCGATCTACATCGAATTTAAGGGTAACTTTTAATTCCGCTAAAAGTTTTGTTTTTTGGGTACTACAACCATTCACCCCTCCTCTGGTTGGCTTAGTTCTTGTTCTTCGATCCTATAGTGTTTCCTGCCTCAAAGGGATACATCCGTTCCCCACCAGGCGATGATCACGGACACGTTTGCCCCATAGTTTTGATCTACATACAACTCAATGGTACGTCATTGGTTTTGTTGATTATCATTAAATGTGCAACTAATTTAATCGTTCTAACGACCTTCCCTATTTGTTCAACAGTCCGAGTTCGTTGAGCACGTTCACCTCGAGTTGAACATGTTGTTGCGGAGACTACAGACAAGACCTCAAGTCGTTAGGCAGGATGAGGTGGCAACTGTCCTTTGTGGTTTTTGTTCACGTGCTGCGGGCCTACTTTGTCATGTCTCCTGTTGGAGCGCGACTGATGTTGCGTAGCCTTCCAGACAAGTGAGATCGCCACCACTACCATGACGTTCTAGTGTGGATCACGTGGGTCCCTTCACATCGCGTCGTGGTTACAACAACGTCGGTCCATCGCACGTTCGTCCTTCGCTTCAAGAGACCCCTCCACCTGTCCACTCTGGGAGGTCATCTGACTTTGGGGTACTGGCGTCGAGCATGCCACCCCCACGTCCACAGGTACAGCAGGTATACCATACTTAACCTCCAATTTATATCATACTCAACCTCCAGTTTATACCAGTTCATACCATACTCAATGTCCAAGGGTACAGCAGGTATACCATACCTCGGGAGTGTCTACAGCAGCAAACCTCCCTTACCTGCTGACAGGGGATAACTTGGCGCACACATCGGGATGGGGACTTTATGTCACTCCACGTGCGTCGGAGTCAGGGCACACACAGCACATACATAAGTAATGTTAAAAATTTACTTAGCATCATCATTCTCTATATTTTTGTGCATAGTTTCTAACTATCTTAGTTTGGGTTTCCTTCTATTTTACAACAGATGATGACTATGGTTTTCCCAGGCGTAATCTGCAGTACCTGCTGTCTCCCCTCGAACACAATTTGTGGATGATTTCTTCACGTTAGAAGTATCCAATGCACAAGCTGGGCTAGACTACTGGTACGTTGCTCCTCCAGTCACACAGCCTACATAGGAAAGGGAGTCCGTGTAGCCAGAGGATGCCACTCGAGCAGCCGACACGACATAAGCATCCACCAGATAATTTGACTTATCCCACTAAACAGATCAGGCAACCAAAGGAGGGCCAAGCAAGCGTGCGAGGGGAGGTCATCCTTGACATTTTTATGTGATCTGTATGCTAAACTATTATTTTTTGCACCTACTAGTTATGTCATATTATATTATGAACTGAGCCATGAGGTATACTTATTCGATAAGCTGCATTTCTATGATTTATTTTGTTTTCAATTTTTTCTAAAAGATTTACAAAAATAGTTGCTATCAACTTAATAGTGGTCACGCGTGGTCACAATCGATTTTCGGCGTCTATGTCATTTCGTTGTCCTAATATCTGACACACCGATAATACAGTGCTCATTTGTCACAATCATCTTTACCATCGGACGAGTTATGACATGGACACTGTGCGAGCTCGACTAGTCACGATCTCTTTTTGGCACAGCGTGGTTGCTTGTGCTCATCATATCTATTCACAGAAAACCCTATCATGGTTACAATTGACTTTTCACGTGTACAATGGGTCCAGTTGCTATGTCACTATATATAGACGGATCTTGGCAAAACAATTCCGCAAGTTCCTTTGGTCCTACATTTTCCTTTCACATTCACATCGATCTCGAGAGAATGGAAGCTCCATTTTACAAGCATCTAGACTGGCAAAGAGATCCTTTTGCTGGTCTATTTCCACCGTGGTGCGACCATCCATTGTGCGCTTGCGGTGATCGATGTATACTCATAACATCCCTTACTTCAGAAATTCGTGGTATAGGTTCTTCCAATGTCCAAACATTTATCGGGTAAGAATCATTTCTATCTATTCAGTTACCTATACTGAATACATACATCATTAACTTTTTGTGGACAAACATACAATCTTTCGCAAACTTACCATAGTTTGTGCGACTTCGTTGAGTGGGTGGATACGACGAATCCACGACATGATGGAACACGCCCGTATCCATGTAGTGAAACAATATCAGACTACGTAAGGAGGAAGTATGAGCACGAATGATCAATTGCTGCAAAATCTTTAGAATGACAGGTAAATCTCTTGGGACTCCCCACATGGCTGGAGTGTCCAGAGTGTGGTTGTGGAGACCGTTGCCAGATGATAAGGTCCATAAGACAACAAACTATAGGACAAAGATGGTTCGTGTGTTCTAACATTGTCGACAACGATTTCGTCGTAAGTACCGTTAAGTTCTCACTCCCATCGATCACTGCTTTCATGTCATCCGTTGTAATGAATTTGTGCAAACAGGAATACATAAGGAAATGTGGCTTCGTAAACTAGATCGATACGGTGAGAGTAACTTCCATCGGTGCAAGGATAACACAAGCTGAGACGACTACATGATTCATTCAAGCGTGAATGGAGTACAAGCGCGGGGCACAGTCTGCTAGCTTAATCTGGAGAAACAATCCATTAGGTCTACTTAAATGGTCGGAGCGTCCAGAATGCAGTTGTAGAGATCACTGCCAGGTGGCTACATCTTTTGCACAATAGACATTTGAAAGGCGATATTTCGTCTGTGCAAACACAGACAACGACTTCATTGTATGACACATGCTTAATTAATTAATTTCATTTTGACTCGCGTTTCCATAATATACCTATCCCATTCACTAATTAGATTTATTCCTCAGGACAATTCAAGGATGTGCGAATTCACTTTGTGATCAACATGGTCAACCCGACATATGATGGTGCAAAAGTAACTGAAGCTGAAACACAAACAAAATATATGTGAATGAAGGAGCACGAAGTTGCAGTACGCGCTGAACAACATAGGAGGGGTCCGTAGACAAGCTCAACCCTGATTCGTCGCGACCACCAATTTCTTACAGCTTATCAATGTAACTTCTTAACTTTGTTATGTTGGTGCATGCGTCAGGAATGGGTTCTGTTGGTCGGTACTTCACGAATCGAAAACTAATGGTTAATTTGTTTTTCCATCGATAAAGTTCGTTTCT
The DNA here is from genome assembly GCA_008326285.1 of Oryza officinalis. Lineage (NCBI taxonomy): Eukaryota > Viridiplantae > Streptophyta > Magnoliopsida > Poales > Poaceae > Oryza > Oryza officinalis. Next base: position 14,526,460 of record BDMV01000011.1, on the reverse strand, counting down.
GCTACCGCTGCAATGTCATCCTTCTCCTTGGATTCTTTCTCCACCATCCTCTAAGGTGACGTCAACTATTCGATGTTGTCTTAGTAAGGCAAAAAAATTACGGCAAAGATATGAAACCAACAATACCAAGAAAAATAATAAATATTCTCTAAATAAATAAATTAATCAAGTAGAAATGCAATGTATATCTCAAAATATTCTATTAGAAATGTAATGTATATCTCAAATTAATCAATTAGAAATGCGATGTATTTCTCAAATTAATCAATTAGAAATATTTCTCTAATTAATCAATTACAAATGCAATGTATTTTTTATCGAACAAAAATTAACATGTTAAAAAAATATTCAACTGTCGAACTGTCACTGTTCGATTGGGTCCTATCGAACTGTCGCTATTCAATAGGCCCTAGTCGAGCACCGGCCGTTCGATCGGCCTGTCCACTTGCTCCGCGGCCGTTCTAAAAAAATTCCAAATTTTTGGGGGCTCCCAGCTCGGAGATGGCCACTTGCCTGGGCTGCCGCTGCTTGCTTGTGCGTCTACCGTCCAGCCTGCTACAGCGACTCGGCAACTGGACTGCACCAGCGAGCGACAGCAACGACCGAAGACGGAAGCCGGAAAGCCGAAGGGCAGCGTGCTTATGTCGACGTCGATCCCAATTCCTAATTCCTCGGTACGTAGTTCGTCGAGACGAGTAGTCGACAAAGCTGAGTCGTGAGGCAGTGATCGAGCCGGCTAGGCACTGAGTCGACAACACGAGTATGATCGATTGGATTGATTGTTGAATCAGAAGTAATGTGGATGAGTCATGGCGATGATGTAGAAGAAATTGAGGCTAATGTTGCTGAAGGTGATGACGCAGTAGAGGCAAGTATCGATGAAGGTGATGTGCCTTGTTTATACTAGACGCGGTTCGCGCAGCGTGACGTCGCGCGATTAGAAATGTCAATCAGTGATTGTGCTATTCTGTTTTTTTTTCAGATATTTATTTATCGTACATGTATCAGTTGTTACTTTGTAGACTGAGACTTGTAATTTCGCAACGAAATTTCAGTAATTTTGCCCCCACCGATAAGCACATATCTCGTCCAAAATTATCAGTTTTTTCTAAGTTTTTTGAATTTACGTAAAGTTTATTCAAATTCATTCAAAATTTATCAATTTTTAAAATAAATCCGACCAAAAAAGTACCGAAATTTTCGTTCATTTGGTCCCCCTCCCCGGGCACAAACCCCCATTTCGAAAATGCAAACCCTGAGACCAATACGACGTAATTTTATCTCCAAATATGGATATATATATGTGTTTTAATTTCCATCGTAATTTAAAACTAATTCACACAACTATCAACATATACAGGAAGAGTCGATAGTTCAACCACCGTGCATTTCAACATGAAGCTCAACGCGTGCAAGAATATGTATAGCTCTGGGCCCCAAGCTAGCTTGCATACCGATTCTTTTAGGAATCGTAAGCTTAACCATATGATTCAGAATTCAGAATACACATTCAAATAACCGAGGCACTAATCACTTTCTCTGCTACAACCACGTATCTTTTCTTTTCAGCCTGTTTATTTTGGCAAGAGATGAGAAGGGAACTGAGAGTTTAGAGGAGAGAGTTGGTGAAGGGATTGGTCATAGGAGTTTTGTTTTTACTTTGTTTTTACTTCGAGTCTCTTGTTTTGCAGTAGAGATGAGAATCATGGAAAGTATGGATGTGAATTAAGTTTTAAGTGATATATAGATCAGATTTATCTCATCGTACTTAAAAGAAAATTTTCTCCCAATTTTCTGTCCCAACCCAAGTATTGAAAATGTGAAAGTTCGCTCTTACACTGTTCTCTCTAATTCCTCTTAAAACTTTCACGTCCTTTAATCAAACTATAGACTTAATAGTCCCCGCCCCTCAAACTCCTATTTTCCATAACAATTCCCCCCAAGAAATACTCCGCATGATGATGTCTGCCGTATTATTTTAATTTTTAAGACGGGGAGAAAAGTTTTACAGGGTTTCTTTGTTTGCTTTAATAATGGTTTATAGGGTTTGTTTACGCGAGACGGTTGCAGAGGTGAAAAGTTGCATCTGGTAGGTAGACGAACTCGTCCTTCATGACAACACTTATTGTAAACAACAGGTTCTCAAGGCCAGGGCTCCTTTCAAAATACCAAAAGACAGCGCAGCGCATCTAGGACAATAGTAATCAGGACCTTCATAATAAGAACGGCCAGGATAAGCAGCTATACACAAGCACAAAAAGGACCACAATAAGAATGTGTAAAAAGAATATAAGTAATAAACGCGAAAGAAGGAAGGGATGGTAAGAAAATATAGAAAATACAGAGAAAAATAAGTACTTTTAAGAAAATCAGCATACTCTTTAGAAAAAAAACAACAGACGAACAGGTAGATATGCCTGAAGAGTTAACCGAGAAAATATGCCCTAAAACACACGATAATTATAGTCCCATTAATACTTAAATAAACAACATAGGAAAACATAAAAGGAAATAAGAATACATATCTTGGTTACAACGAAGCCGGCGTATATTAGCCAAACGCCCACTTAACCAGTTAGAACACTAGTGCAGAACATGTCATCTATGTCGGGCGGGAACCCTTATCTGTACATCATGGATTATTGGTTAGTGATGTAAAAAGATATTTGTGTCGGGCCAACAGCCATCACCGACGACAGTTATGTGTGCTGAACCAATATAAAAGCCCATCATCGATAGGTTTGACTCAGCAAAGAGTCAAACTAGAGCCCGTCACTGATGAATCATCTGTGACGATCCCCTACTATAAATCGACAAAGAGGACTATGTCACCTATCGGTGACGGTCTCCTACTATAAACCGACAAAGAGGACTATGTCACCTTTGTCGGTATAGTTTGGAGACTATCATGAATGACTCATCAGTGATGGGCTCTATTTAGACCCGACGTCTTTGATGCGCACCCGTGATGGGGTTTTGTTCTAACCCGACACCAATGAGTAATTTATCCAGAAAAATAAATTTATTTTTTGGCTAGCCTCATGCCTTTGCTAGCCATACTCACTGCAAAATAATAGAAACACGGATATATAACCACAACATCCCAGCATCCCAACATTTCACAAATCCATGCACATGTGATACATCTATACATTCACAGTAACATATACATGCATTTCACAATCACATCGATTTCGCCAAACCGCCAATATGCATCTTCATGAATTAAGCATCACAACCTGCAAAACCAAGTTATAATTAAAAACAAGTTATGTAATTAGCAATGCAATGTATATAGAAGCATCAAAGATTGTATTACATATAATACATATATATAAATGTCACACAATCACTTGTTTTTTCACAAGCATTGATAAATGTTCAACAATTTTTTGACGGGCTACATTGAAATAAAGCTTCCTTTTGAAGATATGATCTCCGTAAGTATGAAGGCAACTAGTTCTTCTGTAATTTGTTCGAAGTTGTGCAGAAAAATGTTGTTAATCCAAGCCTGCAAATGAGACGCCAAGTTAATATATATACATATACATGTGTGTGTATACATATATATATATATACACACACAATTGTACAACTAGCTTGTAGCATTGTAAATAAGTATACGTGAGCACAAACCTCAAGATCTAGCAAAGTCACCTTATTCAGCAAAGTCTTCACGTTATGGCACATGTGGAAACCACAAGTATCACCAACTTGTGGATGGCATGAAAACTCTTTGTGGGGAAAGAGGTGGGGCATTCCTTCCTTATGCTTGCCCCCGTTTGCACGTATTGGGCCCATGTGTCATTGAATGCACCTTCAAACGTGAAAAAGTCATATTTGTCACTTATTCGGGAGTTAAGGTAATAGACCTTACTCCACTTTGGCAATATGACCATGAGAATCCAATGAAAACTGTGGCATTAATGTATTGCAAATTTAAAACTAAAGCTATACACGTCGTTACATTACATCTAAGTAGGTAACGCACTTATTGTTGATTATGGGCTAATAGAATAAAGTACTTGTCCCGATGGGCCCACAGGCAGGCCTTGACATCAGTTATCAACACATCTAATGAATTCTTGAGAGCTGTCTCATTGACTTGTGTTGTATCTAGGAATCCAACCTTGAGTCTGTTCTTGCGTGCCTCCTTCCAACATAACCGACAAGCAAGTCAATAACCCTTATAAGCAATCTATATGAATTCTTATTAGCATATTTTGTACTCATCATCACTTACTATGAGTAACACTTAAGAAGACCTGTGTCCATCGCTCGCAGCCTAAGAAGTTATAGAGATCGTCGAAGCCTACTACAATATAGCCAGATGGCTCAAGAAATGGTTCTTGACCATGGAAGCCCAATATCTCTGTCTCTCTATTTTTTCTTCTTGAGTTTGACCTCTCCATGTAGTATCCGTGCAACTCTCGGCAAGCATGACCCATTTTGGCAAGCTCGTGGTCTCCAACCAATGGCATGCTTAATTGGAAGGTGCTCGGAGCTAGGCTCTTAGGAGGAACTGATACCTCCTTGTCTAGATCTAGCTTCTTGGGAGCCAAGAGCGACGTGTGCACCTTTGCTTTTCCCTTCCCTCTTCCACGAGCTTTTTTGCTATATACCACTGGTGGAGAAGAATGTGCTTTCCTCTTTTTCTGAGGAGGGGGGATGTTGTCCATATCACCAGCTTTCACAAAATTGAACCCAAAATCAATATCATCTTGTAACGAGATATCATTGTGTGATGTGCCTTGGATGGCAGGAGGGGCTGAAGGAGCTGGAGCGGGGATAATCAGTGGAGCTCGTGGTGCATTTGACCTTGGAACCATCCTTATGACAATTTGGTCCTTGGGCCATTGGATAAAGGTCCCACGTGCAGTTCCCAGTATCAAAATTTCAACGCTTGGTGAGATCTCGAGAGGCCAGTTCACCCAGTTATCCTTGACCAAGTCAACTTGGACTTTAGCATGCCCAACCACCAAATCTGCCCCGTGCATTTTGTTTTCATGGGTAGACTTGTAAGCGATCCCCTCGGGAGCTACAGACAAAAATGTTGACTTCTGGGTGCACGTTGTGGGTCGCCGTGATAAATTCATCCACGTTCTTTGAATAATATGTAATAGATGGATTAGTTAAGACAACGTATGCATGGTATCATAGTCTTACCATTATGTGGTCGACTGCGGTGGGGACTGGTTCCTCTACTTGCGCCGCCTCAATTGATACGCAACAGCTTCGCCGCTACGTGGGTCTTGCTTGTACTCTAGGAGTAGGTTCTGAGTCGGCATTCTACTACTGAAGCTCTTTCCTTATATGCATGCCTCCACCTCAGGTATTTTCTGATCAAACTTCAAGCTTAGTTCCGCTCTAATCTTTTCTTTCAGGCGCTCCTCTATCCGCGCCTTAGTCAACTTTGCCCTCTTGTATTGCCAATCTTCGATAGAACTTGAGAGCCAATGCCTCTTGTCCTTCCTAGATGTTCAGGGTTGCCCAACGCTTTTGTGAGGATGTCATCCTCACATCTTTGTGATTGCACCTCTTGGGAGGACTGTCTTTCGACACCTAATACAATCCACAGTACAGTGAAGTAAGGTTAGATCATGTCTAGTATAAAAGAGACCTCCAAATTAAACATCCAATGTAAAAAACTCACCAGGTTCTGATACACTTGGCCATCAATGCGATGTAGGATTGTGTTCCATCGCTGTTCTTAACGGCCCGTGCCCTTGCCTAGTTCCTTGCAGCCTCATCCTCCCTATGCCATTGCTCTTGCTTCCCGCTGTAGCCTCCGGTGCCAAGATGGTGTGGGTGCTCATTTCTAGCCTGGAGTTCCTTAGCCGCCTCGCTCTTTGCCAGGAACTCGAGAGTTGTCTTTGTAGCCACAAACTCGTCCCAAACTATTTGTGTGATCAACGGGAACATGCCAAAAGAAGTTGGCCGGTTGGGGTTGGGTACGAACTCGTTAACGAGCTTTCTCTTGAAATTTTTCCAAGCCGTTCCCATCTTTTGCAATGCCCAATTCTTCAGAATGGCCTCGTCATCCGAGCGTGTACATGAGGTGCTCTTGGAACTTCGCCCAAGTAGTGGCCTTCTCACCCTCTGGCACAAACCTGATATGATCGAAGAGGATGCTGAAGTGTCGTCTACCTAAGACTCCACAAACACTTGTGAACTTCTTAATTACTGATGCTGGAGCGACCGGGAGTCCTTCATCACAAACCTCCGTAATAGTTAACCCGACAACATGAAGCCTATTGGTAGTTCTAGGGTTCTGTCCAGACGTTGTTGCACTACTTGTCGTCGACATTACCTACAAACTTAAATACCGCAAAATACCGCTTGTGCGTAAATCACCATATCTGTGCCAGAATATATTAAAAAACAAAATTCCTTAAAAACCAGATATGACATAGCCTAAATCACTATATATGCGTACAAATTCCTAAAATCCCCATAGTCACATTCACTAAATACCCTAAGTCACTATGTAAATCTATAATAATTACACCTAAATTCACTATGTTACTACACTAATTCACCAAAATTCCCTAAGTAACTATGCAAATCTGCAATTATTTCACTTACATTCACTAAGTCACTACACTAAAACACATAAAAATGTAAATCTAAATTCACTAAGTCACTAAATCTCAATTTACTAAGACACTAATTTAAATGAGAGGAGAATGATGGCAGTGTATTATAAGTGGTGATGGTGGCAGTGCACAATAGAGGGGGAGTGAGCAGCGGCGACGGCGTCGGCAAGGGCTCGGTGTCGGTGGAGGGGGAGCCGCCCACGTGCTTGGTGGAGGGGGAGCTGACGGTAGTGATGGCTCGTTGTCGGTGGAGGAGGAGCCAGGGGCGGCGAGGTGGGCAGGCTCTGGCGTCGAGGAGGGCTTGGTCTCGGTGGAGGGGGAGCTAGCGACGGCAAGGCGGGCAAGCTCCGGTGTCGAGAAGGGCGTGGGTGGGCTCGGTGGAGGGCTCTCTGGTGGCTGCGAGGGCGCAGGCTCAGTGGTGACATTGACGGTGGCGGCTTGTGGAGAGGAGGAGTAGATCTAAATAGTGACTTCGGCAACCCTATGTTTGTTCTAAATGTGGTCGAAACACATCCGTTACAGGCTAGTGCATAAATCAATCTGTTATGCCCCTCATCCGTGACGGGCTGTAAACAGCAACCGACATGGACCATCATCCGTGACGGGCATAAGTTAGCGACTGTTACAGATGACAGCGATGACAGCGCTTGTTATACAACCGATGTGTTTAAGCCCATCACACATAGCTATTTTTTTTAAAACTAAGAAAGATACTTGGATCTTTGATCTTCTTTGGCTTCATTGAAGGTGGACCATAGTTGATTTTTTTTAACTTAGACCTCTCTAATATTAGGGTGACTAGCTATAGTATACTATCAGACAAGTCCTCTCTCCACAAAGAAGTTGATAGGTGAGCTTTTCAAGATATTACATGCCAATAATACAAAATAATTATTTCATCACAATAATAGCAAATACATATACAGAGACTTTCAATTACATGTTAGGCCTTCCGTGTGGTCTAAACTCTGATAGGATCAGTCTCGGACATGTAATCGACACTAAACTCAATAACCTCCTCAGTCATGTACCCTTCAATGATACTCCCCTCCGGTTTTGCTCTATTTTGGACATACGACTTCAGAATTCCAGTATACCTCTCGAATGGGTACATTTATCTTATAAACATTGGACCACATAATTTTGTTTGCTCAATAGATGAACAGGGAGATGTATCATGATATCAAAAAAGACAGTGGAAAATACATCTCTAGATAATAGAGAGTTTTGACGATATCTGTTTGCAAGTTATCAAGAGCATCAAGATCTATAACCTTTTGGCCAATTGCACTAAAGCATAGACGCACGATCGTGTGGTGAACATTGCCTGGAAGAATATTTATTATAGCAACTGGTAAAAGCTATGTGCTTAGTATGTGACAATCAAGGGACTTCATTCCAACCAGTTTGAAATCGTCCAACGAAACGTACTTATCCTTGCGGAATAGCTCGATGCAACCTTTATATCTTTCAAGCAGGATAACATTTGGATCTTCTCATTCCTTGACAAGGTGTGGCAATCTGAGGGAAGGTACACTCTTCCTGTGTCCAGATTTGTTATTGGTGCAAGTTTACTATAAATCTAGATGTGCATTCAATCTGTCTTTATCTTCCCAAGAATATTCCATAGTAACGTGACCAAACTCTCACTCACATTCTTTTCTACGTGTTTGTCGAGGGATGAGAAGAAAAGTCCATCTTGATCCCATGAAGTATGGACAGAGAGAAGGACAAACTGACGCTGGCACTACAAAATCCCGAGCACCAAGGACGAACGCGCGGAAAAGACGTGGTTCCATGGAAGTATGGGTTTCGCAAGGACTTGCACACGTATAGGAGTGGCATTAGAAGCAAGTCCGAGCAGGAATCCAGGGTTCAAAATTTGGAACAGATGGTCATGGACTACAATGAAAGATTGGACGATGAGGTGTCTTCATGGACTAGGATCAAAGATTAGCTGATGAGGTGGCAAGATAGGTCGATATACGACTAAGCCAGCAGAACCAGCTGTCTGATCCTCACATCGTGGTTAGCCTCTCAGGAAATTGAAGCAGCTGCGCGCCTACAGGGCAAGTAGTAGAACAAACTAACGAAGCTACAGTAGTGCCACAACACCCCGTGGATGAAATCATGCAGCGAACATCGTGTGAGCTGCATATTCCCTTCAGGAACCTATCAATCAATGTATGCTTGTAGTTTGTACATCTTGCTTTATAGCTTGCGAAAAGTCATCCATATGTTGTGAAAGGTGGCATTTGGCATGGCCATACAAGTGGAGCAAGACCAGAGGTACCACTGTATGCCGATTCTACCAAGGTAGTCAAAGTTCGAGGTGGAGCAGATCTGCCCAGGCTTTGAGGATCTCGACCTGGACATCCCCGGAGGAGATGGGGATACGAAAATAGGAGAAACATCCCACGCTATTATACTATGGAGCAAGTGCTACATCGTGCTTTCCAGACGAGCAACGGCGTTTGTTCCTACAACTCCACTGCCATAGCCTGATCCTCGGTCTCCACTGTCTCCTGCATCTTCTCCGCAACCTCGGCTCCATCGTCTCCTCTGTCTCCACCGCTGCAACCATCTGCACCTAGGCAACAACGGTCTTGCCTACCTCCTCCCACGTCGACAAAGTACGCACAAACAAAGAAGCCAAGACTTGACGAGCCAAAGAAATCCGCTTCCAAGAAAAGACCGTACGATTTGACTAACATGGAGACTGACAAGGAAGTGTCTAGGCAGGTGAAGGAGCACTTCAAGTCGTGAGGTTCAGAGAAGATGATCGAACTGATGAGAAAGGCAGTAGTATCAAACTACGACCACTCAATACGCAAGTCATATCAGAATAAAAAAGTCAAAGGCTATCCCCTAGCTCGGATTGCAACCAAAACAAGTGGTTGACCCGATGACATCTGAACATGACATTAACCTACAACAATTTATGGCAGATACAAATCTTACCAGGGAACAACTTCTGGGGATAGCTCCTATAAAGAAGGCATCAGTAGCTAATCTTCGTTAAGAATTTATCCTCGGTGAACCATTTGTCAAGCCAGAGCTAGTCAAGAACCTGTCTACACGGATGTACCAGTTCTATCAATTGTAATGGAACAATCAGCCAATGGTAGGGTCATATTCGCTGTGAGGATCAAAGACGAAGATTACTTTCGTGGGCCATTGTTGATGAGAAAATATAGTGGCCTAGGAGTTCTGCTTAGCACTAGTGCAGGTCCAAATATTGCTTTTAGGTTCAGAGCGTGCCAGTTGGTTTGATCCTACAACCAACAAGATATACAATAAAACGAGTTAGATTATGATAGCCAATTGACCGCTTGAGCCGATGACATATCGTGTTGACCCTAGCTGATGCGATCTGACCGAATGGTTGTGAGGTGTAAGATGGATAAAATTGAGCAAGCCTAAAATATGTTCCATCGGCTGTAGATGTAATCAAACATGTAATCTATGAGTAAAGATTATATTTGTTTATGTCAGCCGATGATACCATACTTAGATTTAGAAAAGATACTGTATCGGCTAATACTCCAATACAGCCTTATACAAGAATGTCAATCTAGCCAAATATATCAGGAGCAAACTTGATATATTTAAATAGTATGACATGCTTGTATAAGGGGCAGATATAACATGGAAAGCATGATTAAAGGAATTTAAATAAAGCTAAACAGTTATATCAGGTAAGAACGGCTGAAACCCCGACGAAACCCCTATTGGTAGTTAAGAAGCAAATTAGTTTCGATGACTCTAAGCATGACTAGGGATGATGCAGCACAAAGTATGAAAAGAAGCATATGACCTAAACAATCAAGCTTTTGACTTATTTTCAGGGTGGTGGATACCTTAGGTAATCCAAGCCAATGGGATGATTTAGCCGATACCAACAAAACCTTCGGTAACGCTTGGCCGATACCAGTAAATCGAATCATCGATTTAGATTAGTTAAGATATATGATAACCAGTAGTTGTATAAGACAGATTAGAACATCTAATACGATGCGCTAGTCCATCGATACAAGCCGCTGTGACAAGCCATACCTCTTATTGGAGATCGAAATCGATGTAGCCCAACTCGAAACAAGAACTCGTCGAGAAGTAAAAGTAAAATTGTGGCGATCCGCCGAGAGTATCAGGATCTGTTGTTCTTGTTTTACAAGGCCCTGGGCATATATTTATACCCGAACATACAAACCTTGATCATGTCGGACATTACTCAAAACTTGCCTAAACAAACATGTCCTAGGTGGACTCTTACCACGAAATTTTAAAAGGAAATAACTAACTCTTTTTGGAAATAACTTTATCCCTTCAAATTCGCTTCGGATCTAACTCAACCTTGCTTTATCTTAGCTTATCTTTACCAAATTTTGCTGTTAGCAGCTGTGCGATATGTGGATAAATTTCAAAGATGTCTACAAAGTATACCATCAAGACACCCTTGACATATCTCTTGTTAGTTGCTGGGTTATGTAAGTGTTCTTTAATTCTATTTCGTTCCTTAGCCCGTCGTATCTAACATGGAAGATTTACCGTGTGCGGATACCTCATGTTTTTCTTTGCGTTGTAGAATGGAGATTCAAAACTACTATAGGAAGGGAGATTTTTGGGTTGGATACATGGACCCTGTTATAATTAATGGGAAGAGTTTGACATGCTTAACTGGTAATGTCATCCATTCCACTGTCATTATGATTTCTACTATCGCTACTATCTGGATCAAAGCATCATTAATTATATTTTGCAACTATAGGGCGTGGGCATGGTACCGTACAGACGTCCGCGGGGAATTCAAGGAAGAACTGGCTATGAGGATGGGCTTCCCGATACGTACATGGTCAAAAATTATATCTCTCATTTATTCTATAATAATAATATTCATATGTTCATTTCTCCTTTGTTGTTTACAACATGAATAGGGAAACAACCTGTGCGACTACTATGTGTAGGATCGAAGAACAAGAACTAAGCCAACCAGAGGGGGGGGTGAATGGTTGGAGTACCCAAAAACCAAAACATTTAGCAGAATTAAAAGTTACCCTCAAATTCGATGTAGATCAGTCTGACCAAAGTAGATCGACCGGTCTGACCGCCCTGTCCTGAAGGTCTGACCGCCCTGTATCGCCGGTCTGACCGAAGTAAATCTCTCGGTTTGACCGCCTCAAAAACGTTTCTTTCTCCTGCCGTCGTCGCCAGTCTGACCGCAGCGTACCCGTCGGTCTGACCGCTGCGATGCGCCGGTCTGACCGCCGGTGTCCCGCCGGTTAGACCGCCGAAACCCGTGCAAACACAAATTGAAGATCTCTCAAAGTAGATGACAATTTTATTACTTCTCTCTGTGTTTACAAAGTGCAACAACAGCACTCCTCACAAAAATCTCGACTAAACTCGAAACCCTAACTAAACTTTCAACTCAATGCTCTCAAAAGCGATACCGGGAGGCCACACCCTCCCTCTCTATTTATACATGAGGTAGGCAGCCTAAAGCCACAAACTAAACTCATACAAGAAGTCCTAATCCACCTAGGAAACCTCCCCATACAAGAAACCAACTTTACATATTCCAATTATACCAAATTTGGACTCCTTCCAAATTTGACTCCGCATCCCATACGTACACAATATCTCCATCGTATGCCATATGGAATCATCACCAACCACGTGCATTAATCTTTAGCCTAAGTATCTCGCATGATATCTGACCATCCGGACGTCAGCTTATCTCCAAGTTGACTCCCGATCCATCACCGGCAATACTCTCCCGAGACGTAAAGATTACCTACACATGAATCAAACAAAGAAACCATATCCGAGTACAAGCTATCCCAAACTTGACCCATTGTTAGCACACAACAGTATTACATACGCATAGTATCCATCTAAAAGCCATAAACATGAATTAACCACGGATATCCAACAAAACAACCCGAAACCGAAACCGACACAGAATCGACCGGTCAGACCGCGGGCTGGCCGGTCTGACCGCACACATACCTCCGGTCTGACCGGCCTTACCTGCCCGGTCTGACCGGACCCAAAAATAGTAGCTCCTGTTCACTGTCTGAAAATTTAATCATCTCACAAACCCTTTCACCAATAATCTCCAAATATCAAAACCAATAACCTCAGATGCCAATTGTTCATCACAACAAAAGAATCAAACACACTTTGATTTTACACTATGTTTGTGAATTTATTCACTGCATTACACACACTATTACCACTGATAAGAATATCGAAGTACGTAAACACCATTCATACATTATTTATACTCTTCTCATTGATTTAATATATTCATATCTTATTTATTGAAAACGACAGATTATTTGGATGAACGATCGACTCCCCCGACGGATTACATAAAGGTTGTTCAAGAACAATTTATGGGATTTATTATGGACCAAATTGTTAATCCGTTGAAAGAATTCCATGACAATGGACAACCCCTACCTTGACCCGAAATATTGTCTTTGCTTCATATATTTATAACATATATGATAGAACATTAGAAATTAATGATTGTACATATATCAAAAATATATATTTAGTTCCCATTGTACGTAAGTAATACCAGCAATTATATATACATGATGCTATTTATGTATGTATTTATATATATATAAAGACATACACATATACATGTATATATCTATGTATTTATATATATATACGAATGTATGTATGTATTTGTATACATACAACATATATATACACACACACATACATATATATATATATACATGCATATATGTATATATAAACAGCAAACAACAAGCAGTGCAAACAAAAAGCAAAAAACTGTCTAGTATTGTTTTTAGTCTCGGTTGACCTAACCGAAACTAAAAATACCTATTTTAGTCCCAGATTATGCGTGCTGGTTACAAAACTGGGACTAAAAGGGGTTGCTAACCGGTGCAATTGTGCTGCAGTGAGTCCATGGCAAGCTACAACGTTGCACACAACTAGCTTCTTCTGCTTGCCTCGTGACAGCTTGCCCATGCTGCAAGCTCCCATCCATGCTGCTGTGTTTTCTTGTGTGTTCTCTTCTTGTGGAGATTATGGGTACCATATGCCCACATGGCTAAACTATTCGACTGGTTATAGGGGATAGGTTTTACGTGATGATTATGTAATGGTTTGGGACTTAAGTATTACGTTTCCTTCGGTATTAAGGAACAGCTTATAGTCCTAAGTCGGTAATATTGTAGATGATGATTAAGAGACCAATACCGTTTGTGGTTAAGTCTCTATCTTGTAAACGTGCCTTCCAAAGCTATATGAGGAGGGCAGGGTGCCCCCTGAAGGGTGAAATATAACTTCTTCGACATACACAACTCGATCATCAGATCAATATAAACTGGGCGGATACAATCCCCGAAACAGGAGTAAGATATTACTTCTTTATAGAAGACCTGAACCTGTCTAAACCTTTGTCTCTTAACCCATCGGCGTTGGTGCTTGTGCGCTACCCCCATTTCTTATTGTCGAAATCAAGTTTCAACACTTCTTCCCCACGTTTATGTTTTTCTTGCTCCTTAAGTTTCTCTGGTCTTTGTTCTCTCGCTTTATTATTGGCTCTTTATTTTGCTATTTAAGCCTGACCCTCTCGCTGTTGTGCCGTCCATCGTTCAAAGTAATACATATTTTTCCTTTCTTTCTGTGGAGATTATGGATATCATATACCCACACGGCTAGCTTATCCGACTGATGATAGGGGATAGGTTGTGAAAGATAATCATGTAATAGGCTTAGGACTTAAGTATTACGTTACCTTATGTATTAAGGAATGGCTTATAGTCCTAAGTCGGGAGAGTCATGGGTAATATTAGGAGTCCTATCTCGTATGTGGTTTGGTCTCCGACTTATGAGTCTATCCTCTGAACCTATATAAGGAGGGTAGGACGTCCCTTGAGGGATATAGAGGCAATAGCAATTAGTAGGCTTTTCTTCGTACAACTCGATCAAGAAATCAATAAATAACTCGGCGGATCTAATCCCTGAAATAGGAGTAGGGTGTTACTTCTTTATAGAAGGACTGAACCTGCTAAATTCCTTTGTCTACTAACCCATCGTATTTGGCACTTGTGCACTACCCCCTATTTATTATTACCGAAATCAGGTTTTGACAGTTGGCGCACCAGGTAGGGGTGCATCAAGTTTTCTTCTTGCCGACAAGTGTGATGGGATCTACATTAGGCATCGACGACTTCGCCTTCCCTCCAGGAGAGGCGTACCGCTTCGGCAGCCTCGACTTCATCACCGACAGCTTTGGCAAGATTTCTCTCCTCGACTTGGATTCAAACCAATCAGGAGAAAACCACTCGGCGCCGTTTGGGTTATCGAACGACGCTGAGGTCTACTCCATCCTTCTCTCTTCTGAGTTGTATCTAAACCACTCGGGAGAACTTGTTACATCGACGCCACGCTGTAGACCAAGCTCCAGGGAGATCGCCGTCATGATTCAACCTCTCGGATCCTGCTCATCGACTGAGATCGCCAACTACATTAGCTCTTCCGACTTCGATGATCTTTACGACATCTCTACAGAGAGCATCCATGACTCCGACTTCGACGACAACTATACTCTGCTGTTTTTCAGTGTTCTCATGGCTGACGTAGAAGAGACCGACTCGGCCATGGCCCGCAGGGTTGCGGAAGAGCAACGAGCCAAGTTCGAAGAGCAACGCAAGTGCAAGGAGGAGGAACTCAAGCGTAAGGAAGATAACGACAAGAGAAGACGAGACCTAAGGGCGGCCAGGCGATCCGCCCACGATGCCATACTTCAGACCCGAATCGACAACACCAACGTTTTCCTAACGCCCCAACAGAACGAGGTCGCTGCACTCACCCTCATCGACACCATCATGGACGTAGCACCCCCCAACGTGACTCCAATCCTAGACAAAGTCAAGACCATGGTCATTGCTACAGCTCCACTCGGCGCTCCCACGGGCACTGCTCGAGGAGTCACCGAGTCCATCGCCGAGACACCCGAGGGCAGCCGTCTACCACCGATGCGATCCAAGGATTACCGAAGACCCGAGCACAGCAAGACCCCTGGCTAGTCTAACGACGTCTGTCGTCATGCAATCTAGAAGCATCGAGACCAGTCGGCCAACTCTTGCGAGAGATGTCACGGTCAACCACCGTCCATGATTGAATCCGCTATGACAATAGCTCCAATTACCATAGTGGCTCTCGAAGGCCCGTGCCGAGTGACCTAAGAGAGGTACTTAACCGGCGTTATCGCGATCGCAATCAACCCTATCATGAAGACCGAAGGAATTCCCCCGACAACTGTGATGAAGGAGTACCCGCGTTCACTCAGGACCTGCGTCGAGTGAATTGGCCGAGTGGTTTCAAGCCCACTGGGATTGAGAAATATGACGGCGAAACCGACCCTGAGTCATGGTTGACCGTCTACACTCTTGCAATTCGCGCAGCAGAAGGAGATAGCAAGGCCATGGCAAACTACCTGCCTATCGCTCTCGCCGACTCAGCCAGGAACTGGCTCGCAAGTTTACCGAGGGGTTCAATCGATTCTTGGGGCGAGCTTCGGGACCACTTCATCGCCAATTTTCAAGGTACCTTTGAAAGGCCTGGGACTCACTTCGACCTCTACAATGTAATCCAGAAGCCCGATGAATCTTTAAAAGTTTACATTCGGCGTTTTTCAGAGAAGCGAAACAAAAACAAGATTCCTGACATCACCGACGACATCATCATAGCCGCTTTCCGGAAGGGCGTTCTGGAAGAGTTGTTAATTGGCAAATTCAGGCGCAAACCTCCAAGGACCATCAAGAAGATGTTCGAGATGGCCAATTCCTACGCCAAGTTGGACAACGCAATCAAGGCATCACGTCAAGACAAACAATCAGGGAGTAGCTGGCGCCCCAAGAAGGACAACGGTAATGGCAACGGCAACGGTGGCCAAAAAGATCGCAAGTGTTATCCTGAGAATCTGGTCACCGCAACCTCAAATTACCAACAACAGCATCCACGAGTCAGCGCCTACGACAAGATCATGAACGCTTAATGTACTCATCACCCGAATCACAAACATGCGGCCAAGGACTGCTTCATCTACAAACAGTTCACCGAGCATTATGCTTCTCAACTTCAGAAATCAACAGACGGAGCGGGCACCTCAGGAACCAAGAGGAACGATGCAAACGGTGGCTCAGAACCCTTCCAAGATCACAGGACCGAGTTAAACCACATTTTCAGGGGGCCACCTGCATATGAGTCAGAGCGGAAGCAGAAATTGACCGACAGAGAAATCAATGAAGTTCAGCCTGAAGTCCCACGCTACCTACGATGGTCGAAGGTGGCTATCACGTTTAACCGCTCGGATCATCCGGACCGAGTGGTTCACCCGGGGCGGTATCCCCTGGTACTAGACCCAGTAGTCCGCAACGTCAAGCTCAAGCGTGTCCTCATCGATGGCGGCAGCGCCCTCAATATCCTTTTCGCCAAGACACTGGACAAGATGCAAATCCCAAGATCCGAATTAAAGCTAAGCTCAGCCCCTTTCCACGGAGTCATCCCAGGGCTGTCATCTACGCCACTCAGACAAATCACTCTTCCGGTCACCTTCGGCACTCGGGAGAATTTCCGCACAGAGAACGTCAGCTTTGAAGTTGCTAACTTTGAAGCAGCTTACCACGCAATTCTTGGAAGACTTGCGCTTGCCAAATTCATGGCGGTCCCGCACTACACCTATCTGATGATGAAGATGCCTGGTCCTAATGGAGTCATCTCCCTACGCAACGCCGTCAAGCAAGCCTTTACCTGCGACAAGGATAGCTACGACATGGCTCAATCTCGTGAGAGATTTCTCGGCCAACAGGAGGTCTGACTAGTCGCATCAACATCGGGCAAAGGCGAAATCCCAGTAAAGAAGATGGCCAAGACGGGAGAAGGTGACGCCAAGACGAAGAAGATTCCACTTGATCCTTCTGATCCCTCCAAGACTGCTGTAATAGGCGCCGAGCTAGATTATAAATAGAAAAGCGTGCTCATCACCTTTCTACAAAATAATAAAGATATATTTTCTTGGAAATCATCCGATATGCTTGGTATTCCTAGAGGTGATTGAGAACTCACTGAATGTCAAAGAAGACGCAAAACCTATCAAACAACGGCTTCGCTGCTTTGCGCAAGATCGAAGAGACGCTATTAAGGAGGAACTCGCCAAGCTTTTGGCGGCTGGGTTCATCAAGGAAGTTTACCACCCCGACTGGTTGGCCAACCCGGTTCTTGTTCGGAAGAAGACAAGACAATGGCGCATGAGTGTTGATTACACCGACCTCAACAAGTCTTGCCCCAAGGATCCCTTCGGATTGCCCTGTATTGATCAAGTCATCGACTCGACCGCCGGCTGCGAGCTTCTGAGTTTTCTGGATTGTTACTCGGGATAACATCAAATCAGCTTGAAGGAGTCCGACTGCTTGAAGACATCATTTATCACTCCGTTTGGAGCCTACTGTTACATCACGATGCCGTTTGGCCTTAAGAACGCTGGAGCTACATATCAGCGTATGTCTTCAAACTCAACTCGGGAGAAACGTGGAAGCTTACATCGATGATGTTGTCATCAAGACCAAGCAAAAACAGCATCTGATCGTTGACTTACAAGAAACTTTCTCAAATATCCAAGCCTTCAGGATGAAGTTGAACCCACAAAAGTGCACTTTTGGAGTACCGTCAAGGAAGCTACTCGGTTTTATGGTGTCTCATCGTGGCATTGAAGCCAACTCGGAGAAGATCAACGCTATTCAGAATATGAAGCCGCCGAGTACTCAAACGGATGTCCAGAAGCTTACTGGATGCATGGCAGCCTTAAGCCGATTTGTTTCTAAACTCGGAAAACGAGGTATGCCCTTCTTCAAGTTGCTCAAGAAAACAGACAAGTTCCAATGGACTCCGGAGGCCCAGAAAGCTTTTGAAGACTTCAAGAATTTCCTCATGACACCGCCGTGTTAGCTTCATCGTATCCTCAAGAGCCATTGCTGCTTTACGTATCTGCAACTTCTCAGGTGGTTAGCATGATCCTGGTCGTAGAACGGGAGGAAGAAGGATGATCCCAGAAAGTTCAAAGGCCAATTTATTTCATTAACGTGGTGTTGGCTGGATCTAAAGCACGTTACCCCCAGGTACAAAAATTATTATATGGAGTTTTAATTACCGTCAGGAAGTTAGCTCATTATTTTCAAAGTCACTCGGTTACTGTGGTTACATCCTTTCCACTTGGCGATGTTATTCATAATCGGGAGGCTACTGGGCGTATTGCGAAGTGGGCTTTGGAGTTGATGCCGTTAGATATTACTTTCAAAGCAAGAACATCTATAAAGTCCCAGATCCTGGCCGACTTCCTGGCCGAGTGGACCGAGTGCCAAGGTGACGTACCTAGGGAGGAGCCGCAATACTGGACCATGTATTTTGATGGGTCTAAATGAGTTACTGGAATAGGAGCTAGAGTTGTGTTAATTTTTTCGACTAGTGAACGACTGCGGTATGTTTTTCAGATACATTTTGCGGCCTCACACAATGTGGCCGAGTATGAGGCTTTACTTCATGGACTGCGACTTGCTGTATCTCTTGGTATATGTCGTATGATTGTACGAGGAGATTCCCAGTTGGTGGTAAATCAAGTGATGAAGGATTGGTCTTGCTTAAACGACAATATGGTTGCTTATCGTCAGGAAGTTTGTAAGCCAGAAGACAAGTTTGATGGCTTGGAGTTATCCCATGTCTTAAGGAACAACAATGAGGCAGCTGATCAGTTAGCCCAGTTTGGCTCTAGACAAGAGGCTGCCCCAACTGATGTCTTCGTAGAACATCTTCATGAGCCGACTGTTTCTAAAAAACAAGCCATCGAAGAAGAAGTTACAAACCAGGTTTCCATGCTTGACTCCGACTGGAGAACACCTTTTATCAATTTCTTGACTCGGCAGAAGTTGCCCAAAGACCGAGATGATGCAGAACGTATCCGATGTCGTATTTAGAATTATGTCATGATTGCTTCGGAGTTGTATAGGAGAAGCCTATCTAGAGTCTTGTTAAGATGTGTTACAGCCGAGGAAGGATGACAATTATTGCAGGATATTCTCTTGGGGATTTGTGGCAGTCATGCTGCAGCACGAACTTTGGTGGGCAAGGCTTATCGGCAATGTTTTTTCTAGCTCACGGTGGTTACTGATGTGGATAAAGTGGTTTGAACCTATGAAGGTTGTCAATTTTTTGCTCGACAAAGTCAGGTTCCAGTCCAAGAGTTGCAAACGATTCTGCTTTCATGACCCTTTGCAGTTTGGGGTCTGGATATGGTTGGTCCCTTTAAAAAAGCTCCAGGAGGTTTTACGCATCTGTTTGTTGCAATTGACAAGTTTTCTAAATGGATTGAAGCTAGGTCGGTTGCAATGATTACTGTAGATAAGACACGTGATTTAATCCTTAATATTGTTCATCGGTTTGGTGTCCCAAATAGGATTATTACTGATAATGGGACTCAGTTCACTGGAGGCGTTTTCAAAGAATTTTGTGATCAAGATTTGTTATGCCTTGGTAGCACATCCTAGAAGCAATGGACAGGTTGAACGTGCCAATGGTATGGTTCTTCAGGGCATTAAGACCCGAGTCTTTGATAGACTGTGCCCTTATGCTGGAAGATGGGTTCAAGAGTTGCCTTCAGTTTTGTGGTCATTATGGACTACGCCTAGTCGGGCCACGGGTCAGTCGCCTTTCTTCTTAGTTTATGGGGCTGAAGCCATGTTGCCGAGTGAGATGGAGTTTGAATCTCTCGGAGTTCGTAATTTCAATGATAAGCGTCATGATCAAGACTGTGTTATTGATTTGACCCGACTGGAAGAAGCTCGTGGGCTGCACTCGTTCAGTCGGCAAGGTATCTACAAGGACTTCGGTGTTATCATAGTCATAATGTTCGATCACGAGCATTCATTGTTGGTGATATGGTTTTGAGAAAGATTCAAACGACGTAGGATAGACACAAATTATCTCCGTTATGGGAAGGGCCTTTCATAATTGCTGAAGTCACTCGGCCAGGAGCATATCGACTAAAGCGTGAAAACGGATCAATTGTGGAGAATTCATGGCATATTGAACACCTTCTTCAATATTATACTTAATTTCAAATTTCTGTTTTTCTCGACTGCCGACTTCAAGTATGTTGCCTTCTTGAGTTGTCAGTCGGGGCTATGCGTATCAATAAAGTATGAGGTTTATTTTGAATATAACTTGTTTATATTTGGTTTATCATTGTTTTTTATTCTAATTTGAGTCAAGTGAATAAGGACTGAAAATTTTTTGATGACTTAATCAAGTTTTAGGCTTGGTGACAGTCAGACGAAATTTTTTAAGAAATTAAACGCAAGATTCAAATCAGGGCATAAGCATAAATAAACTGATTAATTACAAGTTGAATGACAAGAGTCTTTTACATCAAGAATCTATCCCTGGAAGTTTTCTACTACATCAGCAGCTATCTTCTTGGTAGACTCCTGAGCTTCATTTATCAATTCTAAGGCTTGTTCATCAGAAGTGCCATCTGCAAAGCCATCTCCTATAGAGTTTATGTCTACTCGGGTATAGAGTGATTTTGTCATTGCTAGGGTTTGACTTGCACTCATGGTAGCGGCGTCCATGATGTTTTCTAGATATTTTTCAGGAGCTGTCCTGAGTTTGTCAAAGATCTCAAGTGCATCTTCAGCACTTGTTCCAAGGCCATTTTGATAGATTGTCGACAGGATTGGCGTAGCTGCATTAGCAATATCATCCCTAATTCTCTCAGCTCTTTGGACTTTCTAAGCGAAGACTTCAAACTGAGCACGAGATTTTACCTTGTTGGCTGCAAGATTGATAGTATTTTGGTTATGTTGACAATCAAGACAAGCTGTATCAAGAAAATGAGTCTTATGGGGTTACCTTCAAGCTCTTCTGTGGCTTTATTTTTATCTGACTCGAGCTTGGCATTATCGTTCTCAGTTTTCTTCAATTGGGCCTTGAGGGAATCAATTTCAGTCAAATTGGCTGGGACATGAAGACATACTGTTAATAGAGATAAATGGATCAATCAAGAGCAGATAAGTTAAGATTTCTTACATCCAATTGAACCACAAAGTTCTAGGTTCATGTCTCGCAGTTTGCTGATTTCCTTCCGCAAGACAGTTTCTCTAGCCATGCCTTCCTTCTCGGCCGCTTTGAGCTCTTGTTGGATATTCTCTAAAGAATTGACATGAGGTACAAGCTTTTCCAAGGTGTCAGATTTAGCCTGAGAGCGACGATATATTCTCTGCATTTTAAAAAATAAGTCAGCTGATTACATGAGAATTAGCAATTAAGGTATGAGGAGTTTTTACTCACGTTCATCAGTCGGGTGGCTTCATTAAGGCTAGCAACAAGTAGATCTCGTTCTTTAGCTTCTTTTTGCTTGTTTAGTACGATGCCTTGTTTTTTGCCTTCTGCATCACGCCACTCGATCTTGACTGGAGGCAATGAGTCTTCGGTAGATTTCAGCCGAATGATCTCTTCATCTTCTCCAGTTGTTTGTTCTAAGAAAGACATGAAAGACAGAATTCAGAAAGCATGTTCAAGACAAAGATTTAATGATCGGTTGATTTACCTGTTGTCGCTTCTGGATGGTCTTCTTGGGTGGCAGCATCCCTAGTTGTTTGATCCTTATTGATTTCGTCAGTAGTAGATGTTGGATCTTCAACTGGAATTTCTTGGCTAACCGGGACCTGCCTTTCTGTGTCTGATTGGTTTTCAGTCGGGGGTCCTTGAGCTGGTGCTTGTTCGGAAGGACCTGACTGTTTTTCAGTCGGGGGATCTTGACTGCGAGTCGGGGGCTCCTGACCAGGAGCAGCATCACTCAGGAGAGGGTTCTGGGACCCTTGTTCTGTGGTCTCTTGGTTTTTTTGGTTTGGCCCGTAGGATCAATGTCTTGAGGTTTTATGCAAAAGACTATTCATGGTGATCAAAGTGAAATCAAATAAGTTTCCAGGAAAAAAATAACACCAGTCATTAGAAGGATACCTGTTGGATTTTCTGATCTTTGAAGCAGATCTGGGGGATGGTCTAGGCGAGCTGATATTGGCCTTGGGCGTTTGGACTTCTTCAAATTCTTCATCTGAGTCGTTAATAACTAGCTTCCTCTGTTAGCTTGCGCGTTTGCTGGTTTCTTCAATTGCAGCTGCGGCTCTCTTGTTTTTGGTTTAGGGTTTGCTCTTAGGACGACTGTCAGCTTCCTGGTAGTTGGCTGGGTTGGCACATCATCGTGATATACCTTGAAAGGTCGGGAAATGATCAGAGCATTTGCCTGCAAACAATATTTTGTTTAGAAGACATTGATAAGTATGGCGGGATGAAAGTCATTACAGTTGCAGAGTAAGCTTACCGGAGGAGGTGGTCAACGAATGTGGGATGGAGGAACTGGTAGTTTGTTGCTGTAGTCAACTACAATCCCGGTTGAGAAGATTTTGTACAAACGAGAGCACAAATCTTGGAAGTTTAGTGACTCTCAATCTTCCCGGTTGGGGTCACTCTGTCCTTCATATTCAAAGGCAGTTTTGGATCTTTCTTTGATGGGAGCCAGTCGGCATTTGATGAAGTGCCGAGTGATCTGTTCTCCTTGGAGACCCATGTTCTTCATTTCAAGGAATCTTGCCAACAAGTCGTTAGCTTCTATCCAGTTTTGACCTTTAGGCAAGGCATTCCAGTTGGCCCATTGGATTGGCGGAAGACCAATGAAGTCAGGCAGGCTGGGGGATCGGTTGGAAATATAAAACCAGTTTGCATGCCAGCCCTAATTGGAAGATTTCAAAGGAAGAGGGAAGTGGTCTTTGCGGAGAGTGCTGCGGAGTTGGAATCTTGCGCCGCCGACAACACAAGTGTTATCTTTGGTCGGATGGGCTTTTAGTGTGAACATGCGGCGAAAAAGATTGAAGTGGGGATAGATTCCGTGTATAGAGTTTGGATTCAGATGGTAAACTTTAATGCCATAATAATCCAGGATGCCACGGAAGAAATCAGAGGTCGGTAGAGCAAATCCATAGTACAAAGAGTGGGTAAAGACCATGATCTCACTGGTGTTTGGAGTTGGGAACTCTTCACCATATGCTGGATGCCAGCCAATGATTTCCTTCGCTGGGAGGACTCCATCTTTCACCATTTCTTTCAATGTTGATTCCTTCACATCAGAGGTTGCCCATTGGTCGAAGGAGATTTCTCTCTCTTCCGCCATGAGTAAGATTTGGGGAGGATTGAGCCTGGAGTTGGAGGCTGGATTTTTTGGAGCGGATGTCAGGAACGGGATGAGCGCAGTGGATTTTGGTGAGATCTAGATTGGCTGGATGAATGGATTTGGTGGATTTCACGTTCTAGGTTTATGCGAAGGTGCTTGTGAACAGGAGCGCGAAAGGGGAAATTTTTCAGGAGTCGAAGCGGCGGGGAAGACAACGGCGTTTCAGCGATTATTTTATTAGGGTATCGGTAGGTTTTCCTTATATTGGGCTGAAGCCCATGGGAAGCTTACAGCCCATGATTCAGGTGTGGCTTGTCACGTGTCTTTAGGGACTTAAGCAGATTTGCCTTGGCAATATGCACGTGCTCTATTGCCCAATACCTTTAAAATCCTTCCATACAGCGGTTACACAACTTTTTAGGAGTTGGGGCGATGCAATTTGGAAGGTGACAAACAGTGAAGTTTTTTATAACTATTTTGGCAACTTTTCTATAAGTTGCTGGAGCTGTTTGTTCCTTATTAGGCAATTGATTTTATATCAATGTTATTTTGCCACCTTGGTGTGTTTTTTCTTTGATTAAGACCAACATTATGGCTTAGGCTGATTATATTTTGGTCATATTATTCAGGCGGTTGGTAAATTTATTTATGAGTTTGTTAACTCGGATTTTTATACCACCAATGCCATATAATTCCTAAGGATGGTGAAGTTGTGTGTTTTGAGAGGACTCAGGCATGACAGCTTGGACAACATGAGCTTGATATGGTGCCAGCACTCAGGGTCATTATGCATTGTGCTTTGTTTATAAGGTTATGCGCTATATGATTTTTTTCTTTTGGCTTTGGCTAAGCATTTATTTATATAACATCACTCGGATGAGGGTGATTATTATAGTTCTTGACTATATGCTTAGTTTGTTCAACTAAACACATAGTCGGGGGCTACACCTAATTAGGTGCATCTAGTCGATGCACCTAGGTATATTTTTTATAACTTTTTTAGCCCTTCACAGCCTTCTTATTGGAAGATTAAAGCACTCGGGAGACCTAGGCAGAGATGATGGAAGCATTCGTCGATAGAGGCACTCGGCTATGGAGGTGCTCGGCTATGGATTAATTTGGTTCGAGGAGGAATTATCTCGTCGACTGTGAAGGTCTCAGGGGCTACTGTGGAGATTATGGGTACCATATACCCACACAGCTAACTTATCCGACTGATGATAGGGGATAGGTTATGAAAGATAATCATGTAATAGGCTTAGGACTTAAGTATTACGTTACCTTGTGTATTAAGAAATGGCTTATAGTCCTAAGTCGGGAGAATCATGGGTAATATTAGGAGTTCTATGTCGTATGTGGTTTGGTCTTCGACTTATGAGCCTATCCTCTTAACCTATATAAGGAGGGTAGGACGTCCCTTGAGGGATATAGAGGCAATAGCAATTAGCTAGGCTTTTCTTCATACAACTCGATCAAGAAATCAATAAACAGCTCGGTGGATCTAATCCCCGAAACAGGAGTAGGGTGTTACTTCTTTATAGAAGGTCTGAACCTGTCTAAATCCCTTTATCTACTAACCCATCATGTTTGGCACTTGTGCGCTACCCCCTGTTTATTATTACCGAAATCAGGTTTCGACACTTTCTTACTTCAGTGCTATATATTAATTGGCTGCTCGTGTTCTTTCCAACAAGTCCGAACAAGGAACTTTATTACAAGTCCGAACAACTATGTCTGCATCTGTAACGTCATAGCCAAAGTTATGTTATGGTTGATTCTGAGTTATTCTAGGATTTTTTTTGGCTTACGGCAATTACAGATGCAGACAAAGTTGTTCGGACTTGTGCGGGTTGCCAATTTTTTGCTCGGCAAATCCATGTTTCAGCTCAAGAGTTACAAACTATTCCACCTTCATGGCTTTTTGCTGTTTGGGGTTTGGACATGGTGGGTCCCATTAAGAATGCTCCAGGAGGTTTCACGCATCTTTCTGTTGCTATTGACAAGTTTTCAAAGTGGATTGAGGCTAAGTCGATTGCTTCTATTACGGCCGATAAAGCTCGTGATTTTTTCATTAACATTGTGCATCGGTTTTGTGTCCCGAATAGAATTATTACTGACAATGGGACTCAGTTCACAAGAGGAGTCTTCAAGGATTTTTATGAAGATTTTGGGATCAAGATATGTTATGCGTTAGTTGCACATCTGAAGAGCAATGGACAAGTTGAGCACGCTAATGGTGTGGTTCTTCAAGGTATCAAGGCTCGTGGTTTTGACAGATTACGCCCTTACGCCGGATGATGAGTTCAAGAGTTGCCTTCAGTTTTATGGTCGCTACGAACTACACCCAGTCGGGCTACGGATCAGTCACCTTTCTTTTTAGTTTGTGGGACTGAAGCTATGTTGCCAAGTTGAGATGGAATTTGAATCTCTTCGAGTTCGTAATTTCAATGAGGAGCGTTATAACCAAGACCGCGTTGATGACTTCAACCAATAGGAAGAAGCCCATGAAGCTGCTCTTATTTAGTTGGCAAGATATCTCCAAGGACTTCGGCATTACCACAATCACAATGTTCGATCGCGGACGTTTATTGTTGGTGATATGGTTTTCAGGAAGATTCATACGACAAAGGATAGGCACAACTTTCTCTATTATGGGAAGGGTCTTTTATAATTGCTGAGGTCACTTGGCCAGGAGCTTATCAATTAAAGTGTGAAGACGAATCAATCGTGGAGAATTCTTGAAACATTGAACACCTTCGGCGTTATTATAATTAAGTTATTCTTTTGTATTTTATTCCTCTGGACTACCAACGTCAAGTAAGTTGCCTTCTTGAGTTGCTAGTCGGGGGCTGTTGATATCAGTAAAGTATGAACTTTCCTTTCAATATGACTTGTTTATATTTGGCTTATCATTGCTTTTTGTTTTGATCTGAGTCGAGTGGATAAGGACTGAAAATGTTTTAACGACTTAATCAAGTTTTAGGCTTGATGACAGTTGGATGAGAATTTTTAAAAAATTAAAAAATGGAGTCAGTAGTCGAAGCAAAAACATAAATAAGCTGATATATTACAAATCAGGTTACAAGTGTTTTTCTACATTGGGCATCTATCCCTGGAAGTTTTCTACTACATTAGCAACTATCTTCTTGGCAGACTACTGAGCTTCATTAATCAAGTGCAGGGCTTGCTCATCTGAACTGCCGTCAGCAAAGCCATTTCCAATAGTACTTATATCCACTCGGGGATACAAGGATTTTGTCATTGCCAGTGCTTGACTCGTACCCATGGCAGCTGCTTTAATGATGTTTTCTAGGTATATATTCGGAGCTCTTCTGAGTTTCTCAAATATCTCAGGAGTGTCTTCTGAGCTCGAGCCCAAGCCATTTTGATAAGAGAGCGTTTAAGACTGGGGTAGCAGTATTGGCAATATCGTCTCTTATATTTTCAGCCCTCTGGATTCGCTCGGCAAGCACTTCAAATTGAGCTCGGGATTTTATCTTGTGAGCTGCAAAGTTTCAAACATTCAAGATATATTGAAAATATTATGAGTCAGATCAAAGGTCAAAGTTAGAAATAGTACCTTCAAGTTCTACCTGAGCTTTGTTTTTGTCTGTTTCCAGTCGGGCATTATCATTTTCAACTTTCTTCAATTGAGCTTTGAGGGATTTAATTTCTGCCAAATGAGCGGAAACATTGGAACAAGGATTAGTGACAAAAATTTCATAAACAAGATGAGATTGAGATACTTGTGTTTACCTCCAATTGAACCATGGAATTCCATGTTGGTATTCCGGAGCTGGCTGATTTCTGCCCTTAGCACTGTTTCCCTGGCTATAATGTTTTCCATGGCTTCTTTGAGCTCTTGTTGGACAGTTTCTAGGGTATTCAAGTCTGGCACCAGCTTTTCTAATGTTTTCGACTTGGCTTGCGATTGGCGATATATTCTCTGCATACAAAGCATGGATTAATTGATTTCATATGAAGGAACAATTGAAGAACAAGGGGTTCATACTTACATTTAGCAGTTGGGAGGATTCTGTTAGTTGGGCAACTAGCAGATCACGTTCCTCAGCTTCTTTTTGTTTATTTAAAACAATTCCGTGAGCCCGACCTTCAGCATGGCACCATTAGATATTGACCTTTAGAAGCGAGTTCTCTGCTGATTTGATTCGAGGAATTTCTTCGTCCTCTCCGACTATTGGATCTTAAAGAAACAAGGTTGCCAGAATTCAAAATAAGTATTGAAGTCATAAATTTATCCGACTGAGGAACTTACCTGTGATTATGTTGGGACAACTGTGTGAAGAACCTTGCCTGCTTTCATTTGCGTTAGGAATTAATTTGTCTTGGTCTTCTTGTGCAGCAGTATCTCTGGTTGGCTGATCTTTGTTGGTATTTTCTCCATTATCTGGAGCTGGATCTTCAACTGGTATTTCCTGATTGTCAGGGGCTTGATTTTCTTCACCCGATTGATTTCTAGTCGGGGGCTCTTGCTTGGGTGCTTGGTTAGAGTTACTAAACTGGTTTCCAATTGGGCACTCCTGGCTGGCAGTCGAGTGCCTTTGAGACGTGTCCTGAGCCCCAGTGTCATGCACAGAAATTCGCTAACCCGAATTCCAAGCAGGATGTGTATTAAATCTCCGTACAGGACCGGCCAGGGTACACAAACGACAAAGTTGACATACAGATCCACGTCTTACAAACACCATAGAAATATCTTACATAAATGCAGCGGGAAAAGAAAATCAAGCTATTCTAGTTAACTAGACGCTCGCAGCGTGGAAACTCCATTCCACGGGCAACCTTGATGACAAGCACAAGCCTACTCCTCTGAATAGCCTCCATCTGACACGTACTTCAACTCTGATGTGGGGGAAAAAATGAAGCAAGACTGAGTACTACCCACTGTACTCAACAAGTCATACCGGAAAGGGAGTAATGATGCAAGTAATAGCAGAGGAGGCTGAAGGGGTTTATTTGCATGAAATACGCATTTAAAGACAATAGTTGAAAGCGGTAAAACAACCGAGTTAATTAATCAAAATTGAACCATCACTGCCCAACGCTACACCACGTTGTGACAGGCCCAAACCACCACCTGAACTACACCAGTTCCAATAAGTCAGGTTATTAGAAGTGTAACTAATCACGGTGAATCTGGTTGATCGCCCATAACCGCGGACATGACTATTCGAATAGTTCTACTTTTATCAGAGGTGTACAACTGTAACCACAAGACATAGCCCCACAACACTTTACCGTGCACCGGCATACCACCACGGTACACCGGAAAGGAATTGCGACAGGACCCTTCGCACAACCCTTCCTAACCAAGCGCACCACACCTCAGGTTTCGCCCCCACCTTTAAACCAACGCACGCAGCCCCCTCTCGTGCCTAGGTGAATCCGGTAGCTGATCAACGAGTAAACCCCCCGCCGACACAACTCCATCACGCCCACCCTTGCCTGGATGCGTCGGCTAAGAAAAGGCCATACTACAAGCCCAGCCATTACCCATGCTGGCTTGTGGAAAGTACGAGAATTCTTCTAGGGTTTCCCGTGAACCGGTCCTTAATTGTCATAAGCACAACCATCAAAATCATGTGCTCACAACCCACCATTATCCAGGTTTTAGTTGGACTAATTATTTAATCATTCACGATTAACCATCGTTAAATAATAGTGAAGCATTAATTATCCCGTTAATGTGCTAATGTTTCTAAGCAGGGCTAAGCATGTTCTAACCTAGCTACTACTCAAATTACCTCCCAAGCTATCAACGGAATGAGATAATGGAACCATAAGGCTGAGTACGATAGGTAACTAAGCCTATAAATGACATTATAAAACAATGCAATATTTAGAGAAAAATAAGACATTCCCAATTTAGGTACAATATGTTCAAGTGAATAAGCATGACTTGCCTTACTCTTGCGCTGGATCGATCACGGCAACAACCTCGAAATAAATCGGAGAGTCGAAATTACCAGAATCTAAGCGGAAAACAAAGCACACAAGCAAACAGGCTATAAGTCTACTGAAACAGAGAACAAAACCATTTTTAATGGATTCTAGACATTTTTATGAATTTTCTGCAACTTGAATGGACTCAAACGGAATCCAGATGAATTAGTTATGAATTTTAGAAGATTAACTATGTTTTTACTATAAACAGAAAAGTCCTTATTCAATTATTGCGCAATAATCCCTAGTGCTGACGCCACTGATGCCAGGGCTGATGTCAGCAGGAGGGCGGTGGCGCTGACAGGTGGGCCTCACCTATCGGTGGCATGGGGTCCCGGCCCACGGTGGACTCGATCCACCGATCGGCGAGCAGACGGCGCACCACGCGGCACCGACGTGGCGCCGACGCGGCGGGGTAGAGGGGCGACGCGGCGGCCACGTGGCGCACACGCGGCGTCGACGCGGCGGCCACGCGGCGCCAACCACGACCACGGCGCGGCCATCGCGCAGTGGCGCGCACGGCGGCCGGCGCGAGAGACAACGGGCGCGGGCGGCGGCCGGATGCGGCGGGCGGGCANGAGCGGCGACCGAGCGGTGGCCGAGCGGGGCGGCGCGCTAGCGGCACCGAGAGGAGAGAGAGCAGAGGCGGGTGCTCACCGGAGACGAGGGAGACGACGTCAGCGACGGTGCTAGGGTGCACGGAATCTCGACCCGGAGATTCGGCGAAGAGGTGCGCATGGGCGACTTTCAACTCGTCTTCTCTTTCTCAAGTGGCTTCTTCCTCTGAATGATGGCTCCATTGAACCCGGCAAAACCTAATTACTTTACTCCTTGCCTTTCTTTCGCTAGTCTCGAGGATGCGGGTAAGTCTTTCCATGTAAGTCAAGTCCTTTTGAATTTCGATCTGATCCAGGTTTGCTTGCTCCTCGGGTGCCCTTAAACATTTCTTTAATTGAGAAACGTGGAAAACATCATGAATGCCGAGCATGTTGGAGGGTAGTTCAAGCCGATAGGCAACTTCACCTCGGCGCTCCACAATTTTGTATGGCCCCACAAAGCGTGGTGCTAGTTTTCCCTTGGTTTGGAAACGATGCACCCCTCGAAGTGGTGTGACCCAAAGGTGCACATGGTCCCCAACTTCAAAGATGAGCTCTCTTCGGCGGTTGTCTGCATAGCTCTTCTGCCGAGACTGTGCGATCCTCAGTCTTTCCCAAACCGTTCTGACTTTTTCCTTTGCGTCATTTAGGACTTCAGTTCCAAACAACTGACGCTCTCCAGTTTGGTCCCAAAAGAGCGGAGTGCGGCACTTTCGGCCGTACAATGCTTCGAACGGTGCAATCTGCAGACTAGCCTGGTAACTATTGTTGTAGGAGAACTCGGCGTACAGCAGGCTTCTGTCCCAAGCCCCACCAAAATCAAGTGCGCAAGCTCTCAACATGTCTTCCAAAATCTGGTTGACTCGCTTGGTTTGACCATGAGTTTGAGGGTGGTAAGCGGTACTGAAGTTCAGACGAGTTCCCAACTCTTCTTGTAGTTTCTGCCAAAATCTCGAAGTAAACTGGCTCCCTCGGTCGGACACAATCTTCTTAGGTACCCCATGCAAACTCACGATCCTTGCCAAATAGAGTTATGCCAATTTCTTTCCCGAGTAAGTGGTATGTACTGGGATAAAGTGAGTGACCTTGGTGAGTCGATCCACGATCACCCAAATGAAGTCGTGCCCCGTTGGTGTTCTTGGTAAACCCGTGATAAAGTCCATCCCAATCTCTTCCCATTTCCATTCCGGAATCTGCAGAGGTTGTAGTAACCCTGCTGGTCTCTGATGCTCTGCCTTCACTCGCTGGCATACGTCGTAGAGCACGACGAATTCGACGATTTCCCTTCTCATGCTAACCCACCAGAACTTCTGTTTGAGGTCTTGGTACATCTTGGTACTGCCAGGATGAATTGAGTATTGGGTCTGATGAGCTTCCGTAAGTATTAGATCCTTGAGTTCCTTTTTCTCTGGCACGCATATTCTTTCTCCCATCCAGATTGTCCCGTGTTCGTCGTCGGCGAAGTCTCGTGCTTTGCCGACTCTCATATTCTTCTTGAGTTCAGCTATCTCAGGGTCTTTGACCTGGGCTGCTCGAACTTGCTCCATGAGCGTGGGCTGTGCCTCCAGAGTAGCCACAAATACGTGTTCTACAATACTCAGGTTTAGGTGTTCAAACTCTCGTTGCAATCTGCCACATATTCCCTCGGTAAAAGTAGCGTTGCAGTAGCTTTTCCTGCTCAAAGTATCAGCCACCACATTAGCCTTACCGGGGTGATAATGTATCCCCAAGTCATAATCCTTGATCAACTCCAACCATCGGCGTTGTCGGAGGTTCAAATCGGGCTGAGTGAAAATATACTTCAAACTCTTGTGGTCGGTATAGACTTCACAACGGTTAACAATGAGGTAGTGCCGCTAGGTTTTCAAAGCGTGGACCACTGCTGCTAATTCCAAGTCATGAGTGGGGTAGTTGTTCTCGTGTGGGCGCAATTGATGTGAAGCGTATGCGACCACCCTGCCTTCTTGCATCAATACACATCCCAACCCTTGGCGGGATGCATCACAAAACACTTGGAAATCTTTCATCTGATCCGGCAAAATTAATACAGGTGCGGACACCAATTTCTTCTTAAGCTCCTCGAAACTTCTGTTGCATTCTGCTGACCACTTGAATTTCTCATCCTTTTTCAGCAATTGTGTCATTGGTTTGGCAATCTTGGAAAAGTTCTCAATGAACCGACGGTAGTAACCCGCGAGTCCCAGAAAACTCCTGATCTGCGAGACCGTGCGCAGAGGCGTCCACTTGGTAACCGACTCCACATTTGACGGGTCTACTGCCACTCCTTGAGTGGTGATGATGTGGCCTAGGAACTGTACCTCTTTGAGCCAAAAGTCGCACTTGCTAAACTTGGCATACAATTGGTGCTCCTTCAACTTCTCGAGTACCAGGCGAAGGTGTTGCTCGTGCTCCTCCTTGGACTTGGAGTAAACGAGTATATCGTCGATGAAAACCACGATGAACTTATCTAGAAATTCCATGAACACCTTGTTCATTAGGTTCATGAAAATGGTCTGTGCATTGGTAAATCCAAAAGACATGACAGTGCACTCGAATAACCCATACCGAGTGATGAATGCCGTCTTCGGAATGTCCTCCTCTTTGATCCTCAACTGGTGATAGCCGGATCGTAGGTCTATCTTGGAGAACCATGCTGCTCCTTTCAGCTGATCAAATATATCATCGATCCGAGGTAGCGGATATTTGTTCTTGATGCACGATAGTCGACGCACATCCTCTTGGTCTTATCTTTCTTCTCCACGAAGATCACTGGAGCACCCCAAGGTGACGTACTCGGGTGAATGTATCCTTTTTGCAACTGCTCATCAACTTGCTTCTTGACTTCCGCCAGTTCGATGGCTCCCATCCTGTAGGGCCTCTTGTGTATCGAGGCAGTTCCCGGCACTAAGTCAATCCGAAATTCAATTTCTCTCTTTGGTGGCATTGTGGTTAAGTCATCTGGGAAGACTTCAGGGTACTCTCTGATGATGGGAATATCCCCCAACTTCTTAAGGTCTTTTCCTACTTCTGCGGTCTATTCCACCCCATCGACCTGATTCAAGCACACTCTCTGCTTCTGGGATGCCGGCGACTAGAATGTCACCACTTCTCCTTTCTCATTAACCAGAGTGATAGTGCGACTAGCGCAATCGATAACTCCCTTGTGCCTTGTTAACCAATCCATCCCAAGAATGACATCTAGGTCCTTGGATTCAAGAAGGATAAGGTTGGTGTTGAAGTTGCCAGGGTGGTAGGGTCAGTGTTGATGAACAATCATGGTGGAAGGTCCACCCAGCTGTCCGGCGATGAACCGGGGCTTCTGTTGACTCCCCTGGTGCGCCCTGAATTGAGCTGCCTTCCTCTTTTGGTCCATCCTATTGCATTGATCCTCCTGACGGATCGTCTTGTCAACCAGCTTCTCGAAGTCAGCATAATCTCCCGAGATTAGCTGGTTGGTCAACTCATCATCCAGGCCGGAAAGAAACTTTTCCTGCCTTTCTGCATCAGTGCGCACGTCCTCCAGGGCGTAACGCGCGAGACGGTTGAACTCATGGAGATACTCCGTCACAGTCCGGTTACCTTGGTGGAGTACTCTGAATTCCCTCTTCTTCTAGGCCACGATGCCGTCGGGAATTTGGGCCTTCCTGAAACTGCGGCAAAACTCCGCCCAGGTGACTTCTATTCCGGGTGGACGGGTGACCAAATAATTATCCCACCAGGCTGAAGCGGGACCCTGCAACTGGTGGGTGGCGAAGGCGACCTTCTCTTGGTCGTTGCATTGTAGGAGGTTAAGTTTCTTCTCAATGGCATGGAGCCAGTCATTCGTCTCCATGGGGTTAGTGGTACTTGAGAAAATTGGCGGCCGGACGCGAAGGAACTCCGGCAGCTTGGATTGGGGTGGAGGACCGAATTGCTGGTTCTGCTGGGCCTGCTGCTGCTGCTGCATCTGCTGCATCATCTGCTATTGCATCTGTTGGTGCTGCTGTTGCATCTGTTGCATCATGGCCGTCATCATCTGAGTTTGGCTGGCTAACACCTGAGCAATAGTGGGATTCTCAGGTGATGGGGGAGGAGGAACGTTGTTGTTTGCTCCATTGGCTTGTGCTCCCACCGATGGATCCTCATGACCACTGGTGTTACCACTCGTTCTTGTGTTGACCATCTGGAGGAGAAGAACCAGCAGAAAGAGATGGAAAAGAAAGAAAATAGACTGCTCAAAAACTAAGCTTTAATATATTATAATTAAACTGCAATTGTTTTGATCTAATTTAAAACACTTTAAAACAGCAAGCAGAATCCTTATTAAGATAGCCATACCATAGGCACATGATATCGACCATCGGCTAACCCCCCAAGCAACAAACCTAGCACAAAGAAACTAGC
Source organism: Oryza officinalis (assembly GCA_008326285.1). Taxonomy (NCBI): domain Eukaryota; kingdom Viridiplantae; phylum Streptophyta; class Magnoliopsida; order Poales; family Poaceae; genus Oryza; species Oryza officinalis. Next base: position 14,491,649 of record BDMV01000011.1, on the reverse strand, counting down.
AAACTAAGAAAAGGGAAAACTAAGGGTAGCGAGCCTAATGCTCGGAACGGCTCCTGCGGTCAATGGAGTCATAGCTAGGCTCTTGCTCATCTCTTGGATCTTTTGAACGGCTCCTGGAATCGGCCATGGCAGTGTCACCATTGATTGGCTCTCAACTAGAACCACTGCCATTCCTGCCGCTGTGTGTGGCATGCAACCAACCTCCGCTGCCACTGGCTGGACCCTGGTACGCAGACGTTGGGGCGAAGGTGATGGCAAACGCTGGTGAGGGCGGCAGAGCTGGCGCTAAAGCTGGTGCTGGAGCGGGTGGTGGGTTCCTCGGTGCAAGCTGGATACGCACTGGAGCTGTGGTCCTTTTCCTGGGCGTAGTAAGAATCCTGAGTCCACCTGGTGCTGGACGTCTCTGCAGCCTAGCATTCTCGGCCTTGAGCCGAGTGACCTCGTCCTCCAAGCGAGCAATCTTGATTAGCTTCTGGTCGTTGAGAGCCTTGGATGCCTTATGGAGGTCGGCGCGCATCTGGTCCAATCCCTTCATCACTGTGCACATCCGTCCAAAGGTGGTGTCATTCTCTGCAGTCGTCGGGCGGAAGGTGCTGACGTCGCTGTTGGCAGAACGACGAGGGTGGTAGCGGTATGTAGAGGCACAAAAGACGTAGGAGTGCCTGTCACTGATCCTGGTCATCAACCTGTAAGCGGCCTCCTGACAAGCATGCACAACACTGCCCCAGAAGCCTCGGCCACCATGTTGGGAAGATTGGTGCCCACAAAGCCATGGACCTCCAAGCGAACTCTGAACAGGAACTCGCCACTGAGAGGCTCGATCGTAGTGTACTCCGGCGCTTCAGGGTACCCCACAACCAAGGTCATGCGGGCAAGCTCTGCCACACAACCGTCCATATCCTCACCACGGTGCGTAGGGGGAAAACCTGCCATCTATAGAGGACAAGGGATGGGAATCAATGCATGCTCAAATCCAAATTAAAGAAAACAATTTAAAGGACTCAAGTAACAAAAGAAAATTTTTGGGGCATGGAACATTTTATAAGAGTCAAATAAACACTAACACAACACCTAAATGATGGGAAAATAATATAATAGTAACATTATCAAAACAGAATTAATAGTAAGAATCCAAAATAAATAGATTTTGCTTCTCATATGACTTAACTAGGGCCTAATCCACTTTCCCGATGAATTTTCAAAGCGAATCCAAACAAAACCCGAAATTTATTATCCCAAAATTTTTAAAACTCCAGACTAACTTTAGTTAAGGCAGTCCCCATCGAATAAACGACCCGACTTTTTCCCATGAATCCCAAAGGACAAAAATCCTGAAGTTTTCCCAAAACAATTCCAAGTTAAGGGCAAATGCACATGAAAGAGTTTCAGAGGGCACTTAGGGTTTCCAGTTGGCTTGTGGAAAGTACGATAATTCTTCCACGGTTGGCTTGTGGAAAGTACGATAATTCTTCCACGGTTTCCCGTGAACCGGTCCTTAATTGTCATGAGCACGACCATCAAAACCATGTACTCACAACCCACCATTATCCAGGTTTTAGTTGGACTAATTATTTAATCACTCATGATTAACCATCGTTAAATAATAGTGAAGCATTAATTATCCCAATAATGTGCTAATGTTTCTAAGAAGGGCTAAGCATGTTCTAACCTAGCTACTACTCAAATTACCTCCCAAGCTATCAACGGAATGAGATAATGGAACCATAAGGCTAAGTACGATAGGTAACTAAGCCTATAAATGATATTATACAACAATGCAATATTTAGAGAAAAATAAGACATTCGCAATTTAGGTACTATGTTCAAGTGAATAAGCATGACTTGCCTTGCTGCTGCGCTGAATCGATCTCGGCAACAACCTCGAAATAAACCGAAGAGTCGGAATTACCGGAATCTAAGCAAAAAACAAAGCACACAAGCAAACAGGCTATAAGTCTACTGAAATAGAGAACAAAACCATTTTTAATGGATTCTAGACATTTTTATGAATTTTCTGCAACTTGAATGGACTCAAACGGAGTCCGGATGAATTAGTTATGAATTTTAGAGGATTAACTATGTTTTTACTATAAACTGAAAAGTCCTTATTCAATTATCGCGCAATAATCCCTAGTGTTGACGCCACTGACGCCAGGGCTGACGTCAGCGGGAGGGCGGTGGCGCCGACGGGTGGGCCCCACCTATCGGTGGCACAAGGTCCCGGTCCACAGTGGACTCGGTACACCAGCCGGCGAGCAGGCAGCGCACCACGTGGCACCGACGTGGCGCACGCACGGCACCGCCGCGGCGGCCATGGCGCGGCGGCGCGCACGGCGGCCGGATGCGGCGGGCGGGCGCGCGCGAGCGGCGACCGAGCGGGCAGCGGCCGAGTGGGGCAGCGTGCTAGCGGCACCGAGAGGAGAGAGAGAGAGAGAACGGAGGCAGGTGCTCATCGGAGAGGAGGGAGACAACGACGGCAGCGGTGCTAGGGTGCACGGGAGGCGACGGCGCTGGGGAAAAAGAGAGAGGGGAGCGCGGGGAGGCAAATTTATAGGCGGGCCGGGGCTAGGGTTTGGCCGGCTGCTCCGGATTTCTCGCCGGAGTTCAGCGGGAGAGAGAAGAGTGGGCCAGGATTCGGTTGCGAATCCCAGCCTCTACGGCGCGGGGGAGGGAGCGTGGAGTGGGGGGAACGGGAGCGGGTGGCGCGGGCGACGCGGGGAGGTGGGTGGTGGTGGTTGTGGAGGCGCGTGCGACGTGAGGGATCCGTGCAGCGTGGGCGGCGGTGGCCGGTTGTGCGGGAGACGGCCCAGGCGGCGGCCCCACCTGTCGGCGGCCCGGGAGGGAAAGGAGGGGGCGGCGGGGCGGTGCGGGCGGCCTTGGGCCGGTCCGAGAGGGACAGGAAGGTGGGCCGACTGCCCAAAAAAGGGAAAAAAAGAAAAGAAAAAGGAAAAAAAGATTTCCCAGGGATTTAATTATTGCAGTGGAGGTTTTTCATTGATTAAAATTATTTCTAGGGCTATGAAAATTCCACTAAAAATCCTGTTAATGTATTTTAACATGGGGAACACATGAAAAATCCCACCATGCCATTTCCACTTGATTAACTATATTTTTAAATCAGAATTTTGCTCTAGGTTAAAAGAAAAATTTTATTTTACATGATTTATTTCACGAATTTTAACCTGGAAAGCAAACTTCGGGGTGTGACACCCAGGTTCTACAGTTTCTTGATCTCTTGATCCCAGGTCTGGAGGCGACACTTCAGTGTGGCCGGTGGGGTCAATATCTTGAGGTTTTCTGCAAATGCGGTGTACGGGATTGAGTTTAAAATGCGATCAAGAGTGTTTTGGAACAAAAGATGCAACAAAAGTTATACAATGGTTACCTGTTGGATTTTCTGATTTTGGGTGTTCATCTGGTAGAAGGTGGCCTTGATGAGCTGACATAGATTCTTGAAGTCTGAATTTCTTCATCCTCTTCATCTGAGTCGTTGATGATCAATTTTCTTTGTTTACTGGCGTGTTTGCTTGTTTCTTCAACTGGAGCCCTTCTATTTTTCGACAGAGGCCTGATTGCCGGCCCGCCGGTTGGACGGTAGCTAGTCGACCAGCTGCCAGTCGGTTGAGCTTGGGAACATTCGTGGTAGACTTTATATGGCTGAGAGACAAATAAGACATTTTCTTGCAGAAGATATTCTTTCCAGGTTTAATATTGGCAAACATGACGAAAAAGAGGAAATTGAAAATGGGTTTAAGAGTTTGCATACCGTAGGTGGTGGCCGAAGAATACTGAAGGGGGCAACTGGCAGTTTGTTGCTATAATCGACTACGATCCCGAAGGAGGAGATTTTATACATACGTGAATAGAAGACTTGGAAGTCTAAAGATTCATGGTCCTCACGATTAGGATCAGTCTACCCTTCGTATTCGAAAGTTGGCTTGGATGTTTCCTTAATCGGAGCTAGTCGGGACTTGATGAAGTGTCAAGTGATTTTCTCTCCTAGGAGTCCTTTACTTTTTATCTCAAGGATTTTTGATAGCAATGTGTTGGCTTCAATAAAATTTTGGCCCTCTGGTAGAGAATTCCAGTTGGCTCGGGGAATCAGTGGAAGGCCGACAAAGTCAGGCAAGCTGAGAGCAGGGTTGGAGATGTAGAACCAATTCTTGGAGGTTTTCAAAGGGAGTGAGAAATAATCCTTGCGGAGAGTTCCACGAAGTTGAAATCCAGAACCGTCCACGACACAAGGATTATCTTTTCTCGGATGGGCTTTGAGAAAAAACATGCGGCGGAAAAGATTGAAGTGGAGGTGGATTCCAAGAAATGCTTCGCAAAGATGAACAAAGATGGCAATATGCAAAATGGAGTTTGGATTCAGGTGATAGATCCTGATTCCATAATAGTCAAGGATAGCACGAAAGAATTCGGAAGTCGAAAGAGCAAAACCACAGTAGAAGAAATGTGTGAAAACAACTATCACATCGGTGTTTAGTGTTGGAAATTCTTCACCGCAAGCCGGTCACCAGCCAATAATTTCCTTTGTGGGAAGGACATCATCCTTCACCATCTCTGTTAGAGTCGATTCTTTCACGTCAGAGGTTGCCCATTGCTCGAAGGGGATTTTTCTCTCATTCGCCATGAGCAAAGACTTGGAGTGGAGTGAATGTGGATTTTTGGATCGAACTTTTTGGAAGGGATGGAGCTAGAAATGCGCACAGTAATATTTGATGGGGGTCGAAGCGGCTGGATGGGTGGATCTGGCGGATTCCAAACTCTAGTTTTTGATGGCGGTGGCTGTGAACAGAAGCGCGAAAGGGGAAATGTTGAGAAGATGAAGCAGCGAGGAAGACGACGATCGCTTTGGCGGTTTTTAATTTAGGGTATCGGTAAACATTTTTCGTTTGGGCCGAGGCCCACGACATGTTTACAGCCCATATCTCAGGTATGGCTTGTCACGTGTCTCTAGGGACTTAAGCAAATTTGCCTTGGCAATATACACGTGCTTTATTGCCCAATACCTCAAAAATCCTTTTATACAACAGTTACATAACTTTTTAGGAGTTGGTACGATGCAATACGAAAGATGGCAAACAGTGAAGTTTTTTATAACGGTCCTGTTAAGTTTTTTATAGTTTGCATGTGCTGCTTTCCTTTTACAAAGCAATTGATTTTATATTATATCAATGCTATCTTGCCATATTTGTGTGTGCTTTTCTGATCAAGACCAATATTATGGCTTAGACTGATTATATTTTGATCATGTTTTTCAGGCGGTTGGTAAATCTGTTTATGGGTTCTATTAACTTGGATTTTATATCACCAATGCCATATATTTCCGAGGATGGTGAAATTATGTGTCTTATAGGGACTTAGACATATTTGCTTTGGCAATATGTGCACAATATGATACCAATACTTATGTTTACTATGCAACAAGCTTTATTATTAAGGTTATTTGCTATGTGATTTTTTTTCAAAATGTTTTTGGCTTTGGCTAACATTCTTGACTATAATAAAACAATGTCAGTAAATGATAGCCGATCGGCTGGTGGGCCGATGACGTATCGTAGAAACCTAGCCGATGCACAAGCTGAATCGGTTGTAAGGTAGAGGATGCTACTCATAAACTAAATTTAGGTTAAACATAATCATAAACAAATTTTCCTTAACATAACCAATCTCATAGGTCGAGCCCAATCGATGCAGCATGTGATTAATAACTTCTAAAGTCAATTGTCATACGATTATATAACTTAAATAACTAGCCGATGGGTAGATGTTGTAGATTAAACCTAAAACAATCATAATCGGCTGTAGAGATAAATTTCAGGTAATTACTCATTTATTCTTTCTCTTAGATGCAAGCAATTATAGATTGGACCCAATCGAGACAGTATTAATTGCTTATAACCAAGATCAGATAAATCAATGATTACATGAACTTATTTAAGAGCCGATAAGATGTTTTAGGGTAATTCAGGTACCGTATCAGCTAGAACTCTGATATAGCCTTAATCAGAATATCAACCTTGATCAAATACACTAAACAAGTTTCAATCTCAAAGGAATCATACCTAACCGATGGCGGCATGAGGTTTGAAGTAGGCTTAATATATTTAAAAGGTTGGTACACTTGTATAAGATGATAGATATAACATATCAAGCAAATCGAAGCATGTAAACTTAAATGCGAAGCAGTTAAACCAAGTAAGATTGGCTGAAACCCCAACTCTACACTTATTGGCAATCAATAGGCCGGTTTGATTTTATGATTCTGAACACGACTTAGTAGGTCAAACCCAATTGATGCAGCACTAAGTATAAAAACAAGCATAAAGTCTAAACAATCAAGCCTATGACTGATTTTCAGGATGATTGATACCTTAGTCAATCTAAGTCAATAAACCAATTTAGTCGATACCGGCAAAATCTCTGGAAAGGCTTGGTCGATAAAAGTAAATGGAGCCATCAACTTAGATTAACTAAGATATGTGATAGTCAGCAGTTGTATAAGATAGATTAGAACATCTAAAACGATGCGTTAATCCGCTGATACAAATCGCTATAACAAGGCATACCTCTTATTGGTGATCGAAGTCGATGCAGCCTAACTCAGAACAAGAACTCATCGAAAAGTAAAAGTAAAAGTGTGGCGATGTGCCGAGAGTGTATTGAACTGTTGTTCCTTTCTTACAAGATCCTGGGCATAGATGTATACCCAAACATACAAACCTTGTCCATATCGGACACGACTCAAAACTTGCCTAAGTACAAAATAAACAAACAAATCCTTAGGCGGACTCTTACCATGAATTCCTTTAAAGGAAACAATTAACTTTTACTTCTAATTAATAGATACAATTGCCTCTTCTGCACTCAATCCTTGTTTGGCAATATCTTTAGATTTTCTTCCGAGTCCAATAGGAACTCACATTACCTACATCGGTTGACCAAGTCCACCTTTGTATCGGCCAATACGGCTTCCAGCCGATGTGCTGTTTTGCTTTTTCGAAACAATCCTATCTCCTCAAATCCGCTTCGAACTCATCTTTATCTTTGCGTATCTTTACCAAATTTTGTTGTTAACAGAATAGAATATGTCAGAGTCTTAGTCGGGAAAGATTAGGTGTCCTTGAGCCATGTTCCGTTCTATTTATCCGAGTTCTACTTGGAGAAGGAGGAAACCTCTACTGTTTAAGGAGATCCTTGTGTTCAGGTCGGGGCATCGAGCTACAAGCAATAGCTAAACCCATGCGCAGAAGCAATCTGGAGAAAGTCAGCGCCGTATTCGCTGAATATATCTTGTCGGACCGTTCTCTGTGGTCTCTACTTGGCGGATTCATCTAATCTTTCTACTTTCCCATTGTGCTCTTAGCGACAATCCAATCAATAATCCATATAAACTGAAGTAGGGTTATTACTTATCTCGAGGGCCCGAACCAATATAAATATTTGTCTCCTGTTTGCTTGATCGATTCTCGCGGATACCCTGGTTCTAACGATCCCCATATTATCCACATACCATTGTTGGTGTATAGCCTGTCGACACTTACTTTTTGAAAATTAGTACTTCAAAAGTTTGTAGAAAGTTCATTTTTCAGTTTCATTAAGGTGAACCAAAGTTCTCCATGATTCTTACAATATTCTATTTAATATGGTTAGGTTCATATTTAATTAAAATACTTCTTTCAATATGATTCTTCACTTATGTCATGTTATCTGTATATGAGTTGATATGCTATTTAACTTGACATTAGTGAATGACCATAGTACAAAAATATTTTGTGAAGTTTGGACTTTCTAAAGAACCCTTATAAAAATGTAGGCCAAACCTTGGAACAAACATTTAGGTACCTAAATGTTCTTATATACATAAACATTCAACTAAAAAGTTGTAGATCTCATGGAGCTCTACATTTTGGATATGGAACGTGCCTCCATCTGAGGTTATTTGGAAAAATAAAAGAAAAAATACAATAGTACATCCAACAAAAAACAAATATTTGAATCCCTAAACTACCTTAAATCAACAAACCGTCAAGTACAAAGTTGTAAATCTTATTGACTTCATTTGAAAGAGTTGAGATTTTCTTTTATGTTATATTACTGTTGTCAGTTAAGGCATTTTCATTTGTTGAACCACCCAAAAAATTAAATATTACAACCACTAGACAATCTCAAATGCAAACTATTCAACATCAAAGTTGTAGATCTCATTGAGAACTATAATTTTCATATAAAGTTTGTCTTCATCCGTGATACAGAGCATGGTCCTAATCTTCACGACGTAGGATCACAATGGATAACTAGCTTCAAAGAGATCAAGATAACTAGCTACAAACAGCCAAAATAGTAAAGCAAATTGGCAAATAAAACTCGAAGTAAATTGTCAGTCTTACAGGTAAGCCAAACCTGATATTTTTGTTTTAGGCTTGGTGGGGCCTATCATATAACAAGTCTTATACGCAATCCTATCTCATATACGAAAGGTTAACTAGATAAGGAAAAAGAAGCATAGTCTTATTTGTGCATGACAAGCACTACTCGGATTGTATCCATCTCATCAAAACCTTGAAGCACCAAGCCCCTACTTGATGCACCAAGTAGGGGCTTGGTGCTCCAAGATCATCTACAGCGTCGTTATCTTCAACAACTCCGTCCGCCTCGCCTCCTGGATTTTCTTCAAATCCACCGTATTGATGAGCCCAGTCTGGAATATTCTCGTCTTCTACTTCATCTGCTTCCATTGTAACCACTAGCTCTTCGTGTGAGGTCCAACAATTATATCCAGGCATGAATCCAGACTCAAACAAGCACGCATGAATAGTTCTTGATGATGAATACTCCTTCTGGTTACTGCACTTTTTGCATGGACAACACATGAAACCCTTATACTTATTAGCATTGGCCACATTCAAAAAATATTGCACGCCTTCAATAAACTCTTTCGACTGTCGGTCCGCAGTGTACATCCATTACCGATTCATCTATACATCAAATAGCCCAGTGTTACTAACGAAATCCACACAATTGAAACTAATTAAATAATCATATAAAAATTTAAAACATCATGATTCAAAGTGAAACTAATTTCTAGAAAAGAGCTACAAAGATGGCGATGAGAAGGAAGAGAAGTTTACAATTATTTTTAAATTTTTATTAAAGTGCTAAACATATTGTACGAACAGTATTTCTAGCTATATTACATATTTTTCAATTACCTTTGTTTTCTACTTTTTTTTACAAATAATCATACAATAATTTTACAATAGTCCCACATATTATTCTTTTTTATTGTTTGTAAAGTTGAAAACATATCTTTAACGATTTATACTTTTTTCTAACTATTTTATTAAACTAACTTAGTTTTCAATTCTTTTATCTTAGTTTTCTATATTTTCCCACGGTCATCTCTTTTATAACATATGTATCCAAATTTTCTAATTTCAAAATCAACCTAACTTTGCCTAACATATTTTCTCTCTCATCATTTTGCATAAACCTTATTGGAGACAATATTTTATAGAAACAAAGCTATAAATGTAATATGCTAAGCATACATTATTAGAGAATGGGATTTGCTAACATTTTCGATCTCTCTTATTTGTATATTATCACCAAAACAATTTTATCAAAAATTTTGGCAGCACTTCCCTTCTTTCTCCTCCTCTTAGCAACAATGGCTCGGGCTAGAGGAGGACAAAGATGTATAAAAAGATAGATCACATTAGTCCCGATTAATAACACCAACCAGGACTAAAGATCTAAATCATCTTTAGTTCCGGTCTGTGTTACCAACCGGAACTAAAGTGAGAATCTATAGTCCTGGTTGGTGACATCAACCGGGACTAAAGAACCTCGACTCTCTAACACCAGCCTGACACGGCCAGTGAAGGTGTGAACCGAGACTAAAGATGATCTTTCGTCCCAACTGAGACCAAAGATCATCGTGACCCATTACACTTTTTAACCGGGACTAAAGATGATCTTTAGATCCGGTTCCTATTCAAACCGAGACTATTCTGGTTTTTTGAATACCGACCAAAGATCAGTTCTTCAGTTGAGCTTCATGCATACACACAGTTGCTTGCATGGCTCGTGCAGCATCATGGGCCAGGCACCATGTACGATTGAATGGGCTAGCCAGGCCCATGTGGGAAGAAAGAAAAGAGAGAAGTGAGAATAGATTGGTCCAAGAAAATTAATTACATATTCTAACTATTTGTCACTTTTAGATATGATAATTAACTGTTTGTCACTAGTTTCATATGTCATAAACACATGAGGACTGATATATCATTGACATATGAGTGATAAATAGTTAAACGCACTAAAATAGTATTTCACTTCATATGTTTTGTCAAAAAGTGCCTAGAAATAATAAAAATAAAGTAAAAATAATTTTAAAATTAAGTCGTGAATTTAAAAGTATATCAGTAATTCATAGCACATACAAATATAACTATTAATTATTAAATAGATCAAAATTCGCAGTACTATGTCTTGAGCATATGGTAAAGGTTAGCATATATATACCTTAAAAGCGATCTCACGAGTGCTGTGCGTTGTTGGGTATTTTTTCAAAAGGCAATCCTAGAATGAATACATATTTATTGGTATAAGTATTTCTTCCTCAAAAGAAAAAGGAACATGCATTTTTCGAAAAAAAATGATCCACAGATTCCATGTGCTCAAAGACAAAACGTACAATTTCATTAAAAAGACATTTACTTATTAACCCGATAAGCCCTAGCAAGCTTATGTTACTACTCTTTCTGCAACCTTTTGTGGAATGTACGGTTTTTATAAAAATTTCACAGGAATTGAATTTCTTCATGTAAAAAATCTTTATGCATATTTTTACATAGTATGTTTGTGTTATAAACCAATAGACGATCTACCGTGCACTTATTGTTTAGTTCATCGTGTATTTTAAACCAAAATTTTAAAAAATATATTATGGGCTATAAATATTAGGCTTGTCAACGGGCGCGTCGATTTTCTAGTATGATACTGACATACATGTATGCTCTTGTGGCCATTTGTATAGCGATCTCATGTTGACAAAGTTTATATTGCTCCTTGGTATAATGCAACTGCATGCATGAGTACAAAAGTTAATTTTCAAAACAAAAGAGGATCAAGCTTTGAGTAATGGCAGACATATCTTGTTATTCTGTTGATTATAGGTATATGATGGCTGTCAGACATGGGAGACAGCATTTATAGTTCAAGCCATTTGCTCCACAGGCCTAGTTGATGAGTTCAGTACAACTCTTGAGAAAGCTTATAGTTTCCTGAAAAATTCGCAGGTTCATTATTCTTGAACTTTTTGCAACTGGAAAATTATCAACAATTTCCGTACAAATCTCAAATTCGCTTTCTTACTTGAAGGTTCTTCATGACCTCCCTAACGGCAAAAGTTTTTATCGCCTTAGATCAAAAGGTTCTTTCTACAGCAGACAATGGTTGGTCTGTTCCTGATTGTACAGGAGAAACACTTCAGGTCATACAAGTTTGTTATCCTCTATATTCTGACTCGATAAAAGGAGATGGTTCTTAGTGGTGAAAATAGTTAAATTATCTGTTTTTACTTCAATTTTTGGCCTGATTTTAACTAATATCTCTTCTGCTCGTACAATTTCCAGTTCTAACATGTCAATCATTTTCTTATAATATTAGAAGCAAGAAATATTTAGTCTCTTATAATATTAGAAGCAAGAAATATTTAGTCCAGCATCTAAGCATCACTCAATAGCATTATATAAATAAACATGTTTAGCGCGGTGGTAAGTCCTCCAGTTGTTAGGCCTCAAACCATGGTGCTCACGAAAAACAAAGTAACCTCACTGTGTTTTCCCCTAAAGTACGTGTTAAGACACCGCTTGTCACAATGGTGTTTCCCATATGGGTAGGAGTGGACTTTTGGGGCTTTTACTCAACCAGAAATGAAATGTCTTCAGGATCTCTCTCCCTTGGGTCGAGTTTCATTTTAAGAGCATTATGTGCCATGACCTGAGAATATGGATCCCCCATCAGCTACACTGAAGAAAATTTATTACCAAAATGCAAACCGTTGTTCAAATAGTTTCTTTATAATAATTAATTAATTATTATTTTGTCTGTTCTTTATGTTTTATATTATATCCTATTATAGGCATTACTAGTGCTGTCAAAGATTTCTCCTAAACTTGTTGGTGATCCAATAAAAGAAAAAAGTTTGTATGACGCTGTGGACTGCCTGCTGTCTTTTTCGGTATGACTACAATAATTTGAGCATTCTTTCAGTTTTATTCATGTTAAATGAAATGAGGTTTTTCAGTTTAGTAATACTGCAGGTCATCTATAATTAAAAGAGACTTAAGACAATAAAAAGAAATTGATAGTTTACATGAGTGATAGTATTAGCTAATGTATGTGTTCTCTATCTCAATTTCAATATGAATTTGTTGATGCACAACAAACTGTGTTCATTCTTTAATAGTGGAAAAATCATGAAAAAGGTAACAATGTAGTAATAGCTATAGTAGTGCTAAGTATTGTAATTCCTTTAGAGCAAACATAAATGAAATTAAATAAAAAATTCATAACAAGATTAGATGATATTGAACAGCTCAATTTTGTTTGAGCTACTAAGATTCTAGCTTGTAGATATTGATGGACCAATTTAAAATTATTGAACATATCGAATTGTAACATAACCAAAATTTGACTTTCAAATTTTGGATCTAAAAAATTGTCAAGGATATTTCTCCTAAATAAGAATACTAATATTTTTCAGTTAAAAACCTAGGTGAGTCTAATATGATCAGCTTTAATATACAAATTTGTGAATAATTTAAAACCTTTTTCTTGATAGCTCAAAAGAAGAAAAGAAAACATAGTGTGTGCATGTATTTGCATAATGTATTGTTGTGACTTGAGTCTTTTTGCTTGTTTTGGATTTTACTAGCATTTCATAATAGGATGAGCATAAATTAAAAATTTGCGGCAAATACTAAATATATATTTACAAGAGTGTATATACATGTAGTACATGAAGTTGAGAAACTAAAAGTATAAATCATGCTCAACAACATCATGTCAGGTCAAGAATCATCTAAATATAATTTTTCAATCATTTAATCATATTTTATAATAGGAAACCTATAGGTAAAGATAAGCTTAGTGAATTTCTAAAAATAATTGGTGTAAGATAAAATCATGAAAAAATTCATGTGGATTCTAATCAATGGGTTAGACTCACTGAAATTTTGGCATGATTTTATATTTACATCTAGACCCTCAATTAAATTGGTCAAATAAGTAAAAATCCGATTTAATTCTAAACCCTATTCGGCAAAACTCATACCTCATCCAAAAATGCATTAAATTATATGAAAGTGTAGATGGAACATAATTTATTCAAATACTATCTTATTTATCATGAATTAATATAATTTTTACAGAATTTATTTCACTAGTTTTGATCCCTTAAAAATTCAAACCATTTTCAGCTAGACCTAATGTTTGAGGAAAAACTATAGTGAATTTTTGTGTGCAACCAAAGAAAATGAAAACTATATCATTTTATCTATCTCCAAAAAATCCACCTTAATTTATCAAGCCCACAAATTAAACTATAGATTAACAAAGAAGAGGGAGAGAAATTAATCCTGGAAAAATGTTACAGTTCATGTATACCAAAGTTTCTACCCTTGTCTCTCACCCTAACCTAGAGTACCACGAATGGGACCCACGTGACAGTGTCTTCGGCTTGATTCTAACCCTGTCCATCCTTATTTCTCTATTTGGCCGATGTGGGCAGCGAGCCTGCTCGACGCGTGGACTCGAAGTGGCAACGCGGAGCTCGCCCTCATCTCCTTCCCGACGCGTCACGCAACGATCTTCACCATTCCAGAACCCAGCCCACCAAGGAAAGGAGCTCCTGCTGCTCTCTTCCATCTCTCTTTCGTCACCGGCCATGGAAGACAAGCCGCCGCCGATCGCCGTCGAGCCATCGCCATCCCTACCTAATCCACGTTCCATTACCTCCTCAAGACTCCGGTTCTATCCCCTCTGACCTCGCTCTCTATCACACAGCCGATCAACGGGAACGCCGCCATGTCATCGCCGTCCCTAGAGCGCGCTCTGGACCTCATTGCCGGTGGCATCGTCGTCGCACAAGATGGAATGGAACCACTGCAGGCCGAGCTACTACGCCACCATCACCACCATGAACTCCTCTGCAAAAGCCCTCAAGAAACCCGAAGGATCGTGCACCGACGAGGGAGATCGCCGTCATCTTCTCCAACTCCGGCCGCCGAACACCATCATCGATTTCTTCTTCTCCGGTGAGCCACAGTTCAATTCCTCACATGTACAGCTTCCCAGGGACCTCTATAACGTTGTGGACATGCGTGAATGCCAGCTCTTCGGGGAGATTTTGCTATCGCCTTTTCCAGAGGAGAAGCGCCGCCGCCAAGCTGCTACGTGTGCCGCTGCTGCTGTCCAGGCCACGACGACCCCGGCCAAGTTTTCGGTGAGTACCCTAGTGCCTCATAAGACCACATGCAAGCACCCATTTAAATTGAATTTGGCTCTAGCGCAATATGCACCATCATGCCGAGCCTCACCCTTATTTGCGACATCACTGCCATTGATTCGAGTCACCATCGTCCGCGTTTAGACCACCATCGGGTTCGCAAAAGTCCCCTCTACCTTTTTGCTTTTGACCACGACCCAATCCAAGGTGTCGTTCGCCGGCGGCGAGCTCACTCGAGCTGCAGCCGTGGCTCCCTGCCTGTACGCTCATGCCAGGGACCACGATTTATAAATTCGACCATGTAAATATAAAAGAAAACGGGGACTCTTTACAAACTATGACATAAACACATGGGACAGTGCGGGTTGATTTATGGATTCTATAGGGACCTATTTGCATGATTGCCAAGCACTGACAGTGGACCCCTTGTTATTAAAATCTGGAAAATATAAAGAAATTAACTAAAGCAATTCTTGTTCAACTAAAAATTTGTACAAACTTTGTAAATTCTTATAAAATTCATCTTAGCTCCATTTTGAATGAACCAAATTCCAGAAAACTCAAAAAATTATGATATTTAATATGGTAAGATAAAACTTGCTACATACAGTAGAAGAAATATCTCTAATTATTTGTGTAAAGGATAATTTGCATAAAGCACAATCTAACTTATAAAATTTGCAGGAAATTAATTTT
Source organism: Oryza officinalis (assembly GCA_008326285.1). Taxonomy (NCBI): domain Eukaryota; kingdom Viridiplantae; phylum Streptophyta; class Magnoliopsida; order Poales; family Poaceae; genus Oryza; species Oryza officinalis. The sequence goes on along the minus strand of BDMV01000011.1, from coordinate 14,476,432 downwards.
AGCTCTAAATGACTTAAACTAAAATTTGTTAGAATCATCAAATTTTCAACTTAATTTAGGTGGATTGAGTTATAGAGCAACCAGCATATATAATTTCATGCACTTTAAGTAATCGTGAATAGCCGTAAACAATATGAGAACTTATAAAATTCATAGGAAATTGGTTCCAACTCCAAATTAGGTGATTCTAGTTTTTTTAGATTCATAATTTCATAAAATTAATTACCATGAATTAAAATATGAACCATGCAGTATTAAAAACATTTCTTAAGAGTTGTGTGTAGCAAATTATGGACATAATATAGATTATGACTCGTAAAATACGTATAAGATTAATACAAACATTTAAAATTATAAACTCATAATTGTTGGGCTAGCAAACTTGTTCACTTATTTACTGTAAACTAAAACTTAACACATTATGTTTATAAAACACCCTTAAAAGTATATATATCGTATAGTTAACTCTATGTACCTATGGCTTCTAAAATTCGTAACAAATTAATGCTAGCTTTAAAAATAATGAAATAAACTTCGTTGAACTTAGAAAACCATGCCCGAAAACCATGCCCTCTGCTGCAGTAACCTATAACTTCACAGAACTTGAACCTAACATGCATCTAAAATTTATTAAGACATAATTAGCCTATGTCTAGTATAGAATTATAAAATTCACAACTCACAAATTCAAAGTGATAAAATAAAAATTTCTTCGTCATAAATCCTGTTTAGTCAGTACCTATCTACCACCATGAATTCATGCATATTAGAAGCATTTTGGATTTTCGTATGATTTGGCGTTTATACGCTACCATTATTTCGTATAGTGTACAAATCCAATATCAGAAAGGAGTTTGGATTTTATTGCTGACTATGATGGAGATTCTAATTAAGGCAAGTGCCCCTTTTCCTTAGCACACATTGAATCCTACGTTTTATGGGCAAATATTTGGTTATAACATTGCATGCGCTATTTGGTAGAAAATTATATTTTGTTGAGAAGATGGTAGTTATCATCCACTTGTTGCATGAACCACCTCAATAAATTTCACTCATTGCTGATGGTAACCATAGGAATAATTGGAGTACATTGGTTGTACTCTAATGGGTCTAATTATGCTTTATATGTGTCATATTCTTAGCCATGTTTAGCAATTTGCTAAATGATATTGCAATCACTTTATAAATGAGATTTGGGTATTATTTTACTTCTGGACAGATATGAGAACTATGATTATTTGAGAACTAAAATGGAGTTAAACATGTTTTTAGACTTGGGCGACAAGTGGTGCACATATGGTGTTAGTTGTGCACCGATAGGGGGAGTGTTCGCCTGGGTTGATTAAGGACCGAACTTTGTGTTGTTCACTATTGTTTACCGTACATCCACATGTGCTATTTATGGGGTGGCCTTAGCTAATTAAGTTACTTAAAGTCTAGCCTTGCATATTGGTAGGCCGAAGTAGAATGAATTAGTGAGCGATGATTTATAGGAACTACCTATTTACCCTGCTGATTAATGGGGGTAGTTTAGACGTCTAAGTCTGTCCAATTCAACGGTATAGTGTCTCGTGGGGGAACGAATGTGTTCGCTACCACAGCGTTAGGTTTAAGGTGTGGGCCCGCCACCTAACGATTCTGGGTCATGCCTAGGACGGATTCACACTTGCCGTCGCTGATGCAAGGCTAGGCGTTAAGTAAGGTAAAGGCTACATTGTGACCTCTAGACCGCATTCAATGTGTAGAGTGTGGTGGTACCGACGGGTACCGGACAAACTAAAGCGATTCACATCATGTGGGTAAAGTTGTACAAACTCTGCAGAGTTTAAAACTAATCGATTAGCTGTGCTCACGGTCATGAGCGACATAGTGAATTATCATGGGTATAGACTTGTGATTTATAAATGTGTTTATGAAAATGGACTATGGGGGATAGTGAAATGTGTTGAGTTTTGATGATTATAATGATGAGTTTGCTCGGTGTCGGCTGATATTATGAGGTATTGCTTGCCGCCATGGATGGGGCAAGCCTAATGAGATGATGAAGTTTATGATGTCATTATACTACTAATACGATACCATGCCATGCTATTTATGTTAAATAATTGCAAGTGTTTATCTAAATTCCGTTGCAAATTATTTGTGAAATAAAATTAGCTTTATGCAAATATGATTCCACATATAGTTTCTTTTTGAAGTAGAGACTTCATGTATGTAGGTTTGACTGTGTGCTTGTCAGTACATTAATTTGATTAATGTACTGACTCTTGTCTTGTGTATATGTTGTTTGTTTAGAATTTGTTGGAGGTAATTGAGTGTTACGGGGATCGTTGTTTTCTTCAGGACTGGTCCTATCTAGGGGTTTACCTCTAGTCGGTTGCTTGTGGGAATTATTGGGCAGACATGCTTCCGAAGGACATTGATTACTTAACCGGATGGCTATAAGTAAGTAACTTTATTATTTGTATCTAGTTATATCTAAGTCATCCTTCATGTATTTGAGTTAATATCATGGCTTAGATGAAAGTGCAAAGCTAGCATCTTCCTGTGGCTAGCTGAGCATAAGTATGAATATTGAGCAATTGAGATGTTGTAGGGCTTTAGCGATTTGAGTCAAGTTTTCTGGGATGTGTAACACATTTGGTCGCCACCTTCGAGTGGTTTGACGGGTATGTCTCAGGCTGAAGTTGACTGGCACACTGAGTCCCAGCAATATCTCCTTTGCTCATTATTCGGCATCGCAGAGTTCATATCGAATAGTGTTATATTGTGATCATGAACACATTGAGGTTTGAGTGGCTATTTATGCGTGTATGGATCTCACTCAGCCGAAATCATATGGTGATTACAAATGACACTGGACGGTATAAATTCGGCATGCTCGACACGAATAATAATCACCGTTTCCATGTAATAAATTATAGCACATCATCGATAGTGATTCTCTATTATAAATGTATTAAGTGCCCATTATAGTATTATGTTGCCAGTTTAATGATGTACCCTTACTATTCGAGAAGAACCAGATTACACTAGAAATACCAACAGTTCAATTATGATAAAATACAAGAAGGATAGTAATTACTGCCCCTTCAAAAATAGCAGCTGTTGAAGTTGTAAATATATTTGGTTATTTCTTATCTCTCTCAATCAAAAAAAACAGCGTGTAAATATGATGTTAAATTTTGTTAATTTCATGTGAAGTGTTTCTACAAGTTCTATCTTAGCAATATAAAGTTTCTTTTTGACTAATGTTTTCATGTTCTTTTGAATAATTTCTTTTCTTTCTGTTTCACAAAGAACAAAGATTTTACCTTCTCTTCGTATGAATGCACAAGAACAGCTTCATGGACAGAGGTGCATATCTTTGGCTTACATTGTGAACGATTGCCTAAACTACTATAAATTAACATTCCAATGTTTTTGTGAGATAAAAATAAAGAATATTTGACGCACATGAAACTAGGCGATGCACCAAAAAACATTCTATAACATTAGGAATGCATAATGTCTCTTTACGTCATTAACAGTCACAACATGTGTAACACACTAACACCCCAGCTCCAACATATGTATAAAAACCCATTTACACTTTCACCAATGATCTCTTTGTGTGCAAAAGGGTTAACCCAGGGGTATTATGTTTGGAATGCTTGTGTTTATATGCTGGCCAACATACCTAACTCTCAATATGGGACTAATTTAACTAACATATCACATAACATGGGCATCATCTCCACTAATGGACCGAGGTATTACTTGTCACATCCACACTTGTTCATTGTCCTAGCTTAACTACCGTAATTTTAAATATCATATTGTGCAAACTTATCTAAGAGACAAATATCTACGTATGAAACTAGACTTTGGTGTTCAGATCATTAGATGTAGTTTCAGATTTCAATTCCTGAATATAGCAGACAGGCACCAACATATAAGAAAGACAAGCATGTATTTAAGGTCTAGCAAAATAGATTCAAATGACTGTTACTTCAAGTTACCAATGTTGTTTGCATATCCATGATTGTATTGTGCCTAACTAGCTTATGGAGTTCTAGTATCTATCAACATTCCTATTATGTTGCCATAAAGCAATGTTAAACCGGCAAACCATGAATTCCAGGAATTGGTCAAAGGTGTTTATCAACTATGATGTCTTGATCATGTTATCCATGCTCATCCTTCAAATGTATATACTTGAAGTAATTTTAATTTCAATATTGTCTTAGAGTCCTTTGATTTTAGCATATTATGACTACGTATGTACTAACATGATTGTAATTGATAACACACAGATTCTGAACCCTTCAGAGAGTTTTCGGAACATTGTCGTTGATTATCCGTAAGAGTCAAATATCTTATAATAATTCCATTTGCATTTACCTTGAAATGTAACTACAAAGATAAGGCCGATGTGCAGACATGTCGAGTGCACATCATCAGCAATTCAAGGTCTGATATCATTTAGAGAGTTATACCCAGGTTACCATGGTGAAGAAATTGAAAATTGTATAAAGAATGCTGTAATGTTCATCGAGAAAAAACAACAAAATGATGGCTCATGGTATGCAGAAGTTCAGTGCAGGGTGTGTGTCAAAATACACTTTGAATTCTATGGTTACTAAGTACTACATTTATATATCTTTCACCAATAGGTATGGCACATGGGGTATATGCTTTACCTATGGGGCATTCTTTGCAACAAGAGGACTAATTGCTGCTGGCAGAACTTATGAGAACAGCCAGGCTGTCAGGAATAGATGCAAGTTCCTACTGTCAAAGCAGCTCAGTGCAGGTGGATGGGGTGAGCACTACAGTTCAAGTGGAATTGAGGTAAATATTAATGTTGTTGTAACCTAGTTTAACTATATAAACTCTGTATAAGTTAGTATGTTGTAGTTCTGACAATTAATGGTCAGAGTGGTATGACCAACCTTGAAGTAAAAAATGGGTCAGTACTACTAAACAAAGGAATAAGTTTAATACACCAACACTTTTATATTCTACAAAATCATATCATTTACTACATTACCATGTAATATATATTCTTAGTTTGAATTCATATATATGTCTATCATTACATTAACAGAAATTTCCAACAGGTCTATATTGATAGTGGGAGTCATGCAGTGAACACCTCCTGGGCAATGTTAGCTTTAATTTACTCTGGACAGGTCTGTTTCTCAACTGTCTGTTTAATTTGGCACACCAATTTCTGTCATATCATGTGATTATTAACCATTAATGTTATGAACAGATTGAACGAGATCCAACACCATTATACCGTGCTGCAAAACAATTAATCAGCATGCAACTTGAAACAGGAGAGTTCCCCCAACAGGTAAGTTTTGGGATGATATATTAATCTTCTGAATGCACTCTTATAAGGAGGATTGTATAGTTTAATTTGTCTAGTTAGCAGATATTTGTTCGTCGAATGAAAAGGAATGGAGTTGCAGAGTGTTCACCACTAAAATTTTTATTCTCAGGATGGAGAACACAAAACACATCAAAATAACATAATAAAAGTACAACAAATTGATTACTAGCATTGAAATATGTTCCCAACTCATATATTTGTGCAACTTGAATGATGATGTGAAAATATATATAGGGCTTTCCAACAGAAAGCAATTTTGAGATGTAAGCTTCGCAAACAGTGTCATCCCTTGCTGATTTTGTTGCCAACACTAGCACAGACTCATAAATTAGTTTTTAAGTATTTTTGGCTTAATGTCCATCTTAATTGTTTATATTTGGCTTTGATCGAAGGAACATGTTGGATGCTTCAATTCTTCCCTTTGCTTTAATTACCCAAACTACCGCAACTTATATCCCATTTGGGCTCTCGGAGAATTCCGGCACCGACTTGTTGCAAGCAAGGACTGAAGCAGGCAGCCAGGCACATATTTATGTGATGACAATCCACACTACATTTGTGCTCTACAAATTTGTGCAATTATTGAAGAGTGCAGTATAGAAAGCACATCTCAAGTTATCTACAACATTGTAGCGATTATTATACGACCACCGTGTTACCCTAAAAAAACATCGAATTTATAAGCACCAACCCTGAAGTCACATATACTGTACCATGGACATAGCTCTCAAATAAATAATTTGTTACTGATAGAACCATTCGTTTGATGGATGTCTTTAATACAACTAGAGAATTCATAGTTTGCCAAAGTTATGACACATAACTACTGTGAATTCATAGTTGTAGTGCAAAAAGTTTCAGTGCTGTTTTCATTCATACTAGTTGAACTTTTGATATATACGTACGTAATGATATTTCCCAATCATAAAGGTAAAAATGTCGCTTTCATCACAGCCCGTGGTTCCTATATTACAGGAGAAAATATGCTGAAAGTGCTGAAAGAACAGGGAGAAAATGGACGCAACTCTGCAACCAAAGCCATAGGGAATTACATACAGTGGTTTGGCTTCTTGTGTGGAATATGGGCAGCAGGAGCGGATCGACCATTCTCCATCATTCCGCATCTCCTGTAAATATAATGGCTCTAAACACATTGAGCACTGAAAGACCTAATAAAATTCAGATGCTGTGAGCAATCAAATGGAGGATGACGGATCTATAGCTATTTGGGTTTACACCTTGTCTGATTGTTGAGAAATCAGAAGAGAGAATCCACTACTGGAGAACTGATCTTTCATTGTGGTACCCAAAAACATAAATATTTCGACTAGATTAAAAACAACCGGTACTAAGGATACTTTAGAGAACTGATCTTTCATTGTGGTACCCAAAAACATAAATATTTCGACTAGATTAAAAACAACCGGTACTAAGGATACTTTAGTACCGGTTCTAAAAGTTCAAGTCTCTAAAAACATCTTTAGTCTCGATCGATGTTACCAATCGATACTAAAAATATATCTTTAGTACCGGTTGGTAACACCAACCGAGATTAATGATGAAGGATCTTTAGTCCCGGTTGGTAACATCAACCCGTACTAAAGATATTTGTTGTTACCAACTGGTACTAAAGATGTCTCTAGGGTTAGTTCAAAAAGAAAGCATCTCTATCCATGTTAGATGTGTGAAGTTGGTGGGATGGTTACACGCGTGAGGGCTGAGGTGAGAGATCTTAAGTTTGAATCTCACATCCTGCATATATTTTCACTTAATATGTATTTTTAGTATCGGTTCCTTCAACCGGTATTAAAGATCAAGAAATTTAGTCGTGGTTGTTACAACCGGTATTAAAGGGGTTATTAACCGGTAGTAAAGATCGATTACACACTAGTGATCGTTGGCGTACTAAAGATGAAGAAAATTTAGTCTCGGTTGCTACAATCGGTATTAAAGGGATTATTAACCGGTAGTAAAGATCGGTTACACTAGTGATCGTTGGCGTCGAGAAAGTGCATACAAGCGCAAGGCGGTGGAGGCAAAGTCGCGTCTCTCCTCCGAGAAGCGGGCAGAGATACGAAACATGAGCGGAGCAGCACCATTACCACGCGTGACACTGAGGCTTGGTGATGTCGTCGGCTAGAGGGGAACAAAGTCGTGCGCCAACGACTGTGACGCTCGCATGGCCACATCGCACGAGGTGGTGGGCTTAGGCTGGCTGCAGAAGGCCAAGGATGTGGGTAAGCGGAGCCTCATGTCGCTGCATGGCACGGCATCATCGCTATCGGTCCAAGCCCTGACTTCAGGAGTGGCAACCTAGCTGTGCAAAAATCCAAGCCACCAGCCGTCGTGCCGACCGGCCGTCTTGCTAGCCAGCTTGTTGCCCATCTGCATACAAGCCTAGGGGCCTAACTGCAATCGCCACCGTGGGTCGAGAGGTACTGGTGAGGAGTAGCTAAGGAATTGGGCATGCGGGATGTTGACGTTGGAAACAAATGGAAGTCTGGGCGGTGACCTGAGAGAGAAAAGGAGTTCTATGCGGAGGCCAGAGGATGACCAAAAAGCGTCAGAGCAGCCCCGAAGGATGGGGAAGCGGCGGCAGACGATAGAGTAGGCGCCGACGGCCGAGATCGGGGCGGTGGAGTCACAAGTGAAGCCGGGGATGGCAGTGAATGCTGGATTGTGCGCAGGCGCAGGGCTGGAAGACGGCGACAATCGGATAGGATGGCAAAGATCGGTATGTGCGTGATGTGAAAAATCGTCCCGCACGACAAAACCGTCGATGGGGGCTAGGTTCTAGAGCCCCCAGGCCTAGTGGTTGTGGGGTTAAATCTGGGGGCCTTCTTATTTAGGTGCTCTAGTAGGGACTCTGTTGGACTTTATATTTTAGCCTTTAAGCTCTCGAAACTATTGGAGGACTATGTTTAGGAATAAGTCCATGTTGACTCCCTCAAATATAGGTCGAATCTAATTTGTATCCTTCAACCACAATACTGGATATCCAGACCCCCTAACAGTTAAAACCGGTGCAATTTGACTCCTAAGATAGTATTCACAATAGTATTTGATGATGTGGCGTGTTTACCTGGTTCAACCAGTTGGCATGGCTCGTGGGCCCCTGTTAACAGCAGATTTTCGTAATCGACCCGGAGAGGAAAGAGGAAACCGAAGTAGAGAGGAAGGATTAAGTTGAAGTCGGACCAAGCATCGTATCGGACTCGGAGAACGTATCGGAGAACGTATCGGACTGGGAGAAGCGCTAGCGGGAAGAGTGTATCGGCCGATACGGATTTAATATGGTTGATTGGCCGATAAAGGCTGGAAGTTGACAGAGTCAGCGTGAGCTTGGTCTGGGCTCGAGATAAGCTTCAAGAAAGTTGCCAAATAGAGATAAAGCTCGGTTTTAGGTAATTGTATCTTGTAAATCAAGTAGGTTTAGATCTAATCTATGGCAAGAGTTTGCCGCAAAGATTTGTTTGTTAGTTAGGGATAAGATCGTGTCCTACAAGGACCCTGTTGTAATCGTGAATATAAATATCCCGGTAGTTTGTACATAGAAACTCTCTCACAACTAAAGACAACAACCAGTTTGTTTCAATCTATTTTCGGCGCATCGCCAACCCTCGCAAGAGGTCAACTTCGACGAGTTCTTGCTTCCCCGGAGCAGAGGTAAGAACTCGTGTCCGACGATCTGCATCGTCGGGGCTAGCGTGTCGCTTTAGACACGCTAAGCCTCGATGATGTGATCGTAGTTTATCATGTTTTGGATGATTTTGACAAGTGTCTTAATTATGCTTCGCCAGCGATTTGCTCGTTTTAGGGTTTATTGCCGATTGTGGTCTAATTATTATGCTTGGTTAAAATTACTCAATGCATTTACCATCCCCAAAAGCAATCGGCGGTTTGATTCTCTTTGTGTTAAGTCTCAATTCACACTTTGAGTTGCTATCGACCTTAGTCCTGTTTTGAGATCTAACACGAAGCCTGCTTTCGATTGTAATTAAGGATAGCACTAGAGTTTCAGCCAGTCTTGCCTGATATGCATGATTTTCGTAAGGTTTTTATGTGTATCTGCCATCTACATGAACGGATTGATGAATATAGATATATCTGTTATAGATTACTCTTTAGGGTTTATCTGTGGTCGACATATTTATATTAGTTGATTGGTTCATATAGATTTGCACTAGAGTATTAGCTAGTGTAGTTATCTTTGTTACCCCTTATCGGCCGATACCATTAATCGATGTTAATATGTTGTTGAAGGCCGATAAGATTAGATCCATGCTTTAATCTTATTTTATCACAAGTAAGCCGATATAGCTTTGCCCTATCGGCTGGGCCATGACAATGCGACATCGGCCTATCGGCCGATCGGCCATTGTTTTCTAACACGGTTTTCTTGTTTATCTTGTTGATTGCAAATCAAATCAACTGGCACGCTCTACACACGACTAGGCAAGCCTTTGGACCTGCACTGGAGTAAAGCAAACCTCCCAGGCCGCCATGGAAACGTGGAACCCGTTTGGTTGCAAGGCAGGTCAAAATTCTGCGCCAACAGCCCCACATTTCAGTGTCCTCCCCCCTATCTCCCCCTATTCTCTCCTCCTGCATAACTGCATCTCCCCCTACTATGGCGCCCGTTTATGCAACTACCTTGGCTATGAGGCAGGATGTGGCTGGTTTGAACAGCTATGAGGTAGGGAAGCCTGCGAGTAGGGTGGAGAACAGCCACGAGACTTTGCATGTCGTTTGCTCCACGAGGAACCCTGCCCATGACGGCGCTGTGGACTCCGTCCCTAACAGCGAGCACAACCAAATTCGAGCGACACTTGTTGCATCGCCCCCATGTCCGATGGCATCGCTAGGCACTGTTGATGGTCTTTATGTGCCAAATTTGACCGTCAAATCTTGCATAAAAGAATACAAAATAAAACATCAAACTTGGTGATAGGGGTTTTTAACTAACCATTTCCACAAGTGTTGATGAATATTTGTATGTAGGTAATTTTGGAGGAAATTACATCTGCCATGCAACAAATTGTACCTCCGGCCAATCATATGCGAGCACAAGGATTGGAGGCCCACATGACAGTCAAAACTGACTAAAAATGAGTCAATCCACGATGCATCGCTATAGGGGCCCACCTATCATCCTCAAAAAAGAACGTCGGTGGCTGAAGGGGTGGACTGGTTCGGCCGAACCAACCAAGCAGCCGAAAGCCACCAGCTTCCACATGACGGCTCTTCATTGGATGGTGGTGGTGGTTGTGGGTGAACCAATCTCCACAATCGTCATTCCAACCGTCATTTGTCCCTATAAAAGAAGGAGCTCAATTCATTTCACAACACACAACAATGTGTAGTACAACTCACCTTTATACTTCTTTTATATAAGTAAGTAGTCATGATTTCTTTCGGAGGAGTACCGGAGATGTTGGCACTCTCTCCAATCTCGTACCTCGACAATGCTTCTTTTATATAAGTAAGTAGTCATGATTTCTTTTGGTATTTAATTTACTTGCTTAAGTAAGATAGATTCTCATATTTGCGGGTTCGTCGCTTAGTACTATGACTCTTGATAAAAAAGGATGCTCCTGCGCTAGGCTAGAGTAGTAATAAATAATATAGACATGGTGTTTAGGTTAGAGGTTACCTCAGCAAAATATGGTAAGGATATACCAACAATCAAGAGTGGATCCATAGTGGATTTGAAGGAATAAAGCGATTTCCAAGAGCAAACGGCGCATCGGCTGGAGCCGTATCAGTCGATATGAAATCGGACTCGGGCAGCCGATATGGATAACATGAATCGGTCTTGGTTGAGCCGATACGGGTAGCCTGGTTTCATGTTTGTTTTGGAAAAGGGCTTGAAGATGTTGCCAGCTAGGAATTGAGTCCAGATAAGACAATTATATCTATTAATTAGGAATAAGAGTTAGTTTCCTTTTTGTAATATTATGGTAAGAGTCCACCTAGGATTTGTTTGTTTAGGCCAGTTGTGAATAATGTCCTACAAGGACAAGGTCTGTACATACAGGTATAAATATAAGCCCAAAGTCTATGTAAAAAAAACAACAAGAGTTCAAAAAACACCTTCGGCGCATTGCCACCTTTTTTCTTATTACTTTTCAATGAGTTTTTGCTTTGAGTTGGGCGTCGACTTCGATCTTCAGCTAGAGGTATGGCTTGTTAAATTATCACATAACTTAGCTAATCTAAATCGATGGTTCGATTTACTTGTATCGGCCAGGCCTTATCCAAGGTTTCGTTGATATCGACTAAATCAACTAATTGGTTTAGATTAGCAGAAGGTATAAACCACCCTGAAAAACATTCAAAGACTTGATTGTCTAGATATTATGCGTCTTTTTATACTTTGTGCTGCATCAGCCCTAGTCCTAATTAGAACCATGATCTCTAGCCAGTCTCTTGTTTGCAATAAGGGTAGCATCAGGGTTTCAGCCGATCTTACCTAATATAGTTATTTAGTTTTGCTTAAATTACTTTAATCACACTTTTCATGTAATATCTACCCCTTATATAAGGATATCACTTAAGTTAAATATATCAAGCCTGCCTCGATATATTTGCCCGGATTGATATTCTGGTATAAGAATGTATCAGAGTATTAGCCGATACGGTATCTACTTTGACCTAATTATAATTTCATCGGCTATGATCTAGTCTTTGCCTGTAGATTATGTACTTACGACCGATGGAGCATATTTAGGATTTGCTTTGTATTATTCATCTTATACCTTATAGACGATTCGATCAGATCACATCGGCTAGGTCCATACGGTACGTCATCGGCTTATTGGCCGATCAGCTATCGTATATCTAACTCATTTTATTTGTATATCTTGTTGGTTGCAGGATCAAATCAACTAGCACACCTTGAACCCGTTTTTCTAAGATTTGGACTTTCACCGAAAAAAGCAAATCTCCCAGGCCGCCGTGTTTTGCATCAACACGCTTTTGGCATGCCCGATGGGACACGACTTTCAAGACAACCATCATGCCTGAAATAAATGAAGAAAACATCATCCGGTCACAGTTGAACTACTGTCTGATGAGAAAAAGGCAGAGATGGATCAGCTCATACAAGCTTTTCACAAGATGTATTTGGATTTGTTCACTATGTCTCGGCAAGGCAAAGTTATTCAAAAAGAAGAAGTTATCTTTCCAAAACCCGAGGCAGAATCCAGTACACAAAGAGATGAAGTTAAAATAGAATAGATCAAAGATAAAGAAGAAGAACCAGCTATAGATGAAAGAGTGTCATTACAAGATAGGTTGGATTATGCAATGCATCAATCTAATGTGTTGGTGAATACACTAACCAACGTGGTCAGAAAAGTGATGGATGAAACTATAGCCGAGGAGAAGGCAAAAGGACCAATATACCTTCCAAACAATGTTTTTCCTTCATATAGGACCATCGAGACTAAGATCCTAGGTTCTTTAGGGATGCAACAACTTGTACCTGGGGGGATACATCTCAGCAAATTCAACAAGATCAGGCTCCAAGGACTATACCAACATCGGCTGGAATATTTCAAAACTTACAGTCGATGGGGGGTCAAGGAAATCAAATTCCTAGTCAACAGCCGATTTTGCCAAAAACATCAACTGGACCACAATATGTGCAAGACGTGCCACAAAGTTTTCCATATCAGCCTCATCAACCCTACTTGGGTCAAAGTTTAAGCTTTCAGCCTTAGCCGATATCGCCTCAACAGTATCGGCCAGAATCTATTCCTCCGTATCACTATTAGCCTTAGTACAATAATTATGAACAAGTATTACAATTTGCTTGGCAACAACAACAATGGGCTGGTATGATTGCAGAGTTTGTCAGGGAACAAATTGGTTTAAAGCCCAAGGACAGTGAAAACATATATCAGTATCCATATCCAGAGTACTTTGACAAGGTGCCATTACCAAGCCGATACAAGATTCCAGATTTTTCAAAGTTTTCAGGACAAGACAATGTTTCTACTTATGAACACATCAGCCGATTTTTAGCATAGTGTGGAGAAGCATCGGCTGTGGAAGCTTTGAGGGTTAGGTTGTTCCCATTGTCATTGTCTGGATCGGCCTTTACTTGGTTTTCTTTGTTACCTTATAATTCTGTCAGAGGATTGGCCGATCTGGAGAAACAATTTCATATATACTTTTTCAATGGTATTCAAGAGATGAAGTAATCGGATTTAACATCAACCATGCAAAAGTCCATTGAATTGGTTCTAGATTATATTAAGAGGTTTAGAGAGATGAGAAATAGATGTTATAGCCTTAACTTGACCGATTCACAGCTTACTGACTTGGCTTTCCAAGGGTTACTTGGGCCGATAAGGGAGAGATTTTCTGCACAAGATTTTGAAAGCTTAGCTCATTTAGTTCAGAAGGTATTGGCTCATGAACAAAGATTTCAGGAAACAAAGAGGTTTGCTAGGAAAGCTAATAATGTCAACAATATTTATGGTTATGAGTCAGAATCAGAAGATAAAGACCAAGAGATTGGTTTGGCAGAGTGGTCAAGAAACAAGAAAACAATTGTTTGCCAATGGGTCAAGGACAATGGTAAAGAGGAAAGATATGACTTTGATATCAATAAAGCCGATAGGATATTTGATTTATTATTAGAGAAGAAACAAATACAACTTCCAGTAGGACATGTTATCCCATCGGCTGAAGAGTTGAGGAAAATGAGGTATTGTAAATGGCATAACACTGGATCACATCATACAAATGAATGTAAGGTGTTTAGGCAGCAGATCCAATCGGCTATAGAACAAGGCAGGATCAAGTTTGATGATGGAAAGAAGCCGATGAAGATTAAAAGCTTATCCTTTTCCTGTTAACATGGTTCATACAAATAAAGCCGATAGAAGAAATAATCGGGCCTACCAGCAAAACAAGTTTAACTCCACCAAATTGGTCAGCAAATATCAAAAAAGACAAGACATGCAGATTCAAGTGTATTCTCAAGATGACAAGGCTTGTTTTGATCTCTATTGGAGGTGTGAGTTCTTTAGGTTTTGTTGGAATGAGGTAATGAGATAACCATCAATTGAAGATTGTCCAGGTTGCAGTGATGCCGATGCAATATACTAGGGTAGTTCTCATCAACCAAGAAGTCCAGGAATTGAGAATCGGCCGATGCAGAAGAGGTTGTCAGTACACCAATGTTTAGGGCCAATTCATCAAGACTATTTCAAAGATGAAGATGAAGATCAGGAGAAGCAAGTTCAAAACCCTCAGTGATGTCCATCTGGAATTTTCACAAAAAATCAGAAGAGGAGTTACTATGGCTACCAGCAAAATCAGAAGAGCAGATGCAAGAAGTTGATGAAGAGATTGACCATCAGCTGCAATGGACCAGGAAGGAGTGGCGTGTTAAGTCCAAAGTTGTGTCAGCCGATGAAGTCAAAACCGACAAGGTTTCAACATCTGATAAAGGTAAAGCTATAGCTTCGTCTTCAATCAATATGGTGTTCGTGTCGCTAACAGAGTACAACATACATGCAGCTGATGAAGAGGTTGGAGAATCATTAGTGAAGTTGACACTGATACCAGAACAGGCTGTTTTTCAAAAAAACCTGAGGATAATGAGCATCGGCACCTGAGACCTTTATATATTAAGGGTGTTGTCAATGGGAAGCCGATGTCTAAGACGTTAGTTGACGGAGGAGCAGCTGTCAATCTAATGCCTTACACAACATTCAGAAAGCTTGGAAAAGCTCCAAAAGACTTGATCAAGACTAACATGGTGTTAAAAGATTTTGAAGGGAATTCATCTGAGACAAAGGGAGTTCTGAATATCGAGTTAACAGTTGGTAGCAAGACAATTCCAATGACATTTTTTGTCATTGATGGGAAGGGATCATATAGCTTATTGTTGGAAGAGATTGGATAAATGCTAACTGTTGTATTCCTTCAACAATGCATCAAAGTTTGATCCAGTGGCATGGAGACCAGGTAGAGATCGTGCAAGCTGATAGGTCAGTTAATGTTACTATTGTCGATTTGTCTATTTGGGAGATAGAAGGAGTTGATTGTTTGTCTAGTAAAGTTTGTGAAGACGATTTCTCAAAAGTGTCTGATTGTGATATTCAGCCAATCGGTGATGAAGAACCCCAACTTTTGCTTTAAAGACATAGAAGATAGTTTCATTGCATATGTAGAAGATTCTATAGACGATTTTGAAGGTAAGTTGGGGCAAGGGTTTATGTTGGCCGATGAATTAGAGGAGGTAGATATTGGTAATGGTGATAAACCTAGGGCGACATTTGTAAGTGCTAAGGTGTCAGATATATTCAAAAAGAAATTAATTGAGTTATTAAAAGAGTATAAAAATTGTTTTGCATGAGAGTACCATGAGATGCCAAGACTTAGCCGATCTATAGTAGAACATCGGCTCCCTATTAAACCAGGATATTGGCCAAACAAACAGCCTCAGAGACGATTAAAGCTAGAGATGTATAATGCTATTAAGGCAGAGATTGCAAGACTTTATGATGCAAGCTTTATAAGACCTTGCCGATATGCAGAGTGGATTTCAACTATAGTACTAGTGGTTAAGAAAAATGGAAAGCTTAGAGTTTGCATTGATTTTCGAGTTTTAAACAAAGCTATACCTAAAGATGAGTACCCAATGCCGGTTGTTGATTTATTGGTTGATGTAATATCTATACATAAGATTATTAGTTTTATGGATGGTAGTACAAGATACAATCAAATCTTCATGGCTAAAGAGAATATTCATACGACTGCTTTTAGATGTCCTGGTCCAATTGGCTTGTATGAGTGGGTTGTAATAACTTTTGAGTTGAAAAGTGCTGGTGCTACATATCAAAGGGCTATGAATTATATTTTTCATGATCTCGTTGGTGTATTAGTTGAAATCTATATTGATGATGTGGTTGTGAAATCTAAAGAAATTGATAGACATATAGCCGATTTAAGAAAAGTACTAGAGAGAACAAGAAAGTATGGTTTGAAGATGAATCCTAACAAGTGTGGTTTTGATGTATCAACTAGACAATTTCTTGGTTTTCTAGTGCATGAAAGGGGGATTGAGATTACACAGAGAAGTGTAAATGCTATAAAAGACATTGAGCCTCCACAAAATAAAACCAAGTTGCAATCCTTAATCGGCAAAGTTATTTTTGTAAGGAGATTTATTTCTAATTTGTCAGGAAGATTGTTGAGATTGAAAGCCGATCAATAATTTTTTGGGGAGAAAAGTAATAGAAGGTATTAGACAATATCAAAAAATATTTAATTTCGCCTCTAGTGTTGATGTCACCTTGGAAGGGGATTCCATTCAAGCTTTACCTATCGGTCGATGAGAGGTCTATCGGCTTAGTTCTGGTCCAAGAAGTTGAAGGAAAAGAAAGGGCAATATTTTATCTTAGCAAGAGGCATTTGGATGCAGAGACAAGGTATGCCCCTGTTGAGAAGTTGTGTTTATGTTTATATTTTTCATGTACAAAGTTAAGGCATTATCTACTTTCAAATGAGTGCACAGTACTTTGCAAGGCTGATGTAGTCAAGTATATGCTATCGGCTCCAGTTCTAAAAAGTAGAGTTGGAAAGTGGATTTTTGCTTTAACAGAATTTGATCTTAGATAGGAATCGGCTAAGGCAATAAAAGGACAAGCAATTGCCGATTTTATTGTTCAACACCGGGGTGAGTCAATTAATTATGTTGAGATGATGCCTTGGACGCTGTTCTTTGATGGTTCTGTTTGTACACATGGTTGTGGCATCGGCTTGGTAATTATATCGCCTAGGAGGCCAAGTTTTGAGTTTGCATTTATAATCAAACCTTATTATACAAATAATCAAGCTGAATATGAAGCAGAGCTCAAAGGTTTGCAGCTTTTGAAAGAGGATTAAGCCGATGCTATTGAAATTGTTGGTGATTCATTGTTAGTGATCAATCAGTTGTTGGGGGAGTATGAATGCAAGAATGAAGTCTTAAGAGTTTATAATGAAGAGTGTCAAGAATTGATGAAGAATTTCAAGATTATCACTATGAAACATATTCCTAGAGAACAAAATATTAAAGCCAATGACTTAGCTCAAGGTGCATCAGGTTATAAGCCGATGTTTAAAGATATTGATATTGAGGTTGCAAAAGATGATGCCGATGATTGGAGGTTTGATATTATTAATTATTTAAAGAATCCTTCTCAATCGGCGGCAAGGAAATTAAAATACAGAGCTTTGAAATATGTTTTGCTTGATGATGACCTACAATATCGGACGATTGATGGAGTTTTCCTCATGTGTTAAAATCTGGAAGAAACCAAAGTTGTCATATGTGAAGTGCATGAAGGTATTTGTGGAACACATCAATCGGCTCATAAAATGAGATTGTTACTTTGAAGAGCTGGATCTTTTTGGCCGACAATGTTAGAGGATTGCTTTAAGTATTATAAAGGATGTCAAGATTGTCAAAATTTTGGAGTAGTTCAGAGAGCACCAGCATCGGCTATGAACCCAATTATCAAGCTTTGGCCTTTCAGAGGTTGGGGATTGATATGATCGGCCAGATTAATTCACCGTCAAGTAAGAGACATAAGTATATTTTTGTGGCAACAGATTATTTTACAAAGTGGGTTGAAGCAATTTCCTTGAAGATGGTTGATTCTAAAGATGCTATTGAATTTATCAAGGAGCATATAATTTATCGGTTCAGGACTCCACAGACAATAACAACAGATCAGGGATCTATCTTTGTAGCCGATGAGTTTATTCAGTTTGCTGATAGTATGGGTATCAAATTGTTGAATTCGTCTCCTTATTTTAAGCAACCTAATGGGCAAGCTGAGACTTCTAACAAGAGTTTGATCAAGTTGATTAAGAGGAAGACTGCAGAACAACCTAAAAAGTGGCATACTACTCTGGCCGATTCATTATGGGCCTATTGGATGGCATGTCATGGAGCTACACAAGTGCCACCTTATCAGCTTGTATATATGCATGAAGCTATTTTGCCTTGGGAAACTAACATCGGCTCAAGAAGGATTTCTTTGCAAAATGAGTTATCCGCCGATGATTATCATAGTTTGATGATTGATGTCTTAGAAGATTTGGCACGAGTCTGATTGCGTGCTTTAGAGAAGATCAAAAGAGATAAGAAAAGAGTTTAAAGACATTATAATAAAAAGGTTGTGCCAAAGATTTTTGAGGAAGGAGATCATGTCTGGAAAATGATTTTGCTAATAGGGACAAGAGATAACAAGTTTGAAAAATGGTCAACTAATTGGTAAGGACCCTATCGGATTTATCGTTGTATACCAAAAAATTCATACATGTTGGAAGGACTTGATGGAGAAGTTTTTGGGAAAGCGTTTAATGAAAAATATTTGAAGAAATATTACCCAAGTGTTTGGATTAATTCATAATTGGTTGTTTAGCCGATATATGATAAAGTCGATGTATGATAACATCGCCTCAAGATGGCCGATATGTATTATCGCCCTTAGACCAAAAATATGACAAAGATATAGAAAATACAAGTGTGGAAGCCAGAATTGGCTAAGAAGCTGATGAATATATTACACAAAAATGTTTGAAGTCTGATGAGACAAAGTGTATCCCAAAATCTAGAACTATTACATCAACCCAAGAACGCTTGGATTGTCGATATTGCTTGCAGGCGGATTTGATCAACTTTTTCAATAATTTTGTTATCAGCGGCATCTGTCCCTAGGGTCGGCTTCAAGGCTTTACTCTACGCTACCAAGTGTTTAGCAAATGCTTTCAGTTTTGCTTGTTGGGCTGCGATGGCTTTTGGGAGATCGATTAATTTCTGTTTTTCTTTGGTAATTTCCTTGCGGGTTTGTTCCAGTTTGGCCAGGAGATCGGCTTCGTGTTGTTCAAGCTCGGTGATACATTTTTGTGTTGCTTCTGAGCCGCTTGTGAGTTCATCCAACTTGCCCCTTTTTTCATTGACTTGCTATCGGCTGGTCTGGATGGCTGCTTCCATGCCGTGGCGCTCAAGCCGATCGGCTATCCTTTGCTTAGCCCTTTGGAGTGTAAATAGATATTTCTCGAGGAACATAGCTGGGGACATGGTATTTGCAACTTCTTCGGGTAGCTGGTCTTGGATCTCCTGGAAGCGTTCCCTGATCGGCCCACAGTTTTCAGCTAATGCACCTAGGGAAGATCCCAGCCGATCGGCTATGTCCAGGAGCCTTGCTCTTAGATCATCAGAGATGGGGGACTTAGCTTTGCTCGTTGTTTCTTCATCTTCCTCGTCCAAGAACTGCCTAATGCTGAAAGAGAACATATCGGCTAAATTCTGCAAGACAAGATTGATGTTTAGTAACAAATAGGATTGAGCCGATGAGGTGTGTTGGTGAGTTTACCTGGGCCATCGGCGCAACAGTGGTTTTTTCTTGTTGTGCTACATGGTGGCTACCAGCAGCAGAAGGAACTTGATCACTTGGAGCTAGCTGATGAGGGGAAGCTGATGGAGCTCTTGGTTGAAAAAATAGTAAGTGTTAAGTATTTGTGTATCAGCTGGTATTACAAGTTGGAAACAGTTTTAAAGGTTACCGATGCTGCTGGAGAAGCCTGTGGACTTGGAGACAAAGGAGGCATCGGGAAGCTCTTGTTCTTGGCTATAGCCGATACAATCTTGGGCTACAAAAGGCAAATGTTATCAATATGTTAAGAGAAGTTAAGTTTGAAGATGAATTGTATCGTACCTTTACCTTGCGAATTGTTCTGCGTTGGTGGGGTTGAGGTGAAGCTTGGGTGTCGGACTTAGCCGATGATATTGTGGGAGTAGCTACATCGGCTGGTCTTGGATCGGCTACGGTTTGATCTTCAGTGTCACTTATATCAGCTGCAACTTGATCAATTTCTTCCTCCATAATAGCTTCATCCAAGAATTCCTTGACGTTAGAATCGAGAGGGGGATTGCTATAGGCAGATTTCTTGGGAGATGTAGCTTTTGGCTTCTCTGACAGTTTCTTGACGGCTGGTTGCTTGCGCTTCCCACCAGCTTTGGGTATCGTCTCTCTGATTTGGCCTTGTGGCAAAGATGTCACTGTACGGGCCGCGAAGCCGATGATTGATCGAGCCAAGTCCCCTAATGGCATCAAGGCCGGCGCATACACAATCGGTTGACCATTTATACTTTGGGAAGGAGGAGAGTTGCTCACAGCCTTCAAAAGAAATGTTAAATGATTCTTGGAGATAAAATTTAGTGTTGGTTGAAAATGAGATGAGAAATGATTTACCTAAGGGCTGATAGATGGAATGACTATGGTCAGGTAGAAGTTGGCTGGTTGGTAAAATAGATGTTTCTTCCATTCACTCCACCATCTATCAAAAAGTTGGCTTCGCAAGAGATGGATGTTTACATGATTTAGAGTTCCAAGCACAGGGCCTTTAATGTTCAGAATTCTATCCATCTGAAGAGCTGATGTTACAATACCCCTTGTTTCAATTTTTCTTGTGAATTATAGGCTGATGGGAAGCTGGTCTAAACCGAGTTGTCTTGCAGCCGATGTTGGATGATAGAATTCATAAGACACTTGGACATTGCGACCCTGAGATACCCCTATTGGGAGGATGCATGGAGAGATGGACGATACAAAATTTTCACTTGAGCTTGGGTTTGCTGCGTCGTTCAAGTCATTGAGCCTCAGATCGGCTAGGAGTTCATAATCCGTAAAGCTGTCATATGGGAACCAGTCCCTTGCATTCGTTGGGAATCCATTGTAAAACTGATCAAACCACACCTGGAAAGTTTCTGCCGATGGCCTTGATCCTGGGTAGGCCGATGTTGCTTCACCAAAGGACATGCATCGGCGAGTGGTGGCTTCTTCATCATCAGAGTGGTCCGATGGGAAGCTTGATGAGTATAGAGGGGTTCTTTCAGCCACATTGATTGTGTATAAGTTCAGCCAGAGCTGCAGAAACCACAAAGGACCTCCATAGCCGATAGGGTTCCCTGTGAGAAGCTTGGTTGTTGATTGATTTAGCATTTGGTATACAGCTCCGAGTAAGAATTTGCCCAAGAGGATAGATTTCTTTGCTGCTAGGGCTTGGGCTAGGTGTTGCATGTTAGCTATTGGACAATAGGTTGATCCACAGAAAATAAATCTTTCTAGCCAGAGGTTGAGGAAGGCTATGTGTTCTTTGTCAGTAACTGGGTCTGTGCTGATATGCTTAGCTATGTATCCTGACCAACTGCCCATATTCTTGGTTGATAACTTGTGTTCACATTTGGTCTTCAAGGAAAAGAGGTTAGCCGATGAAACAATATCCAAGCCGGTAAGCATCTTGACATCAAGCAGAGTGGGTGTCATCAGCCCTTGATCGAGCAAGAAGGCATTCAGGGTATCAGACCAAAAATATGAAGCCGTTCATAGCATTGGTTCATCCTTTTTCATATCGGCTAAAAACAGAGCTAGGCACTGGGCTATACCTATTTCTTCCCACATGGTTTGTTTAACAGCCGATATTCTCTTATAATAGTTTCTCCATCCATCCAGACTTGAACACCAGGATCTAAAAACTGTTTGCCAATCGGCCAAGTTGAGCTTTGTTTGTCTATAAGGGATTCTATTGGTCTCGGTATTAACGAGGTAGTAGGGGTTTGCATCGCCCATTAGACCAAGAAAATAGTGGGTTGGTTCTTTCAAAACAAGAATTGCAATTTGATCTCTTAAGTGCTACAATTGAATAAGAACAGGGATAAATCAAGAAATCGCTAAGAAAGAGGATCTAAGAGCCAAATTCAACCTAAAACAGAGGTGATGAACAAAAGAAGGCGATAAAGCTTAAAAGTTTGAGGAGCATACCAGGGGGATGTCGGTGATGGTGGCCATGGAGCTTGAAGAAGAAGAAGTGCCGAGGGATCGATGAAGGTCGTCGCCGGGAAACTTGCATCGCCGATGAGGTCGCTAGAGAAGACGAGGAAGGCTTGCACGGTTTTTGGCGTTAGTTGGCTTCAGGAAGAGTAACGGCGTGAAGTTTGGGATCGAAACCATTGCTATTTATTGCGCAAGATTGATAACGGTCATAATACAGAAACCCTAGCTTTTTGTGGATCTAATATATAATTCCGCAGGATATCATTTTATACAGCGAAAATGCGGGGCATGTGTTAACAGCAAAATTTGGTAAGTATATACCAACAATCAAGAGTGGATCCAAAGCAGATTTGAAGGAATAAAGCGGTTTCCAAGAGCAAACAGCACATCGGTTGGAACCGTATTTGCCGATATAGAATCGGACTCGGGCAGTAGATATGGGTAATATGAATCGGATTTGGTTGAGCTGATATGGGTAGCTTGGTTTTATGTTGGTTTCAGAAGAGGGCTTGAAGATGTTGCCGGCTAGGAATTGAGTCCAGATAAGGCAATTGTATCTATTAATTGGGAATAAGAGTTAGTTTCTTTTTCATGATATTATGGTAAGAGTCCACCTACAACTTGTTTGTTTAGGCCAGTTGTGAACAGTGTCTGACAAGGACAAGGTCTGTACATACTGGTATAAATATAAGCCCGAGGTTTATGTAAAAAGAACAACAAGAGTTCAAAAAACACCTCCGGCGCATCGTCACCTTTTTTCTTATTACTTTCTAACGAGTTCTTGCTTTGAGTTGGGCGTAGACTTTGATATTCAGCTGGAGGTATGGCTTGTTAAATTATCACATAACTTAGCTAATCTAAATCGATGGTTTGATTTACCTGTATCGGCCAGGCCTTATCCAAGGTTTCGTCATTATCGGCTAAATCGGCTAATTGGTTTAGATTAGCATAAGGTATCCACCAACCTGAAAAACATTCAAAGTCTCGATTGTATGGATATCATGCATCTGTTTACACTTTGTGCCACATCAGCCCTAGTCTTAATTAGAATCATGATCTCTAGCATATCTCTTGTTTGCAACAAGAGTAGCATCGGGGTTTCAGCTGATCTTACCTGATATAGTTGTTTAGTTTTATTGAAATTATTTTAATCATGCTTTTCTTGTTATATCTGTCCCTTATACAAGGATATCACTTCAGTTAAATATATCAATCCTGCCTCGATATATATGCCTGGATTGATATTCTGGTATAAGTATGTATCAGAGTATTAGCCGATAATGTATCTACTTTGATCTAATTATGATTTCATCGGCTGTGATCTAGTCTTTGTCTGTAGATTATGTACTTAGGGTCGATGGAGCATATTTTGGGTTTGCTTTGTATTATTCATCTTATACCTTACAGCCGATTCAATCAAATCGCATCGGCTAGGTCCATACGGTACATCATCGGCATTAGCTGATTGGCTATAGTATATCTAACTCGTTTTATTTGTATATCTTGTTGGTTGCAAGATCAAACCAACTGGCACGTTCTGAACCAGTTTTTCTAAGATTTGGACTTGTACTAAAATAAACCAAATCTCCCAGGCCACCGTGTTTTGCATCAACAGTGCCATACAGAAAGTGATGTAGACGGCAGGTGGTGATAGCCCTGTTTGTCTTTTGTATTTAGTCACGTTCAGGTACATCATGGAGCTACAAGTCGAACTTAGCTTGGCAGACCATGTAAAGAGCTGGTGCCCGAAGCAATTGATAGAGTCTTACCTTAGCTTAATTTTAGTTAATTAATCCACAGGAATCCTCTCCAGCCTAGGCATACCATTTGTTGTTGTCCTTGGTTGAATTTTATTCTTAGTTTATACACACAAGTTCCTTGTGATTTGATTCTGTGGTGAAATGCTACAGCGATATCCATGTGCTTGCGGATTTATCTAAGACCATAACAAATATCAACAGGCACGACGACGACGACGATGAGTACGACGCTACCACCGCCGAAGACATCTTGTCGCCCTGGGTCGTCGACGGCATGAGGACGGGAGAGGCGGAAGTGGCCTCCAAGCCCGTTGGTTGGTGTGCCACTGGTTGGCGTCCCCGGTCACCATCGCCCACTATCGCTCCACCTACTCTACCAGCAGCATCAGAGACATCCTCTAGCTCCGTGCTCCTACCGGCGCCGGTGGAGCCACGCGCAGAGCAGCAGCCATCCTTGTCGACGCCATGAAGAACCACAAGGTAGCTTCAGAAATCAGAGTAATTAAGAACAAATAGAACAGAGAATCAAGGCGTAATCAGCCACCATACTGCGTATGTCAATGATAAGGATAAGGCATACCTCCTATACTTGGGTTTGTAAGATATGGAAATACCTTATACCTAATGATATAGAAGAAGGTTTCCTTTAATCAAGGCAATACGACAAATCTTGAAGTATATTATCTTCTCGGGATAGAAGGTGTCAGAGTGCTATTCGGGGAAGACAAGGTCTCCTTAGCTTGTATCCTTCCTTAATTCTACGTGTTCTACTTGGAGAAGAAGGTGGTCATTGCTATAAATACAAGGCCCCTCGTGGAGGGGAGGGCATCGAATTACAAACCATAGCCATAGCCACATCAAGATACAATCCGAAGGAAGCCAAAGCCCTAGTCATCGAATTAATCACATCGGGCCGTTTTCAACAGTTCTAGTCGGCAGATTATATTAGCCTCCTTATTCCTTTATTGTAGCCCGTGTGGTGTTTTCTCCCATATATTCATATAAACTGGAGTAGGGTTATTACTCATCTTGAGGGCCCGGACCAGTATAAACCTTTGTCCTTTATCTTCTTGATATGATATCACGTATATTTTGGTTCCAATATTCCTCGTACTCTACAAATACCGTAGACGAGTATAACCCGTCGATAGCATCCTTCCGCTCGATGGGGCCATCGCTGTATCGATCTCTCCCCATCCCGTCCCCATCGCACGGCGGGAGGTCATCGTTGGACTCATCGAGCATATACAACGGCCGCTTTTCCGACCATACTCGTGGCCACTCCATGAGGTTGCTCATCCCACCGCCCTGCAACCCCCACTCCCTTCCGGATCAAAACCCTAGTGAAGCGTCTAGAGCCGCTCCCACCCTCTGACCGCATCGGGCCGCCTCAGAGTGGGGGCTAGGGTTTGCGTGTACTTATATGGTTATACCGCCACAGGGGGAGGATAGGGTAAGGTGGCGTGTGGAAGGGAGGCGGTGGACATGGAAGGTTGTGACGGCGAGAAGCAGCGGCGGCGAGGCTTGCTCCTATGCATGAACGTATATTTATTACTTCTTCCATGATGTGTTGCATTAGTATCAAATTCCCAAGGACGACCTAACAACAATGAACATGCATTCATAGGTACTACATCAAAATTAGTAGAATCATTACAAGAACCTATAGAGAAGTGTATTCTTGCAGTTTATGTTACCTTGACCTTACCACTGTTCTTGAGCCACCGAACGTTTTAGGGCTGTGAATGTTGATGAGTGGGCAAATTAAGCTTCTTGTCCAAATTGGCACTCAGCAAGTTGTTGCAACTTCCGGTATCAACTACCACACGTACCCGACAGTTCTTGATGACAAATAATGTTTGGAAGAGATTATGGTGTTGAAATCCTCCATATGATCACTTGAACGCTTAGTACTCACTGCACAAGTATAATCTTGTAGTTTGCGGTATCGACGACTCCTAGAATCTCCCCACCATCACTATCCGTCTCAGGAACATTGGTTTTACCTACAAGGTTTGC
Source organism: Oryza officinalis (assembly GCA_008326285.1). Lineage (NCBI taxonomy): Eukaryota > Viridiplantae > Streptophyta > Magnoliopsida > Poales > Poaceae > Oryza > Oryza officinalis. The sequence goes on along the minus strand of BDMV01000011.1, from coordinate 14,450,426 downwards.
AACAAGAGAATATTTTTGCTGAACATCACTAGAACTCACATACCCTCCCTCATCTGTGGCGATGTATCTACGCTGACTTGGACAATCCTTCATGACATGTCTCATGCCCTTGTAGTGGTGGCACGTAACGCCCCACTTTTCACGAGACGTTAAAAATCTAAATAAATAAAAATCTATTCGCGAAAATTTCGTTCTTTGTGTGAGAGTCTAAGGCTGTGTTCGGTAGTCTCCATTCCCAACGCGCACAGTAAACATGAAAAATGGAGCGGTCATTAGCGCGTGATTAATTAAGTATTAGCTAATTTTTTTTCAAAAATGGATTAATTTGTTTTTTTAAGCAACTTTTGTATAGAAACTTTTTGCAAAAAAATACACCGTGTAGTAGTTTGAAAAGCGTGCGCGAGCGAAAAATATTGTGCGCGCCGAGAAATCCGGCTGCCGAACACAGCCTAAGTCGTGTCGTGGATCTCAATTCTAATCTCCCCTTGTTGCCTCCCTACGATATAAAAATAATCGACCTCTTAAAATCCCAATTCCAAAATCTAGTCTCGCAAAATTAAATTCCGAATTTCGATCGTTCCCTCCTTTGAACTCCTTGCCAAATATTATTTCTCTCAATTTCAAAAAGTATCGATTCCCAACTTGAATCCCCTCCTTGAATCCTCTTGATCCCTTGAGCCTAGAAATCCAACATAAATTCAAATCCAAATCTCAGGTGAAATTCAAGTTCGAATCTACCTTCAAATCCTCTCCAAATTAAATTCCTTCTGCAAAAGTCAAAATCACCTCCCTCGAACTTGGGCCGCCATTCTCCTTCATTCCTAATGACCGGCCTATCTCCCCACCTCTCTTATTCCTCCCCTTCCCTCCCTGCCTGGGTCATGCACCACTCCACTCGGTCCAGCACAGTAGCAACCTACTCGGGCTGCCAGCCCACCTCACCCTCACACGCGCAACGCACGTGCCGAGGTGAGAGTGCATCTCCTCCTCCCCGCTCCTCTCGCATTCCCTCTCTCTCTCTCGCCCAAAACCGTCGCGCCAACCCCGCTCGCTGCTCGCCACTCCCAAAATTTGTCGTCGTCATTTGAATTTAGCCCACGCGCGCGTCATAGCCGACCGCCCGGTCGTCGCCACCATCCGCCTGCGCCGATGCCCTCCCGTGTACACACTCCAAGCCAAAACCGGCCACCGCCTTTTTGCTGTTATCGCCATCGTCATCCATGGTCATGCCGCAAACCTCCAAATACAGGGGGCCGCGCCTCGCCCTCTCAGTCGCTCTTCTCCCAAAGAAGCAAATGGCAGCTTTACCTTCCTCCCTTCCTTTTTCCCCTTTTTCTCTCGACAAAGCGCACCCCTGCCTCAACTGCTTGGCTTCTTGCGCCGTAGACATAGAGCCGCTGATGCTGCTGCAGCTCGCATCCCCCACCTTGACTGCGCCAGCCGAGCGCTAGCCGTGTGCCATCCCTGGCGCCCAAAATTGGCTTCCCGTGCAAGCCATCTCGCCAAGCACTCTCCCTACTCCCCTCACCTATATAAACCACACAACTCCTCATCTTCTTCCCCTTTCTCCTCGTCGGACTCTCGACACCCTGTCGTCTCGTAGTCGCGACTGGCTCGCCGCGACTCCATCCACTCCAGCGCATCTTTTCGCGTCCACACCATCGAGCTCCGCCCCACGTCCCCAGTGCTGTGCCACCCTTGGAACACCGCCGCCATGAAGCCCGCTGTCCTCCATCGCCGGCTTCCCTCTCCCACCACCAAACTGCCGTCAACACCCCATCTCGATGTCAGTGAGCTCCATGCCTCCTTCTTCCTCCTACCGCACGGTCGCACACAGCCGTTGCCCTTTCCATGGCCGCCGGCCTCTCTTCTCTCCCGGCGTACCACCCATCCCGTCGCCGCTGTGAACTGTCATGTGTCACCGTCGGTCCCCTCCAATTCCTTCCACCGCCGCCCTCTCGGAGACCTTTTCCACTGTCCCAAACCATCCACGCCGTTGCTTCCCTCTTTTTCATGCTCCCTCGAAGCGCTGCCATGTCCGCCACCGCCGGCCGTCGTTGTGCCTCCCCTTTCCAATCCGAGCCATGGAATCAACTCCCCTCCTCTTCCTCTACCCANACCTCGTACCCGCCTGTAACGCCCTGATTTTCGCCCTGTCGAAAAATCTATTTTATGAAAATCCTCTTCAAAAATTTGGTTGTTTAAGTGTATTTAGGATTTTTGTGCCAAAGATCTCAATTGATTCATTTCCTTGTAAACCCAAAACCTTGATCATGATGTTTTCCCCGAAATTAAATCCCTATTATCCGGATTTTGAAGTTCCAATTTCCCCTCTTAAACCTTTCCAAAAATTCGTACGGTTGAAATTTTGGTTTCGGAATTTTTGATCGTGCAGACAAATAATGTCCTTTCATTCAGAGAGTCTAAAAATATTTATTTTTAGACTTCGACCGCCCAACAAATATTTCCTATACGTGTACATATCAAAAACAATATTTCTCCGCATGTATCGACAGTAGTTCCTCCCGTTGAATTTAATCGTGCACCGCCAGAACTGGCAAAAAACCAAGTTTTTCGTTCAATCTTTCTTTTCCAAATTCCAAAATCCGAACACGGCAAAAATCCCCGTGTTTGGATTTTGGAATCCCAATCGCGTCCTAAATCACCTCCCCAAATTCTATCTGTTCCAAATCATTTTCTTAAGCTCTCCTCGCTCTATTTCGTTGCAAATTATTATTATTATTATTATTATTATTATTATTATTATTATTATTTATTCAAAGCCATAACCCCTCCAACCAAATTTCCCATCTGTCCAAAAATCTCAAACAAATCATTAGAATTCCCAGTCCAGTTACAGTTCTTTTAGAAATCCAAAAATACTCACAACACACGGGCAAGATGACGATAGGCAGGCATATGTGCACCACATTCTTTTCCACAATACAACAAGCAAACAAAATATGCACGTTCATCCTTTTGCCTATGCCTGCACACACATCCCTTCTTTCCACCTCTCTGCAGTCTCACTACCATGCCAAGACAATATGCGAGTTAGACACCGCCCTGTCCTTCGCCCTGAGCAGCTCAGGCAGCAGCGCTGCTCTGACTCTGCATTAACGAAAGTTAGGCACCTCCCAAAGCACGGCAAGCAATAGCTGAGAAAAATTAGAGAGGGAGAGAAGAACACAGAGAGCAAGTTTATCTGCCGACCGCGTCGTCCTCCGTCCATTATTTCTCCATGTCAACCTCGTCGTAGCTCCCTGTCCAGTGCTCCAATGCACCACGCCAAAAAAGCTTAGAGACAGTAGCCCACGCCAAAAATGAGCACCGCGTCCACGCCGTCCTGCACCGACCGTTGTCCTCGCTCTCTTGTGCCACCCTGCCATTGGCGTCAGCCGAACAGGGCAGTCGGCCCCGCACGGCCGAGCCGTCCTCGTCGCCATCTGCCGGCCACGACGGCTATAAAAGCCATCGTTCCCATCGTCTTTCTCCCTCAGCCTCCAAACTTGACCACCACCTCCATCACCATCGTCTCTTCTCCATCTTGGCCAACGACCTTGCACCGATGGATCAAATACCATCATCGCGCCCTCCGTCCCCAAGCCCGGCCGATGCTCGGTCGAGCCGCTGACGTACGGCCAAGGCGCCGAGGCTGCCCCAACCGCCTGCCGCACTACCGCGCAGCACCTTGCCACGCCGTCAACCGGCGCCATGCTGTGCGCCGCGCAGCCGCCCCACCACTATGGCGTTGCCGCGCGCCGCCGCTCCTGCTCAGCGCGCCGCCTCCCGGCCACGCACCGCTGCACGCCGCGCCGCCACCATTGTCCGCACGCGTCGCCTCCCGGCCGTGCCGCCTTGGCCGTGCAAGCCGTGCCGCCCTGGCCGCGCGAGCCGCGCCACCACCGACCCATGCCGTGACGCTGCCGCTCGGCGCTAGCCGTGCCGCCGCGCTTGGCCGCCACCCGTGCCCCCCAAGTCATCGGCGCCTCCCTCTCCTCTCCTCTAGAAGAAGAGAGAAAGAAGGGACAAGGAAAGAGGAGAAGAAGGAAAGAGGAAAAGTAAAAGAAGAAAAAAAGAAAAAGAAAGAATGTGGGACCCACCAGTGGGACCCACTTTTATTATTCTCTCTCCGCGGGCCCTTGACTTGAAGACTTAAAAAAACGTCTATATCACGTCCCTTTTCTTTTCGGGCCAAGCCCATAAAGTCCTCCACAAATGTCTACAATTGCCTCCCTCTGCATCCATTAGGCTACCGACTACAAAGTCTATATAGCGTCCCTCATCCTTCGTTGGGCCGAGCCCAACAGATCAAGTCCCTACCAAAGTCTACTCGGCCTCCTTTCTCCCAATTTTGGGCTAAAGCCCACCAGCAGCCCCTCCTCACCAAAGTCTAATTTATATCCCTCCACTCATCCAAGCTCCTCTCCTGAAGTCTATATTGTCTCCCTACCCCACCTCCCTCATCTCTGGGCTAAAGCCCAAGTCCTCCCAAAATAAATTACAATAAGCCTCCGTTCTAATTTAATAAATTTATTTTCACATTTTAGAAAATTCATTGATCTTTCAAAATTCATATCTTCCCAACTGTAAGTCCGATTTACTCCGTTCAACTTCCATAATTTTTCTAAAAATAAGATCTATACAATAGCACAATTAGTTTATAATAGTTATTATCTGATTTATAGAATTTTGGATGTTTTTCTCTTTTCAATCATGTATTAGACGTTTTGAAGATACAACAGACGCGGATTCTTCTTGAAAATTTGAAGACCAACAATAAGGCAAACCACTCTTTGATCATATTGCTCCTAGTTTATAAAATGTGTTGTTTGCAAGATTGCATGTTTAGTGTACACAGTTAATTTGATCGGCCATCGGTCTACGAGCACACGACCAATGGACCAACTGTTAACACCAGAATTTTGTAAGCCCCAAAGTTCCCATCGGACCAAAGTGTATATCGGCTCGAAGCTAGTATCGGCCTAGAGTTCTACATCGGCCGATGGGGGTTATCTTAAACCAACCACCAACAGCAGTCGGATTCTTGTTAGATTCAGGAAGATCTTATTCAGAGAAGACCAAGTCCAAGGAGGATGTGGCTTGTATCTATTAATTAGGATAAGTCTGTTAGTTTCCTTTTTATCTTTAGGAAAGGATGTTAGTGTCCGATACGGACTTTATCTTTTTTCTTTTATCTTTAAGAAAGTTTGAGTCGTATTCTGTTAGGATCTTTGTTAGCCTATGGGTATAAATATGTAAGCCCAAGGTTCATGTAAAATTATCTCACGATCAATACAACTTCGGCGCATCGCCACCTTTTACTTTTCGTTTCTTCGGCGAGTTCATGCCCCTCCCACGAGGGGTAAGTCTCGTTATGGCTGCCTGCGCTGTCGGGGCTAGGGCTTCTGCATTCTGATCTTGGCAACGTAAGCACCTACTATCATATATCTTAGTCAATCTGGTTCGGTTTCTCGATTTAGCCTTATCGGCGTTAGGGTTTGTGCTGGTATCGGCTAAATCGTCTTGCTAGATTAGATTGGCTAGGATATCCACCACCCCGAAAATCAGTCAAGGGCTTGATTGTCTAGATCTTGCATTTCTTTTCATACTTAGTGCTGTTAAGTCGTGATTAGAACCGTAATCTCTAGCCTGCTTATTGATTGCCAATAAGGGTTTCATCGGGGTTTCAGCCGATGAGTTATCTGGACGTTGCATCAGCCCAAGAGTTTTACATATAGATTGGATTTGGCCGATGACAATAGAGTATTTATTGTTTATCTGCTTGTTGAAAGTTTATGCCATCGGACCTCTTGCCGATGTGTGCTTTAATCTTTAAATGAATGTTTATTTTATCATATATTTGGATTATGCTATATTACATTGCTATATCATCATATTATCATCAGCCGATCGCCTCCATATAGATGTTTGCTCAGTACACAACCGATGGTTCGAAACCCTAACTGCATTGGCTCGCATCGATATCGGCTGGAACCGCGCCATCGGCTCATCAGCCGATCGGTTGTTTTTGCCCTATCGGTTCATCGGCTGATAGGCTGTTTTTGCTATCGGCCGATAGGCCGATACGCTATATGTTCTGCTGTTTTGCATATCTTGTCAGTGGCAGGATCAAACTGACTAGCACGCTCGCGCTTCATCAATTTTAGGACTTGCATTGGAGCTAAGCAGAACTCCCAAGCCTTCGTGTGTCCGTGCGCCATGTCCACATCGGCGGCACGGATTCGGCATCAACACCAACCTATGTAGTTGCATTACTTTCTATAGGACCTTTTTAAACTTAGCCCTTGTCGCTCCACCACAGCAGTACCATGATACTTGTGCTCTCTAGGCGCAAGTGTCCTTTTTCACCATTTGATTATATCAGGTTGATATATGGTTATCGATGTGAAAAAACTTGGGTTGTGAAAGGTTTATAAAACCCAACTCGGGGAGTCAGTGACTTTGAAAATAAAAAGGTTTTACGGGAGAAAACTTGCGATGCAAATCCTCTCCTGTGTGGTTTGGTTTCGTAGTCGCGCAAAAGGACCGATTCTTTTGGGTTTTACATCTGAGCATCTCTCAATACGACCAAATGGGTAGAATGGGATGCCCCTAGATGAGTAACCAGCTGAAACATAGGTGTCTAGCATGTTGACAGGTGAGAAGCACCGATATGGTAGAGTTTATGGCAATCTCCTACAATGGGAATGTGTCGAGGGTCCATACAGTAGGGCCTGAAATTTGGTCTGATGCTTGGTGGAGAGATTTCGCCCATCAATGTGACATGACACATTTATGGTTTGGTTAGGGAAATGCTTTGTCACAAACTTCTGGTACCGGCCAGTATCGGTGTAAGCTTTGTGTCTTGTAGGAAAAGCATACAGTCTCTGTAGAGATTTAATTGAACTGTTCGAACAGCCATGCCCACGGTCAAGGGCGAATGTGAGGTGATTCCCATAGCGAAGATTTATTTTTAAAACTTATTTAATAAATTGGTTCGTGGGATGGGAACCATTACCAGAGTCCTTCTTTGTGACGGATGACCAGTCTTCGTTGTTGGGAACAGGCCTGTGTGTCACGCCCAGAAATTCACTACCAGAATTTCCAAAGCAAATTGTGTATTAAAATCCCTGTCCAGGACTAGCCAGGGTACACAAATGACAAAGTTGCCGTACAGATCCACGTCTTACAAAACAATAAAAATCTCTTACAAAACTGCAGCGGAAAAAGGAAACAACTAATCTAATAAACTAAACACTCGCAACGTAGCGACTCCATTCCATAGGCATTCCTCAACGGTAGCAACAAGCCTACTCTTCTGAAAAGTCTTCCTCTGAAACAAACTCCAATTTTGGTGTGGGGAAAAATAAAGCAAGACTGAGTACTACCCACTGTACTCAACAAGTCATACCAGAAAGGAAAATAATGATGCAAGTAATAACAAAGGAGAGCTGCAATGGTTATTTTGCATAAAATATGCATTTAAAAACAATAGTTGAAAACAGTAAAACAGTTGAATTAATTAGTCATAATTAAACCATCACTGTCCAACGCTACACCACGTTGCGACAGGCCCAACCATCCACCTGAACTAAACCATTTCCATTAAGTCAAATTATTAAAGAGTTCAACTAATCACGGTGAATCTGGTTGATTGCCCATAACCGCGGGCACGGCTATTCGAATAGTTTTACTCTGATCAGAGGTGTACAAGTGTACCCACAAGACACAGTCCTACAACACGTTACCGTGCGCCAACATACCACCACGGTACACTGGAAAAGGAGCTGTGACAGGACCCTTCGCATAACCCTTCCTAACCAATCGCACCACACCTCAGGTTTCGCCCCCGCTCCCTCTCCCGGCAGCGGGCAGCTCCCTCTCGTGCCTTGGTGAATCCGGCAGCCAAGCAACCGGTATATCCCCGGCCGACTCAACTCCATCACGCCCACCCTTTCCGGGGAACGTCGGCTAGGAAAAAGCTATACTGCAAATCCAGCCATTACCCACGCTGGCTTGTGGAAAGTACGGTAATTCTTCCAGGGTTTCCCGCGAACCGGTCCTTAATCGTCATGAGCACGACCACCAAAACCATGTGCTCACAACCCACCATTAATCAATATTTTAGTTGAAACATTTAATTAAATCACCCATGATTAACCATCGCGAGCCAACATGAAATAACCATCATTAAGTATTAATGAAGCTTTAAATATCCCAATTGTGAGCTAATGTTTCTAAGCAAGGCTAAGCAAGTTCTATTATAGCAACTACACAAATTATTTCCCAAGCTATCAAAGGAATAAGGTAATTGCAATATAAAGCTGAGTACAACAGGTAAACTATCCCATAGATGACATTATAAAACAATGCAATATTTAGGGAGAAATAAGACTGTTTTGCAATTTAGGTACAACATGATCAAATGAATAAGTATGACTTGCCTTGCTCTTGCGCTGGGTCAACTTCGGCAACTACTTCGAAGTAAACCGGAGAGTCGGAATTAACGGAATCTATACGACAAACAAAGCAAACAACAATACATGCTATAAGTCTACTGAAACAAAGAACAAAACTATTTTTGATGGATTCTAGACATTTTTATGAATTTTCTGAGACTTGAACGGACTAAAACGGAGTCCGGATGAATTAGTTATGAATTTTTGAAGTTATCTGTGTTTTTACTATAACAGAAAAAAAAACTTAATTAATTATTTATTGCGCAATAAACCCTTAAGGCTGACGTCATTGCTGACGTCAGCGGCTAGGGCTGACGTCAACGCTGACGTCAGCGGCTAGGGCTGACGTCAGCCACGGCGGCGGCTGCGCACCACGTGGCGCACTCGTGGCGCCGACGCAGCAGCCACGCGGCGCCCACGTGGCGGCCACGCGGGGCGGGAGCGGGCGGCCGGGATCGGCCCGAGTGGCCGATCCGACAGCTGAGGCGCGCGGGCGGCTGAGCGGCCGGGCTCGGGCTCGACCGAGCCGGCCATGGCGCGCGGCGGCGCTAGGGTTTCGGCGCGGGAGGCGGCGGCGCGGCGGCGCGCGGGGTGGTGCGGGAGCGCACGGGCGATGGCGGCGCGGGAGGCGCGCACGGCAGCGGGCGGCGCGGCGGCGCGCGGGGAGGGGAAAAGGCGGCGGCGCTTACCGGCGGCGAAGACGGCGGCGGAAAACGGCGGCGACGGAGTAGCACTAGGGTTAGGGTTAGGACGGCGGCAGCGCGGGGAAAAACGAGGGGCGGCGGCCTCGGGGGGGGAAAATAAATAGGGGCGCGCGGCGGGAGTCCCGCCGGGAAACGCGGGCGGCGCGGGCGCGCGGCGGCGCCGGCCGAGTCGGAGACGACTCGGGCGCGGGCCCACGCGTCAGCGAGCGCGGCGCGGGGGAGGCGGTGCAGACTTTCCGGGCGGCTCGGGGCGTGGCCTCAGGCCGGCCCAGGAAGGAGGAGGGGCGTGGGGAGGCGGCGGCTTGGGCCGGCTGGGCCGGTATGGGAGGGAAGGAGGCGCGCGCGACGGCGGCTTGGGCCGGGGGGAAAAAAAAAATGGGCCGACGGCCCGAGAAGAGGAAAAAGAAAAAGAAAAGGAAAAAAGAAAAGGAATTTTCCCAGGGATTTGTTTATTGCGCTTGAGGGTTTTTAATTGGTTAAAATTATTTTGAGGGCTCTGAAAGTTCCACTAAAAATCCTGTTAATGTATTTTGACATGGGGAACTCAAGAAAAATTCCACCTTGCCAATTTCACTTCTTTAGTGCATTATTTAATGGGGTTTTTCTCCAGATTTAATTAAACAATTTCTCAGATAAATTATTAAATTTGATTTTTATGATTTAGGAGAACCTCAGGGTGTGACAAACCTACCCCCCTTAAACGGAATCTCGACCTCGAGATTCGGAGGTGCTGGCGAAGAGGTGCGGATGGGCAGCCTTCAATTCATCCTCTCTTTCCCATGTAGCTTCTTCCTCGGAATGATGGCTCCACTGAACTCTGCAGAACCTGGTAACCTTGTTTCTGGTTCTCCTCTCGCTGGTTTCGAGAATACGAATCGGCTTCTCCACATAAGTCAAGTCCTCTTGAATCTCAATTTGATCGGGACTGGCCTGTTCTTCCGGTACTCTCAAGCATTTCTTCAATTGCGAGACGTGAAACACATCATGAATACCGGCCATGTTGGGTGGAAGCTCAAGCTGGTAAGCGACTTCTCCTCGACGCTCACAGATCTTGTATGGTCCCACAAAGCGTGGTGCCAATTTTCCTTTAGTTTGAAAACGGTGTACTCCTCGAAGCAGTGTGACACGAAGGTACACGTAGTCCCCTGTTTCGAAGGTTAACTCCCTTCGACGATTGTCGGCATAGCTTTTTTGCCGAGACTGCGCAATTCTCAACCTTTCTCTGACGGTTCTGACCTTTTCCTCTGCATCGCTCAAGACTTCAGTCCCAAATAGTTGTCGTTCTCCGGTCTGATCCCAAAAGAGCGGGGTACGACACTTTCTGCCATACAACGCCTCAAATGGTGCCATCTGCAAGCTGGCTTGATAACTGTTGTTGTAGGAGAACTCAGCATATGGCAAACTCTTATCCCATGCTCCTCCAAAATCAAGCGCACAGGCTCTGAGCATATCCTCAAGTATCTGGTTCACTCGCTCGGTCAGGCCATCAGTTTGCGGATGGTAAGCCGTGCTAAAGTTCAAACGGGTTCCCAATTCTTCTTGTAATTTCTGCCAGAACTTTGAGGTGAACTGGCTTCCTCGATCCGATACGATCTTCTTAGGCACTCCGTGTAAACACATGATTCTTGCGAGGTAGAGTTCTGCTAGCTTCTTTCCAGAGTAGGTAGTATGCACAGGAATGAAATGAGCCACCTTCGTGAGTCGATCCACGATGACCCAGATAGAATCATGTCCAGACGACGTTCTCGGCAAACCTGTGATGAAATCCATCCCAATTTCTTCTCATTTCCATTCCGGAATTTGGAGAGGCTGTAACAGTCCTGCAGGCCTTTGATGCTCTGCCTTGACTCGCTGGCACACGTCACAGAGTGCGACGAATTCAGCTATTTCTCTTCTCATGCTAACCCACCAGAACTTTTCTTTAAGGTCTTGGTACATCTTGGTACTGCCAGGGTGAATTGAATACTGAGTTTGATGGGCTTCCGTGAGTATTAACTCCTTTAACTCTTTGTCTTCTGGGATGCACAGTCTTTCTCCCATCCATATCGTGCCATGCTCATCTTCGGAGAAATCTCGGGCCTTTCTAACCCTCATGTTTTTCTTGAGCTCTGCTATCTCCAGATCTTTAGCTTGAGCTGCTCGGACCTGCTCCACGAGCGTTGGTCGCGCTTCTAAAGTGGATGCGAACCCATGTTCAACAATACCGAGGTTCAGTCGTTCGAAGTCTCGCTGCAACTGGCTGCTTATCTCTTCCATACTGGCGGAGTTACAGTAGCTCTTCCGGCTTAAAGCATCTGCCACTACATTAGCTTTACCGGGATGGTAGTGGATTCCCAGATCATAGTCTTTAATCAATTCCAACCATCTACGTTGACGGAGATTTATGTCCGGTTGGGTGAAGATATACTTCAAACTCTTGTGATCCGTATACACCTCACAACGGTTCCCAATAAGGTAATGTCTCCAGATCTTTAGGGCATGTACCACTGCTGCTAATTCCAAATTATGAGTGGGGTAATTATTCTCATGTGGGCGCAGTTGACGCGAAGCGTACGCAACCACTCTGCCTTCCTGCATCAATACACATCATAGCCCTTGGCGAGACGCATCGCAATAAACCTGAAAATCTTTAGTCTAATCTGGCAGAATTAAGACTGGTGTCGTTACCAACTTCTTCTTAAGTTCCTCAAAACTTCTATTGCATTCTACGGACCACTTGAACTTCTCATCCTTTTTCAGTAATTGTGTCATTGGCTTGGCAATCTTGGAGAAATTCTTTATGAACCGACGGTAGTAACCCGCAAGTCCAAGAAAACTTCGGATTTGCGTGACTGTCTTCGGTGGGGTCCACTTCATAACCGATTCCACATTCGACGAGTCTACTGCCACTCCTTGAGCGGTGATGATGTGGCCTAGGAACTGTACCTCCTCGAGCCAAAAGTCGCACTTGCTAAACTTGGCATACAACTGGTGTTCCTTTAATTTCTCAAGTACCAGGCGAAGATGTTGTTTATGCTCCTCCTTGGACTTAGAGTAAACAAGTATATCATCGATAAAGACCACAACAAACTTGTCCAAGAATTCCATGAACACCTTATTCATCAAGTTCATGAAAAAGGCCGGTGCATTAGTAAGTCCAAAAGACATGACTGTGCACTCAAACAACCAATACCGAGTAGTGAATGCTGTCTTCGGAATGTCCTTCTCTCTAATCCTCAATTGGTGGTAGCCTGATCGCAGGTCTATCTTGGAGAACCATGTTGCTCCCTTTAGCTGATCAAACAAATCATCAATCCGAGGTAACGGGTATTTGTTCTTGACGGTCACCTCATTGAGGGCGCGATAGTCGACGCTCATCCTCTTGGTCTTATCTTTCTTCTCCACAAAGATCACCGGAGCACTCCAAGGTGACGTACTCGGGCGAATATATCCTTTCTGCAACTGCTCATCAACTTGCTTCTTGACTTCCGCCAGTTCATTGGCTCCCATCCTATAGGGTCTCTTGTGTATCGGGGCAGTTCCCGGTACTAAATCAATCCGAAATTCAATTTCTCTCTTTGGTGGCATTGTGGTTATGTCATCCGGAAAGACTTCAGGGTATTCTCTAACAATAGGAATATCCTCCAACTTCTTAATATCTTTCCCTTCTTCTGCGATCTGTTTCATCCCATCAACTTGGTTCAAGCACACTCTCTGCTTCTTGGGTGTCGGCGACTGGAATTTCACGACTTCTCCTTTCTCATTAACCAGAGTGATAGCGCGACTAGCGCAATCGATAACTCCCTTGTGCCTTGTTAACCAATCCATCCCAAGAATGACATCTAGGTCCTTGGACTCAAGAAGGATAAGATTGGCTAGAAATCTAGAACCCTGGATTTCTACTTCCACAGAGGGGCAATAGTGGGCTGTGGTCATCTCATTCCCAGGAGTGTGAACCCACATAGGTGTTCTAAGTTTCACTACTGACAACCCATATGTCCCAGCAAAATGCTTTGATAAAAAGGAATGTGTAGCACCAGAATCAAAAAGAGTGATGGCTGGAACTGAATTGACAGGAAACGTACCCAATACCACTTCTGGTGCAGCCTGTGCCTCCTCTGCTGACGCATGGTTGACACGGGCATGAACAAACTTGGGTCCTACACGCCTTGGCTTCGGGCACTTGTCGGCGAAGTGTCCGGGCTCGTTGCAGTTGAAGCAGACAAATGATTTTTCGCCGGACTCCTTCCTGGGTTGAGTCGATGGAGTTGGCTGAGCTGCGGCCGTTGGCGGACGCGGAACCGGGTTGCGGTTGGGTTGTCCCCCGTTGTTGTTGCGGTTGCCGGAATTGTTGTTGTTGAAATTACCAGGCTGGTAAGGTCGATGTTGACGAACAATCATTGTAGAAGGTCCACCCTGCTGTCCGGCGGTGAACCGGGGCTTCTGTTGACTTCCCTGCTGCGTCCTGAATTGGACTGCCTTCCTCTTTCGATCCATCCTGTTGCGTTGATCCTCTTGACAGATCGCCTTATCAACCAACTTCTCGAAATCAGCATAATCCCCTGAGATTAGCTGGTTGGTCAATTTATCATCCAGGCCGGAAAGAAACTTTTCCTGCCTTTCTGCATCAGTGCGCACATCCTCCGGAGCGTAACGTGCGAGACGGTTGAACTCATGGAGGTATTCCGTCACCATCCTATTACCTTGGTGGAGCGCCCTAAACTCTCTCTTCTTCTGGGCTACTATGCCGTCAGGAATTTGGGCTTTCCTGAAACTGCGGCAGAACTCCGCCCAAGTGACCTCCGTTCCGGGTGGACGGGTAACCAAATAGTTATCCCACCAAGCCGAAGCGGGACCCTGCAATTGATGGGTAGCGAAAGCGACCTTCTCTTGATCATTGCACTGGAGTAGATTAAGCTTCTTCTCAATAACATGAAGCCAATCATTCGCTTCCATGGGATTGGTAGTACTCGAGAAAACCGGCGGTCTGACACGAAGAAACTCTGGCAACTTGGATTGGGGTGGTGGTTGATTCTGTTGGGCCTGCTGCTGCTGCTGTTGAGCTTGTTGTTGCATCTGTTGCAACATCTGCTGTTGCATTTGTTGATGCTGCTGCTGCATTTGCTGCATCATTGCTGCCATCATCTGCGTCTGGCTAGCAAGCACTTGAGCAAGAGTGGGATTATCCGGTGGTGGAGGAGGAGCGTTGGTGTTTGTTCCATTAGTCTGGGATCCCTCTTGTCCATTGTTGTTACCACTTGTCCTGGTGTTGACCATCTGAAGGAGAAAAACCAGCAGAAAGAAATGGACAAGAAAGAAAACAGATTGCTCAGAACAAAGCTTTAATATATTATTAATTTAACTGTAATTGTTGTGATCTAACTTAAAACACTTCCAAAACAGCACGCAAAAATCCTTAATAAGATAGCCATACCATAGGCACATGGTATCGACCATCGGCTAAACCCCAAGCAACAAACCTAACACACAGCAACTAACAAGCAATCAAACTAAGAAAACGGAAAAACTAAGGGTAACGAGCCTAATGCTCGGAACGGTTTCCGGAATCCGCCATGGCAGTGTCTCCACTTGTTGGCTCTGAACTTGAACCACTGCCGTTGCTACCACTGGGTGTGGCGTGCAACCAACCTCCGCTACCACCGGCTGGACCCTGGTACGCAGACGTTGAGGCGAAGGTGATGGCGAACCCTAGTAGCGGCGGCGGAACTGGCGTTGGAGCGGGTGGTGAATTCCTTGGCGCAAGCTGGATACGTACAGGAGCGGTGGTCCTCTTCCTTGGCATGGTGCGAATCCTGAGTCCACCTGACGTTGGGTGTCCTCACAACCTAGCATTATCGGCCTTGAGTCGCGCGACTTCATTCTCCAAGCGGGCAATCTTGATCAACTTCTAGTCATTAAGAGCCTTGGATGCCTTGTGGAGATCGGCGTGCATCTTGTCCAGACCCTTCATCACTATGACCATCCGTCCGAAGGTAGTGTCGTTCTCCTCTGCTGCAGATCGGTAGGTGCTGCTGGTAGAAGAGCTACCGCGACGAGGATGATAGCGGTACGCTGAGCTGTGGAGGGCGTAGTCGTGCAGTTCTCGCATCCTGGCCATCATCAAGTAAGCCGCCTCTTGACAGGCGTGCTCGTCAGATCCTCCTGAAGCGGTGACCACCATATTGGGAAGACTGGTGCCCACGAAGCCATGTACTTCCAAACAGACTCGGAACGGGAACTCGCCACTGAGAGGCTCGATCGTGGTGTACTCCGGCGCTTCAAGGTACCCTACAACCAAAGTCATACGGGCAAGCTCTGCCACGAAGCCTTCCATATTCTGACCACGGTGCGTCGGGGGATGACCTGCCATCTACAGAGGGCAAAGGAACGGGACTCAACATATGCTCAAAATGAAAATTTTTTTTGATGCAAGGAACCCCCTTTTTTTTCAAAAATCCCAAAGACCACAGTTCCCAAATTTTTCCCAAAGCAATTTAAAATTTAGGGAAAATGCACATGAAAAAATTTTAGAGGGCTCTTAGGGTTTCCAGTTGGCTTGTCCTACGGTCAAGATCGGCTCTGATACCAACTTGTCACGCCCAGAAATTCACTACCAGAATTTCCAAAGCAAATTGTGTATTAAAATCCCTGTCCAGGACCAGCCATGGTACACAAATGACAAAGTTGCCGTACAGATCCACGTCTTACAAAACAATAAAAATCTCTTACAAAACTGCAGCGGAAAAAGGAAACAACTAATCTAATAAACTAAACACTCGCAACGTAGCGACTCCACTCCACAGGCATTCCTCAACGGTAGCAACAAGCCTACTCTTCTGAAAAGTCTTCCTCTGAAACAAACTCCAATTCTGGTGTGGGGAAAAATAAAGCAAGACTGAGTACTACCCACTGTACTCAACAAGTCATACCAAAAAGGAAAATAATGATGCAAGTAATAACAAAGGAGAGCTGCAATGGTTATTTTGCATAAAATACGCATTTAAAAACAATAGTTGAAAACCGTAAAACAGTTGAATTAATTAGTCATAATTAAACCATCACTGTCCAACGCTACACCACGTTGCGACAGGCCCAACCATCCACCTGAACTAAACCATTTCCATTAAGTCAAATTATTAAAGAGTTCAACTAATCACGGTGAATCTGGTTGATTGCCCATAACCGCGGGCACGGCTATTCGAATAGTTTTACTCTGATCAGAGGTGTACAAGTGTACCCACAAGACACAGTCCTACAACACGTTACCGTGCGCCAACATACCACCACGGTACACTGGAAAAGGAGCTGTGACAGGACCCTTCGCATAACCCTTCCTAACCAATCGCACCATACCTCAGGTTTCGCCCCCGCTCCCTCTCCCGGCAGCGGGCAACCCCCTCTCGTGCCTTGGTGAATCCGGCAGCCAAGCAACCGGTATATCCCTGGCCGACTCAACTCCATCACGCCCACCCTTTCCGGGGAACGTCGGCTAGGAAAAAGCTATACTCCAAATCCAGCCATTACCCATGCTGGCTTGTGGAAAGTACGGTAATTCTTCCAGGGTTTCCAGGGAACCGGCCCTTAATCGTCATGAGCACGACCTTCAAAACCATGTGCTCACAACCCACCATTAATCAATATTTTAGTTGAAACATTTAATTAAATCACCCACGATTAACCATCGCAAGCCAACATGAAATAACCATCATTAAGTATTAATGAAGCTTTAAATATCCCAATTGTGAGCTAATGTTTCTAAGCAAGGCTAAGCAAGTTCTATTATAGCAACTACTCAAATTATTTCCCAAGCTATCAAAGGAATAAGGTAATTGCAATATAAAGCTGAGTACAATAGGTAAACTATCTCATAGATGACATTATAAAACAATGCAATATTTAGGGAGAAATAAGACTGTTTCTCAATTTAGGTACAACATGATCAAATGAATAAGTATGACTTGCCTTGCTCTTGCGCTGGGTCGACTTCGGCAACGACTTCGAAGTAAACCGGAGAGTCGGAATTACCGTAATCTATACGACAAACAAAGCAAACAACAATACATGCTATAAGTCTACTGAAACAAAGAACAAAACTATTTTTAATGGATTCTAGACATTTTTATGAATTTTCTGAGACTTGAACGGACTAAAACGGAGTCCGGATGAATTAGTTATGAATTTTTGAAGTTATCTGTGTTTTTACTATAACAGAAAAAAAACTTAATTAATTATTTATTGCGCAATAAACCCTTAAGGCTGACGTCACTGCTGACGTCAGCGGCTAGGGCTGACGTCATCGCTGACATCAGCGGCTAGGGCTGACGTCAGCCGCGGCGGCGGCTGCGCACCACGTGGCGCACACGTGGCGCCGATGTGGCAGCCACGCGGCGCCCACGTGGCGGCCACGCGGGGTGGGAGCGGGCGGCCGGGATCGGCCCGAGTGGCCGATCCGACGGCTGAGGCGCGCGGCGGCCGAGCGGCCGGCTCGGGCTCGACCGAGCCGGCCATGGCGCGCGGCGGCGCTAGGGTTTCGGCGCGGGAGGGGCGGCGCGGCGGCGCGCGGGGCGGTGCGGGAGCGCACGGGCGATGGCGGCGCGGGAGGCGCGCACGGCAGCGGGCGGCGCGGCGGCGCGCGGGGAGGGGAAAAGGCGGCGGCGCTTACCGGCGGCGAAGACGGCGGCGGAAAACGGCGGCGGCGGAGCGGCGCTAGGGTTAGGGTTAGGGCGGCGGCGGCGCGGGGAAAAACGAGGGGCGGCGGCCTCGGGGGGGGGAAATAAATAGGGGCGCGCGGCGGGAGTCCCGCCGGGAAACGCGGGCGGCGCGGGCGCGCGGCGGCGCCGGCCGAGTCGGAGACGACTCGGGCGCGGGCCCACGCGTCAGCGAGCGCGGCGCGGGGGAGGCGGGCAGACTTTCCGGGCGGCTCGGGCCGTGGCCTCGGGCCGGCCCGGGAAGGAGGAGGGGCGCGGAGAGGCGGCGGCTTGGGCCGGCTGGGCCGGTCTGGGAGGGAAGGAGGCGCGCGCGACGGCGGCTTGGGCCGGGGGAAAAAAATGGGCCGACGGCCCGAGAAGAGGAAAAAGAAAAAGAAAAGGAAAAAAAAGGAATTTTCCCAGGGATTTATTTATTGCGCTTGAGGGTTTTTAATTGGTTAAAATTATTTTGAGGGCTCTGAAAATTCCACTAAAAATCCTGTTAATGTATTTTGACATGGGGAACTCAAGAAAAATTCCACCTTGCCAATTTCACTTCTTTAGTGCATTATTTAATTGGGTTTTTCTCCAGATTTAATTAAATAATTTCTCAGATAAATTATTAAATTTGATTTTTACGATTTGGGAGAACCTCAGGGTGTGACACTGTGTGATCTGGGGTGTCGTCTGGCACCATAGGGCCGAGAGGGCCGGTTTAGGGGCCGAGATGACGGAGTTTGGGTTGGTAGGTCAAGAGGGCCGGACCCGGAGTTGTTAACCTGGAGATTTGGTTAACGGGTGATTGTTGAAGAGAATGTTGGTTTATGTTTTGGAAGTGAAAAGAAGCTAATAAAAGAGAAAGTGTTAGAAATGGTATAATTTGGCTTTTTCGCTCGGGTTGTTGCAAAGCAACTCGTGTTTGGATTGAGGTGAGACGCCTCCTTCCAAAGGAAAAGTGTATTTTTGAAACCTACACTTAGACCTTTGAAAAGGTGTTTTAAAATGCTTTGTCAAACTAACTCAGCTTTCTTTCAAGCTTGCATTTACACATTTTCTAGTAGCTTGCTAGGTACGAAAGTACTCAATCCCCCATTGTTGTTGTTTTTCTTCCCTTGGCTTAAGTTCAGGAAGAGGAAGGTTGGAGTTTCGTCCCTAAACCCAAACTACTGCTGGTGGATTTGGTGTCCTAGCTTCGCTAAGTTTTGCTGCTGCTGACTCTGATTGGAGGTTGTAACTTAGGGATTACCCAAAGCTGCAACGTAAAGGTATATTGTATTTATTTAAATCTTGCATTGATTCATCATGTTACCGCTGGTACCAGCATCGTTATCTTAGGACTGGTACCTGTTTTGCAGTTCCGTAGGAAAGCAGCTCGTCGTTGTCCTGCGGCATGCCCTCCTCGGTGCCATTTGTACAGTGGCGCAGGGACGGGGTGTGACACCGCCGATGCCCATCGTCCCCTCCGGTTCACCGTCGTTCATCGGAACATTCCGTGCGTCATCGTTGTTCAATCTCGGGCCAGCCTCCTTTTCCCTCTCGCCCACGCCAGCATGGCTGCCACGTCGGCGCTAGCTCGGCTTAGTGGGTCCCGCAGGGACTGGTCAAGCCGTGCCTGATCAGCCGCCTCCCTTCTTGCCATGGGCTCGGCCCATCGGCCTGCTAGGCTGCCTCGCCACTCAGGCCCGCTTGCCTCAGCTCGCCCGTACCACTTGGCCTTGGGCCGTTCCTTCGCGTGGTAGCCCACCCTGTTCGCTCGTGCCTGCGCATCATCTGGGCCACAGCCTTGCTCCCTTGGCCCAACGAACCGAAGTCCAGATCCGTTCCCCCTATCGAACCAGCTGCCCATGGACCCAGTCCATGGTGCACCTGTTGTCTCTAGCCATTGACATGTGGACCCCACATCTAAAGGGAATATTCCTAAGAATATTCCTTTTCAAAAAATTCAATTTATCTTTTTCCCTTGTCCATAAATTCAATTAATCTTCCAAAAATCATATCTCTTTATCCGTCGCTCTGATTGACCCTGTTCTAGTTATAGTAAAACCGTAAAATTGAGATCTAGCTAATGGCGCTATTAGTAGTCATAAATAGGTTCCTCTTTTTTGTCTTTGTGTAGGTTTTAATTGTTTGCGTTTAGTTGCGGTTGCAGATTTTTCGTTCGAACACGGATTTCAAGAAGCTTCGTGAAGACCTTGAGCAAGGCAAGTCACCCTTGACCATATTGCTCCTATAATTAAAAGTCATTATTATTTTGCTTGAAAACTTGCGTTACTAGTACAAATAACTTGCTTGGGCTCAGTTTGCATGCCAAACCGACGGACCTACCCAGTAGTCGCACTACTGTAGGACGTTATACCTTGTTTACTTGTCGCTCCACCCTTGTAGTGTTCGGTATCCGTGCTTTCTGAGCATGGGTACTAATTACTCCACATACATTGTTGTTTGTCGAAAACTTGGGAAATGGGTTTGAGAAGCCTTGAAAACCCGGCACGTGGTGTCGACGTATTTGAAAATAAAAGTAATTGTGCAATTCGTGATCCGAGGATTGTGCATGTGTAGTGTTGTCACGTATTCGCATGTAAGGACCAATTCCTGTGGGAAATTCATCAAGCATAACAAGTGCAACCACATGGTGTAATGGGACACCCTGGCTAAATAACTAGTCGGTTCAGGGTAGCCTCGCATGCCAATAGTTGTGGAACGCCGGGATGCGGTGATTGGTGCATCTCTGGGTTCCTGGTAAGGCAAGGAAGAGAAGCTTACCAGATTACCGATCAAGGTGTTGGAGTTTGATTTGTGAAACTAAAATGCTCATTTTATGAGAAGATCGGATCCTTCTATGTGGCATGAGGTAACCCAGGGTTGGCTTTGGAAAGGCTTTGTCGCGAACCTTCGACATCGGCCAGTGTTTGAAGTAAGTTTGTGTTGTGTGGGTTAAGTGTACCTGCAGAGGTTAACTAACTATTCGAACAGCCATGCCCACGGTCATGAGCGGATGTGAGGTGTTTCCTGTTACGTACTTTTGTTTGCCTATCCTTTGTGAAAAGTTGTGGATTGGGAATCGTTACCGAAATTAGCCTATGTGGCAGATGGATGGCCTGGGTGGTTAGAAATGGATTTGTGTGATCCGGGATGTCTGGGGGCATCATAGACTAGGCTTTCCGAGTGAAAGCAGATTGCAGAGCTGCGAGGCAACGGGACTCTCGAAGTCCGAGAAAATGAAAATGTCTTGCGGAGCCGCTTAATCAAGTGGAATGGCTATGTGAGCCAAGAATTAATGAACTGACCTGGGAAGTTGGTGCATTACAATTTGAGTTGTTGAAAAGCATCTCTTAAGTCAAATCGAGACACAAGTCTCTTTTCGACCCAAAGTTAAGAAGAGAAGAATCACTTAGCGGATTCGAAATGTTTCCAAATAAAGGATTTGCAAAACAACCTTGCCCTTTTTTCAAGCTTTCACTAAACACCTAAGTTCTCGTGACTTGCTGAGAACGTAAGTACTCACCCTTGCTCTATATATAGTTTCTCCACCCTGAAGGTGAAGTTGAAGTGAAGTGAAGATTAGTGTTTCGTCCTGGTTCCCAACTGTCGCTTGTGGTGTTGGGTGTTAGTCCGTTGGTTCCGCTGCTATTACTGTTGCTACTGCTGCTGCTTCTGTGTCGTCGGTTGCAATCTTAGGCTGTCCTGAGCTACAACTTAAGTTAAGGTAAATAAGTCTTTTATTTAATTTAAGAATTACAATGATTCATAATTGTCACCGTGGGTACCAGCACTATGTCTTGGGTCTTGTACCGATATCGTGGTCTTGTAGGAAGTGTTTCGTACCGTTTTTCCTATGACACATTGCTGTCAGGTGTCGTTTTACGGCGGTGCCAGATTGGGGTATGACATTGCATATGATCCCGGTTGTTTGCCTCGTAGAAGCCACTGATGAGGAACTTTTTGCTGGTACCTGCACTTTAGTAGACTTACTCACCTTGGTTGCTCCTGGAGGAACGAAGACGGGTGTCGATGGTGCCTGGCTGGTGAAAAGCATGCAAGAGCATGTAGGAGGAGGTATTGTCCTTGTTAAAGTAGCATTTCCAAAACAATGCTTTGTTGAATGTTGCCGTCCCTGCAATTCTTGTTCTGCCAAACATGCAAGTTGAAACAATCTACGCGCAGTATCATATTCTTTATAGTTAACAATATCTTGAATCTCGCGGTTCAAACCCCATAGAAACATATAATAGTAGCCTCTTCATCCTCTATTACATCACACTGCAGACAACCTATTTGCATCTCCTAATAATATTCTTCTACAGATTTATCCCCCTGGTCTAAGCGCTGCAATTTCTTTAAAAGATCACGTCTAAAAGGAGGCACAAATCTAGCTCGCATAGTTGTCTTTAACGTTTCCCATGTTGTAGGTGCTAGGCCATCAGTACTTATTTGAGTCCACCGTAATATTATAAAATCTTTAAATTCACTAGTAACTTGCCTAACCCTATGCTCATCAAGAACTAAGTGTGTACTAAATTTTTGATCTACAGTCATTTTCCAATCAAGATAAACTTCCGCATCATAAACACCATAAAAAGAGGGAATTGTAAACTTAACTTTAGCATATGGATCATCACGCACATTATGAAAATTACCTCCCATACCTCCACGATTGAAGTTAAATCGGTTTCTGTCAGCATCGTCTTGTTATAGATTCTCCAACCCTTCAAGACAAGTATTGATTGTTGCAAGATTGTCATTCAACATGGACTGGAACCTCTCGGTAGAGGTTTTAACCATCCTCTCTATGGCAGCAGTCATATCTTTGTTGATAGCTCCACGTTGGTATTCGAGGACTTTGACAAGTTCCTCCCTAAGCACACAATCTTTGAATTTATTGTCAGTGCCTATTATGGTTAGTAGAAAACAATACATAACACAAAGACATTATCCCTATCAACTACTAGGTGATGAGAGAAAGACACTCGCACTCAAGCGTCTTACCACATGCTTACAAGCGTTCTCACTTACGCAGCAAGAGATGCAACCGATGGCCGGATGAATCACCGTAGGAAGTGTAGTGCAGAATTGTGAAAGGACGTTAACATTGATCAAGAGTATATATAGCTTGGAAGGCACAATATATGTAGCGAAGGATAGAAAAGTAGAATAACAAAATAGCAAAGATGAATAAAATTAAAGTCTCTAAGTATGTGTAGCAATCAGTGGTCGAGATACGTAGACTGCTTATTCTGTAGATTAGTTCCTACTAGTGATTCGGATGTAACTTTTTCTATAGATGTCCGTAGACCGCTTATTTGTCCAATTCCGAGTTCATGTGCGAAAGTTATGGCTGTTTTAAGATAGGTACACAAGTTCGGGTTTCGCGCACACTTGGTCGCAACTCTAGCTAGGGTCAAACTTGAAGAATAGGTTATGCAGGCTAGCTAGGAGGCTAGCGATGCAGGGCGACTGACACAAGGCGACTTGTAACCTATCTAAGAGGTCTTGCAAAACCAGGTTATTAACACAAGGCGACTAGCAATCCGAAACCAAGTAGAACCCGATCTCTCAAGGCAAGCTCTCACACAAAGCAACAGGTCTAGAACTATGAACATGACTCTAAACCAGTGAACACAACTCTAACCCTATGACACAAACTCAACAAAGCAAACTAAAATTAAACTTGCGAAAGGCACAAAGGGGTTTTGAATAGTGTAAACTAACTAATTTTTTTGGTGGCGTTTTTTTGGACTCTAGGTTGGAAAAAATATATGACTAAAGGATAGATATACCTAACGAGAAACCACGCTCTGATACCACTTGATAAGGACTAGAGTCCCAATCTTCCGTTAGGTACTGATAAGTTGATTGTGGAGACTCAACGTTGATGATCGAAAGGCTCCGATCAGGATGACCATACCCCTCGCAATCACTACACCACACCTCTGTTGATTATCAACTGTGCCGAAACACGGTTGACCTCGCCAATAAGGCTATCTCCTGCAAGCGAATCGAAAACACAGGCAAAAGAGTAGAAGATGCAACCTGAATATATTCCAAATTTAAGATGAATCATATAACTTAGGGTTCCACAAATCGATCTAGCGGCGAAACTGTAATAGCTGAATAATCTAAGCAAAACCCAACCCTATTTCGATGATGGCTACTGATTAAATAGGTTCTAGGGTCAACCTAGGACCCATAGACGCGTCCCTATTGGACTCCAACATGACACACAGCACAACGAGCCTAAAGACGGTGACACAACACCCGGACAGATTCTAGACTCTCTCTTGTTTCAATGATTCCCATTGACTTGGAAGGAATTTTGATGTAGAACCAATCCCATTGGAAAGGTAGTCTCGTTAGCTTTCCATATATATGTAGAATATAAAAAAGGAGTCCAAATGAGGTCTGGGCAGTGATTTTAATGTGGCTTGCTCCTACATGATGAGTTGTGCTCGAACTTGATATGAATTGGGCGGCCTACATCTGCTAGCCTCGTGCGCATCCAAAGGAATGATGTCCTCATCAGCATGCCCCTTGTGCGGGCGGTGGAGGAGGCACGACTGCGTGAGGGCGGCAAGGAGGACACGTCTCTCTCTGCATGCTCAGAGTCGCAGAGGAGGTTGGAGCATGGAGAGGTGATAGACGATGATGAGGAGCGCATCGTGGATCCCCTCTTGGATTCTAAGGTAGGCGGTTACTGCCACCATCGAGGCCCCCAGCGTCGCCATTGCCACCACCTCCGCTTGCTCTGCTGGCCTGCTGCTTGTTGTGGAAAAGAGAGGAGGAAGAAGGGGGCTGACAAGTGGGCCTCATGTTTTTTTATTTTTTCCTAGTCACTTACATATGGGCCTCACTTGTATTTTTGTAACTAGTTTGCCACATTAGCATAGTGGACCAAGTCAGTGTACCATGTCAGCGAAAACCACTCTCAAAACCGCTGAAGGAGTCAAATTGCACTGGTTTTAATAGTTGGTGTTCAAGATATCTAGTATTGCGGTTGAGGGATACGAATCAGATTGGAGCTATATTTGAGAGAGTCAAAGTGAACTTATTCCAGGCTGTTACAATCGTTTTATAATCTATCCATCTACCTTATAGTTCAATAACGCAGTCTTATTCCATCATTCTTCATTCTTCATGGACCGTTTATTGATCCATCATTAGTTTTCTTCTCTCAATGTTTTGGAACATGACGAACATCTTCATTCCTGGAGCATAAATTAATTGTTTAGAGTTGTTCTTCATGTCAAATTTTGTATGCAAGGGTAGGTTTACGTTGTGATTCAAAAATTTTCTTGGTTACCCCTCTTATGTACAATATATGTGTAGGAGTTGCCCCTCTTATATATGTTATGTGTAGTGGCAGTGTAACCTTTTCGCCTTATTGTTTAGGCCTAGTTTGGTAGAAAATCTGCTCAGACAAATCTCATCACAGTCAGTTGGTTCATAAAAAGGACCTGCATTCAGGAAACCTGTTTAGTCTGTAAAATCACTAATTTTACTTGTCATTTCATAAAGCAAGATGAAAGCATAAGTATACATGAGCCCGCTCAATAAAGTGGACTAAGGCGAACTTTAACGGGAGAGTATTACAGAGGCTTATCTTTGAAATTTGCTAAACAGAGGCAGGATGTTACAGAGGCCTGTCTTTGAAATTTTCTCACAAACTTCGAGGAATGAAAGTCTATTTCATAGAGTAACCTGACTAAAAGGAGCCTTGAGGACTGTTCATGTTGCGTGGAGGAGGTGAATAGGCATTTCCTATAATCACAAAAGCTTAATTTGCAGCGGCATTAATGCTAGCCGGATAGTCATGTCATAAAGAGATTCAGACTACTATATAGTTGAAGACAAAAAGATTGTAACATCACACTACCGGTATGACTTAAGAGGGAACCATTATTTCTCAGATTAGATATGTTCTCTACCTCCCTGAATCCCTGACATGTGTTCGCACCAAACGAGCTCCAACTGTATGCCTCCTCCATACTTGTGCGCTTTGACCCAATTCCCTCCTCTTCCTCCCTCCCCCGATGCCTAGAGGCCTCCGTCGTTGTCCTGACACCATTCGCATCCCTATTCTATTCATCTCTGGTGCCAGCTGACGCCTCGTTAGTCAATCCTCACGCCTAGATGTGTAGATGATATCACAAGGTACCACGTGTCATGACACCATTAGATATCACGGAAGTATCGTCCCTCACATCTAGAGGTATTGGATGATACTATGGAGGTACGATTTATCACGATACCTTCAGTACCACAGAAATATCGTAGCCATCCAGGTATATCACAGTAACTTCAGGTATCACATAAGCATCAAGTACCATGATATCTTCAAGTGTCACCTAGGTATTAGGTACTGTATTATGGTATTTTTAGGTATCATGGAGGTATCGGTTATCATATATCAAGTATCATCTATCACCTTCAAGTATCACTAAGTGAATGATGATACCTTTAGGTTCAGGTATCACGAATATATCTTGATTATGCAATAACAACGATCAGCGAAAGCAGCTGTGAGCTCATACATATAGACCCACTACGGGAATAGATGAGCCTAGCTAGGTATCAATCGGAAGAGCCTACCCAATGTGTGTTATGTGAGGAGTGCACAACACGAGATCCAGATGTGGGGAGTGCATGGTGCACGTCACGAGACGTGCGCTGGTGGGATAGTGACAGACTCAGGGAGAAAGGGATATCGGGGGAGTATCATAAACTATATCCTTATGTGGACGATATGAAGTCCCCTAGTAGCATTCATAGTTGAAATATTTTTCTTTGGTTAATGCATTTCTTCTATGGAATACCTCATCTTTCTCATTGTTGAAATGCATGGGTAGAAGTTTGAGATTTATTTACAATGTTATGCCCTAACTTTTTTAATTCTACACAAACGCCATTATATTATAGAACTCAAGGTTGCCCTCTTTTGTTTTCTCACCAGAATGCGACCAACTCCTTTCGAGCAAAAGAGTTTTAAAGGGATTTTGATGGAATGGGTTTCTATGAAAAAATTGATATGTGGCCCTTTGGAACAAATGAATGGCTCTCTCAAACTCTGTTGAAATCTTTTAGGATTGCCTCAAATTATAAGAATTTTAGACGATTTTCAACATGAGGTTCAACTTGTACAAAAATAATTCTCCATATCCATCTCTGTTTTGATTCACAATTTTTTTCTACGCTCCATCCAAACAACCAATCCCTATATTTTTTGTATATTTTATCCAAAAAGTTTGAGATGTCAAAACAATTTGAGTAGCACTTCGACTGCTCCCTTCATTTCATATTATAAATCGTTTTAACTTTTTTATAATCAAGAATTTTTTAATTCTAACAAGTTTATAGAAAAATATAGCAACATTTCCAACACAAAATAAACATATTGTCATTCAATGTTATATTTAATGAAACTAGTTTTGTGTCGTAGATATTGCTAGAGAATTCCTTATATGCCACTGAAAATTGGTCTGATCCCTTATATACCACTCAAAATTGGCTCGTCCCCTATATGCCATTGGCCCAAATTTGCGCACCCTCTCATGACACTCCCGTCTGTTAATTGTGTGTTGACTAATGTTAGGATCTAGTCACCTATCAGCTTTTTTCATAAATGACCAAAATAATATTTGGCCCAAACTTGAGAATATGGCCCAGGTGGCCCAAGCCCAACATCACTCTCCTCAATAGATCCTGAAAACCCTAGATCGTCGTGGGTGCTGTGGCAACACGAGACGAAGGAGAGCAGGCGGCCCGGCTACCCTGAGCAGGCGCACGGCATGGATGACGCCCGGTCACGGGACGGCGATGGTCGGAGCAGGTAGGCAGCAGGCCAGGGCGGCGACGCCCGGAGTAAACCAGGGCTGGAGGAGGAGGAGGTACGTGAGGGGGTGCGCGCCCTGAGCAGGGGCAGCCCCTGGTCTCAGCCAGTGCCCGGTCGCTGGGACAGGTGTAGGAGGGGGTGGCGGCACCCTGAGCGGGCGACCGCGGTGAGCTCCTGAGCTAGCAGCGATGCCTAGTCATAGCGGGAGAGGTGGCATCTGTGGGCTGCGACAGTAACTATTAGTTCTTTTATTTTCTACTGTACCATTTTTTTCATGTATTTGTACTTGCTAAGTATACCATAGGGCTGTAAAGGCCTATGGTGTTGATTTGACCCGCAAATTCACACAGTTTGATAATGAAAATGCAATAAGCTAGGAGATTACTACCAAATTTGTAGTTTACTAATGCAAATACTTCTGCCATTTGTCATTTAAAATGCCATTTGCTGACCATTAATGTGTAGTTCAATTTTAATTGATAGCAAGCATGCATGTGGCTGTCTATTTTTCATGTATTTGCACTTGCTAAATATACCATTTTTTGTTCTATTCTTCTTCTGGTAGGTGAAGACCAATTGTGTTGCTCATTCTTGTTCAAGTGTAAGGAGTGAAAAGATCAAACCTGCAAGCAAGGCATGGGTATGTGAAAAGGTTAAGGACTGATTATTTGAGGATGCAACCATAGGACCAAAAGAATTGCAGAGGAGGATCCATGAGACACACAAAGGTATGGTAAACTATAAGATAGTTCATGCTGGGAAGGAAATGGTTGTTTTAAAGTTGTATGGCAAATGGGAAGATAGTTTTGATAGATTGTACAGCTACAAGCCAATAATTGAAAGGGAATCCTCTAGAAGCTTTGTTGTAATTGACCACCAAACTATATTGGGGAACCTTAGGTTTAGAAGACTATTCTTTGCATTGAAAACTTGCATAGATGGGTTTCTAGAGGGCTACAGGCCATATGTGGCAATAGATAGCACATTTTTGACTGGCAAGTTCAAGGGACAGCTGGCAACTGCGTGCGCTATTGATGGACATAATTAGATGTACTCAGTAGCCTTTGGAGTGATGGATTCAGAGACCAATGACAACTGGAAATGGTTCATGGAGAGAGTTAGGGATGCTATCGGGAATCCCGATGGACTCACTATTTATACAGATGCAGGGAAAGGAGTAGATACTGCAGCACATCAAGCTTTTCCTTATGCAGAACGTAGAGAATGTATGCTACATTTGGTGAACAACTTCAAGAACAAGTTCTATCGAAAAGTGTTTGATGATAACCTATGGCCTGCAGCATACCCATATAATCCATATTTCTTTCAGAAGCACATTGAGAGAATGGGTGAAGCAAAGCCTCAAAGGCTGTGGCTTACCTCAAACAAAACCATGTCAAACTTTGGACTAGAAGCCAGTTCTCTAGACAGTACAAGGTTGATTATGTTACAAATAATTTGGTAGAAAGTTTCAATAATTGGATCAAGGAGCATGAAGGATTGCACTTGGTGGATTTCATGAACAAGATCAGGCATAAGTTAATAGTGCAATGGAATAGGAGAAGGTTCATTTCAAAAAAACTTGAGGGGAATATACTGCCACACATCATGATGGAATTGAATAAAAAGAGCAGGGGTTTGAACCATAAAGTTACAAGAAGTGATAATACATTAGCAAAAGTAGAGTGTAAGGGAGGGATTGGCCATAGGTATGTTGTCAATCTTAGAGATTAGACATGTAGCTGTAGAGAGTGGCAGGTCTCAGGGAAACCATGTACACATACTATAGCTTTTATCACATCTATCAGAGGTTGCAATATTGAGGATTATGTAGACAAATGTTACTTTGTTAGTAGGTTTCAGATGGCTTATTGAAAACTAATCCCTCCTTTGGTCGACAAATCTCAATGGCCCAATCCTACCCATGACATCTTGCATCCACCAGTTCTAAAAAAATAACAGGCAGGCCAAAGAGGACAAGGTATAAAGGTTATAATGAAAAAGGCAACACAGGAGCTAACAAAGGCAAGCACAGGTGTCCACTTTGTAAGGGTTATGGTCATCATTGGCATAGTTGTAGAGAGGGTGATCCTGCTGATTACCAAGCAATACTAGCTAAAAGGTACTTCTTGCTTATAATGTGAAATATTTCCTCTTCATTCTCATTGTTAATTCTGTCATGTTTAAAATATTTTCTTGTGTGTCTAAAATATTGGTTGCAGGGGTCCTTACAAAAAGGCAAAAGAAGGCTACTATTGAACATTGTGAAACTAGCATTGTACATGTTCCGAATGAATCTTCTGCCCAAAATCTTTTCTTGGCTCCAACAATATCATATCCACCAACCAAAAGCTGTCAAAGTGGGAAAAAAGGACATGACCTTACTATTACTTCATCAGATTCAATTAGGTATATTAGTTTTGTGAGATTCCATCTTCACTGATCACTTTGTTATTTGCTTTCATTTTCCTTCAGATCTTCAGATCAAGATTAGTGACAGGATCCAACCAATCTTCAGATCTTCAGATCAAGATTAGTGACAAGATTCAACCAATCGGAACCTTTGAGTGTGCTAATGCCACTACCGCCACCTGATAAGTGCAGGCCAAG
Source organism: Oryza officinalis (assembly GCA_008326285.1). Taxonomy (NCBI): domain Eukaryota; kingdom Viridiplantae; phylum Streptophyta; class Magnoliopsida; order Poales; family Poaceae; genus Oryza; species Oryza officinalis. The sequence goes on along the minus strand of BDMV01000011.1, from coordinate 14,420,158 downwards.
GACAAACCTAAGGCAAAGACTAAAGCCAAGGTATCCAATAAGAAGAACAAGGAAGATAGAACTGCTACTACACCTTTGGCTCAAATCAAGTGAAAATACAAAGATGTTCCTATGTCTCCAGATAGTCATGCAATGGGAACAAGAAGCAAGAAGAAATCTCTACATTTTAATTGAGACTTACCGTGTGTTAAATTATTTTGGTTCTGTAATATCCGGGAGTTAGTTTGGTACTATAATATCCGGGAATACTACTGCTCTATTTAATTTGCATGTTAGCACTATGTCAATATGCATTGTGATAAGTGCTGATGCAGTTTGATGTATTTTGGTACTATGTCAATATGCATTTTGGTACGGTGTGGTTATTTGAACCTTTATGACATGACCATGTAATATTTTAGAGATCTCAATGTTTACTGCATGTTCAAGCTTTTGTTGGAGAACTACATGTTTAATATTTTTGTGGAAACTATATGTGATGCTAGTGGCTAAAAATTATGTGACTGAACAATATTCATATATTCAATATATAGATTAATGCTGAAATGATGTATATACATGTGCCAACCAAATTAAAAAAAACCGTCATATTATAACCAATTTGTACTGCATGTCTAACAACTCAGAAGAGCAAATACATCTTTTTACTTTAGAGTTGACGGTCAACAGACGAGAGTGGCATGAGAGGATGCGTAAATTTAGGCCAATGACATAGGTGAAGAGTCAATTTTGAGTGATATATAAGAGATCAGACCAATTTTCAGTGACATATAAGGAATTTTTTTTTATAAATTTAGCCAAACATAAAGAAGTTTACCTAAAAAAATCAAAACAACCTGAAATGGAGAGTAGTTTTTCCTTGTCGTCGTAACCAGAAAATCTTGCGTTTCACATAAACCCTAAGCATGCTGTTTCCTAATCCTAGTGTCAACATAAAGATGCCTTTTCTTTTCAAATTCCAAATCAACAAAACAAAAACATTTGTTCCCAGCTGAGTGGCTCTGTCAGTCAACTAATTGAAAATGACCCAGGGACGCTGATGGAGTAATTGACCATGTGCGTTCACACTTCATAGTCCACCGTCCACAATCAACCAAAAAGCTGGTGCTAGTGTGCTACCTGCCGTCGAACAATCCAAGCATCTCCTAATTGCGACGGCACAGCTACCCTCCCCCATGGCGGGTACAAGTAGCAGCGGCGGCGGCGGCGGCAACCGGATCTGGACCTCCTCCCTCGCCGTCCTCGCGCTCGCCGTCGCCCTCTTCTCCCTCCTCTCCCTCCGCGCGCCGCCGCCGCCGCCGTCCTCGCCAGGCATGGCCGACGACCTGCCCGCCTCCGTCCACGACATCTCCGTCAAGGTAGCTAAGCCACGGCGTCTCGCCTTTCTCTTTTTGATACTGTCTCGTGGTTTCTTGAAAGAGGGTGGACGAGGAGGTTCTTTGGGTGATTGGGTCTCGAGGCGATGTAGTCTAGTGAGATGTTGGTTTTAGTTGGGGCCGTGGGGGGCGATTGTTTTTATCTTTGGCCAAGAACCCTAGATTGCTCCTTTTGTTGTGAAATTTTTTTAATTCTTTGCGGAATTGGATCATGTCGCCATGATGGGAGATTGGAATTCAGGTGAAGTCTGTTGCTGTCTCCGTAAAGATGAACTTTTTTTATATTAAGGTTAGATGCGAAGGTTACCTTTTCTGTCAACATAGCACAGTGTGGATAGATGGCGTCAGTTCTGATAGGGACTTTCACATGTTACCGATGTTATTAGTAGTAATTGGTTTGACATTGCTCTCCGAAATTTCAGTTGGACATACTTAACTTTATATGTTATTTTGTTTCTTTAATTCGGCCTGTCAGCTGATGTTTGATTCTTCCAAAGGATATAAAGGGAAATGATGTGAAGCTGAGCGAGTATGACGGGAAGGTTCTTCTTATTGTTAATGTGGCCTCAAAATGGTACTTATCAGATCAGATTTCATTTATTTAGTTTTTGGGCAGACCGTTAGTATTGCTCTCAGATTCTCATGAATAGGAAAATTGAAGTTTATCTAAGAATTAATTCATTAATTTGAGCTGAACTTCATTAAGTGCTTGTGGCATATATGCTTGCGTTATTGGGATTAGACCTCGCATATTCTGTCAAACACAAAAGTCATTGAAGTCCAACATATTTGTTCCACTGTTGGTTTCCTCTCCCAGACATTTGGGTTACGCAGAGTGTTGCATCATGATAAATGCTATGTCGTCATGTTTTCTCCTCTAGTGTGGGGTATATGAATATTTATGTTTCATTACTTCACCTTTTCTTTTCTGTAGTGGCTTAACGAATTCCAATTACAAGGAGTTGAATGTCTTGTACGAGAAATACAAAGAAAAAGGTATACTCATTGCCCCTGTTTTGAAGTTTAATCCTCATTCAGTTTATCTCAAAAGTAGCTTATGTACATTCAATTTCACCCTGTTGTTTATAAATGGCATTCAGGCCTTGAGATACTTGCATTTCCTTGCAACCAATTTGCTGGTCAAGAGCCTGGCAGCAATGAAGAGATTGAGCAGACAGTTTGTACCAGATTCAAAGCAGAATTTCCTATTTTTGACAAGGTTGGTGGGCTTCATCTAGTGCTTCCATATTTCCTTAAAACAGTCTTTTGCTGTACTATGCTATTATGATTTTTTGTCTAGAGCTTGGTACTATTTTAATTTGTGCAAAAGTAAGGTATCTACATAATGTTCATAGCTCTGTATAGATGAATGTGGGTTTTCAATGTTCATTGCTCTGTACAGATGAATGTGGATTTTTTCCCCTGTCAATTCTAGACCAGTTGTAATGCCTTTCTAGATATTATCCTGTAATGCTTTCTTTGTGAAAAAGATTTGAATGCAATAAATTACTCTCTGATGTAAAACATTCAATTAATTCATTATGTCATACGTAAGACATAAGAGGCAAGTGATTTTAAGAATTACCCTACATTGCAAACCAAGACTGTAACTTATCAAGTTATTATTGTGTCGTGTGAACTAACTAGTTCCCTCGAAACTTAAAGTTACTAGAGAAAGACAGGCTATATAGTTCAAAACAGATACTGCTATATTTCCATATACGTCAAAACAAGTACTTCTATATTCCAATATACAGACTTGATGCATTGTGGATGCATAGATTGATGTTAACGGGATGGAGACCGCACCGCTATACAAGTTTTTGAAATCACAGAAAGGTGGATTCCTTGGTGATGGCATCAAATGGAACTTCACGAAGTTTCTCGTTGGTAAAGATGGCAAGGTTGTCGAGCGATATGCCCCGACGACTTCTCCATTAAAGATTGAGGTTTGAACCCCTATCAAGCACCATTCGTATTTATTTGTTTTTCTTCTTTGTGAGCTGACACTCCTTTGGTTCCCTATCCAGAATGATATCCGGAAGCTACTTGGGACCTCATAACTTAGTTACACGGAACACATATGTGTATGCCATAAGTTGTATAATTGTTTGAAAATAAGGTGCTTGTACATGTAATGTGAAACACTCGTGCCCTGCAATTGTTTAAAATTGTCTATGTTCATAAGAATGTGGTTTGCTTCTTTTAGATGCAGAAAGTATTCTGTGTGCATTACTAACTATTGTGGAGTAGGAATTAATCTCGATGTTGTCAAATGACCTACCAGGGTTCAGTTTCTAAATTTGGTATTTAAATTCCACATAACCAATCCAAAATGTAGGATTTAAATTATGATAAGATTTTAGCCTGCTTCCAACCTCTGGTTTCAAATACTTGTGACCGCATAATATTCACCTTTTAACTTTAACCACTCATCCTCCATAAATATATACTTAAAAATATGCCATATTAACAATATATATTGTGGCATAAATATAAATACCACTTTCACTAATCATAGATTCATCATTTGAAAGATTTGAAAGTCATCTATAATGTATTATATACTAAACTTTCTACAGACGCTGCTACCACGTAGCGCCCTAAAAAATAAAGAAAATCTAAGAAATTTCGAGAAAAAAACAAAATTGTTCTTTCACCCATTATATGATATGACAAAAAAAACTTAAATTGCGAGTAACACCCAAAAAAAATATTCCCTCCAATATTTATTTTTATTTTTATTGTCGCATTTTGCTATGCCATCCCAACACTAAAATAAAAGGAATTACAAAGAAAATGGATAATGTAGATCATATTATCATATATCACTTTAAAATCATGCATAATTAGATTACATCTATAATACCACAAAATAAAATATTCTAATTATGACTAGTGCTCCCAAAAAATAATACCTCCGTTCTAAAATATCGGCATATCAATATAATAATGTTATCTTTTACGAAACAAAATAATGTTAACTAAATGTGTGATGAAAAATATTTTGACATCATTATATCTTTAGTATTTAGCAATCTACAATATTGCAAAATTAAAATACTTTAATTTTGATTAGTATTCCTGTTCTAAAAAACATTACCGTCGTTCTAAACTATCAACATGTCCGAATAATGTTTAAGATATCGGATCTGTTCTTGAAAACTGTATCAATATGTCTTAATTAAGAAGAATAGGGTGCTTCTATGTCAGACATTTCCTCTCAAATGTTTGGAGTTTAGATCTAATTAATTTTAGTATAAAGTACACAACATCCAGTTTACTCGACCCATGTATGGTTGTGTTTTTGAGAGTGAGTTTCCAACTCATCTTTTTCATGTTTCGCGCACACGCTTTTCAAACTGCTAAACAATGTGTGTTTTGCAAAAAAGTTTCTATACGAAAGTTGCTTTGAAAAATCATATTGATACGTTTTTGAAAAAAATTAGCTAATACTTAATTAATCACGTGCTAATGGACCGTTCTGTTTTCTGTGCGCAAAAGTTGTGTTCCCAACACATCACAAAGAACACATTTATCTTATGTATCAATTCTACGTCGCACTCAAACCCACGTATCAATTCTACTTATAAACTGCTATTCACCAATCATATGATTATGTATAATATTGATTTTGCGAGACCCAATGAACACATATGCTATCAAGTAGTAAAGAAGAAGGGGAACTAACTGCTATATAAATTAGGTCTATGATATACCATCTTACGTCACTTCACAAACAAAAACAACTAAATTAGTCAGCAATCACATGAGATAAAATAAAAAATGCATGCTCATGACAATCTTCAAATCAAACAAAAATACATGTACACAACAATATGAAAAAAATAGAAATTGAAAAAACCTCACTAATATACACCCTACGTATAATTAAAAATAACCGCTGCTAATCTCTATGCCATATAATCTATGTATTTATTGGCCCATTCAAACATAACATCTATGTATATTTTTTTATTAATTTGGTGGTCATGGTTAGCCATCATATTATTTCTACAACTGTATTGTGTTGACCCACATTCTAGCTCAGCAATTAGATTAAAAAAACCATCCAAGTGTGTGAACAGATTGGAAAAACAACATCAAGGTATTTCATGCGTAGTAGCTGATAAACCCTGAACTCCACTCGATACGCTCAGTGATCTGGTTGTCCCAATCTTTCGGTGAGTTGATGATAACTATGATTTGAGAGAAACGTTGACGACTCGACTAGAACCGTACAAGATATTATTGTGTTGCGCCTTAGCGATCGATACACCTTTCCGTGGGTTGTTGATCTTATCGGTGCAAATCAACCTTATTCCTACGAGCAAATCGAAGAAACAAGTAAGAACAAGATAAAAGCAATTTGAATTGCAAATAGAAATTAAAGCTCACGATAAGGTGGGGTTTCGAAGACAAGTAATTAGGTGGTCTAACTGACACATGTAATTACAACAAAAAGTAGCAATGGCTAAAACTTTAATCTAACAAAACCCGAGAAACCCTAAAGAGGTGGGACGATGACCAAGGGGTCCCTAGGGTCGTGCTTCACTAGATTGGGGCGCACCCCACATGTGCTCCACTTGGGCCAGGGTCCCAGATGAAGTTACAAGCCCATAGGCCCATTACAAGTGATGCAACAATTTGTTTTTGTGATTGCAGATGACTGAGATAGAATTTGGAGATGAGGCTGGATCTGTTGAAAAGAGGACTCCGAGAGCTTTCCATCAAGTACTCATGGGCCCAAAATGAATCTCGTATGCATATTTTGCGGCCGTTTGAAGCCAGCGCTGTAGCAGGTGACCGAATTGGATTGCATAACTTCTGTGACTCAAACTCGATGTCTTCTAATTGTCCTATGATGTGAGCAATGGTTGTATCAATGGTAGTCATGGTCACATCATCCTCCTCTTCTTCATGAAAAATCGTCATCGGTTTTTCCATGTGGCGCTCGTCCCGTAGTCCATTTAAAATAACCTGTTTCTTCCAATCAAAACTAGAGAAACTCGAATTAGCATGATTATCAATAAAATAACTCTCTAGCTTGCAATATTTATCTATGGCCACAGGAGGTTCGAAAACTGAACATATAAGATATGAAATACTCGTCTATCATTATATTTGCCAAAGATATTGAATATATTATTGGCTGGACATGGCAAATCAATAACAAATAATTTCTCCTTCAAATTATGGAGCTCACAAAAGTCATCAAACAGAACATAGCCCAATGTATTTAAAGAAGAAAGTAATTCACGTTCCTCAACTTGATTAGCAATGTGAACAACATGCTTAAAATCAATACATAAAGAACTCACACTAGATATAATATATTCATTCACTAATTGTGGCATAGATATAAGTGAAGCATTATCACACAACTCTTCTTTATCACAAGGAACAACAAATAAATCAACTTGTGACAAAGACATCTCAGCAATTGGTTCCACTAATGTTTGCTCTACTATAGCATGAAAAGTGGACATATTCAATTCATTAGCTGCACACTCACCTTGATTAATTTCAGCACCATTTAGTTTACCTTTGATGCTCTCTTCAGATAATGGAGGTTCATCGAATTTAAGTGTGAACAATGGAAACGGCGGCTCATTCATGTCTCTCTCCTTCTTTTCGTGATTATGTACTTCCTGCAAATGGTTAGTAATAGAAGGCAAAAACATAGCGTGTTGCTTTTTATGTCCTCCTCAATTTGATTGTCAGCATTGCAAGCAAGTTGTAATAAATGAGAAAGAGATCTATAACTTTAACAAGCAAGCATGTCCTGAATTTCTTTGTTAAGCCCACGTAAAAACCTCAATTCTGTAGCTTCTTTGCATTCATCTAAGCCACAACGTAATAAACAAGCATACATATTATGATAATATGAAATAACAGTTCTGGTATCTTGTTTTAAACTTTACAGTTTGTTGAGAAGAATATCAGCATAATATATGGGAACATAAACATCTCTCAAATATCGTTCCAGGTCTTTCTAAGATGAGGTATTTTGTTATGCCTACAAAGATGTTTTCAATCATAAGAAGCATTTTTCACTAACACACTAGAGGCACACGTAACCATTTGTTTCTCAGACAAATCATGCGTTTTAAATTCTCTATCAACCGCTAGTTCTCATTTAATGCAAGCATGAGGATCATAATTTTCTTCAAAATAAGGTAGTGCATATTTGATCTTAGCTAGAACAACGTCACTTACCTCATATGTGTCATATTGATCACTTGTAGCACCCATTCCGTCCTGACGTTAGCGGGAAAACCTAATTTGTTAAAAACCCTAATTGCGAAAATTGTTCTTCGTTCGTGCTTCGCGAGTGTGCCAAGGTCTCGTCTCCCTTTCTCTGCTCCCTGTTCGAAACCCGGAGAAAAAGTCCCAACTCAAAATTCAAATCCAACCTCCAAATCCATCCAAATCAAGTTCCTCCGCAAAAGTCTAGTTCGCGTCCCTCAACTTTCCTTGGGCTGCCTCCCTCTCGGTCGGCCCGTTTTCGCCTCCCCCTCCCTCTTGGGCCGCGCTGGCCCAGTCCACGTCGGCCCGCTACCGGGCATGTGCAGCGCACGTGCCGCGGTAGAGCCCGGCCGCGCACGCGCCTCCTTCTCTCTCCCTCACGCGTGCTGTTTCCTCCCTTGCTCTTTCTCTCTTGCAGCACTGCCGCCACCTTAGGGCCTCGCGCCCGCGCCGCTCCAAGCTGCTAGTGGCCAAGCCAGGGCGCGGAGCTCGCTCTCCCGCCCATGTCGCCCCAGAGTGGCAAGTCCACTCCCCCCTTTCGCTCTTCCTCTCCCCTTTTTCCCTTCTCGGCCCGGCTATGGCTGCCACCGCTCGGGCACAGCGCCGGCGACCGCGAGTTCGCGTGCGTGACCACGTCGCGCGCCTTCTCCGCGAAGCCAAGGGCCGGAGCTGCTATAAATCCGCACCCCCCACTCGGTCATTCTCCTCTCCGCCGCCGCACCATTGCTGCCGCTTTCGCCGTCCGCCGCCAGAGCTCGTGGACGCGAGACGTGGACTCCGAGCGCTCGCTTCTTTCCTTCCTCGGCCCAAGGCCGAGACGATCACATCTCGCGTCGTCGGCCGTTCTTCACGGCGAACCGCCTCCGCGCGTTAAAGCTCTCTCCGTCCTCTCCCTTGCATCCATCTCCACCCCCTAGGTGCTAGTTAGCTCCGCCGTCGTTTCCCCGTGCTTGTAGATGCGGTAGAGCGGCCGTTTAGCGCCGTCGTTTGGCCATTCTCGCTCGCCGTTACGCCGCCGCTCGGAGCTGAGCTCCCCGTGCCGTCGCCTGCGCTCTCCGGTGCTGCGCCGCCCCACCCGACGCTTGGGACGAGCTCGTGGACGCATGTATGTGGTCCCTCCCCACCGAATCGGCCCATAACCACTCCGGCGAAATTCCCCTCTTCCGCCGCCAGCGATGTGCGCCGCCACGATTCGTCGTCCCCATTCATCATCCGACGAATCCGAGCCGTTGGCTCGTCTTTTCTCATTCCACTCTCCGCTCCGGTGCCCTCCCTCTCGCCGGACTCGCATTGTGCCGTCCCAGAGCGCCTCCGCTGTCGCGCGCCGTTAGATGCTAGCGCCCTCTTTCCCATCCTCCTGCCGTCTGATGTGGCGCCACGTGAGCGCCAGCCACCGCTCCTTCCTCCGTGCACCTCGCCTCCGTGAGGCGGGCCCTGCTCGGGACCCCGCGCGGTGGACCGTGGTCCACCGATCCGTCGCGCCCGAGTGGGCTACGCCATGGTCCGGCCCCCACGGCTTCTTCCCTCGCGGCCGCATCGCCCGCCTGGGCTGCGCCTCGCCAGCCGGGCCACCTTCCCCGTGCGTCGGCCTGCTTCGCTCTGCCACGCTCGCGCCAGTCCTCTGGGCCGTGCCTCGCTACCGGTCCAGCTGCCCCCGCGCGCGCCTCGTTCAGCCGTGGGCTGACTTCGCTCATGCACTGGCCCGCGTTGCTCGGCCGCGCCCGTTCTTGCATTGGGCCGCACCTAATCATCCAAAACAAAGTCCAATTCATGTCCCTCCTCCTTTTCTTTTTCAAGGGATTTATTAATTCCTTTTCCTTTAGACAAAAATCAATTAACCTTAGGAAATTCATATCTCTTCATCCGCTCGTCCGATTGATCCCATTCAACTTCCAAAATTCCTCAAAAATCGAGATCTATCTAATGGCACAATTAGTGGTCATTAATAGGGTTTCCTTTTGATCGTTGTGTTTAGTCGTCTCGTTTCGCGTGTAGCTTTGAAGCTAGAAGACTCATAGTGCACGGATTTCGAGGAGGAAGCTCAAGATCTCGAGCAAGGCAAGTCACCTTTGATCAATTGAGCCCATAATTTGAAATTAAGTATTTTCATTCAGCAAGTTATGCATTCCTTAGGTTACACATGACACTTGGCCGCGGTTTGCGATACAGCCGGCAGGCCCTACCCACTTGTTGTATTTGACTTCCTTGATTATTGAATGACCTAAACACCCCTTGTCGCCAGTTAGGTTAAGTCTCGGTATTCGTATCCCGCGTACGAATATCGAGGCTCCCTTCAAATTTAAAATGATCAACTGGGTAAAACTTGGGTTTGCAAAATCCTTGGAAAACCCGACACTTGGGTTGGTGCCTTGAAAATAAAATGAGTTTCCAAAACTCGCGGTGCGGGAGACGTACTGGAGGTACGGTTTTCCCGTTCTCGCCTTAAGGACTGATTCCTTGGGAATTACATGCGAGCATATAAAGTGCGACCACATGGTTGAATGGAACACCCCTGGCTGAGTAACTAGCTAGGCCAGGGAAATCTTAATGCCAAGGGACAAGTGGATTCGCCGGGGTGGTGTCGGGGAGGACCCCTGGGCTTCCTGGCATAGAATGGTCTGGGACCTAACCTGTTGTTGGTTCGTGGGACCCCTCTCGTTGGCATAAGGTGACCCTGAGTCGGCTTTCGAAATGCCTTGTCATGAAAACCTCAAGGTCGCCAGACGTGGCTGCGTGGCACGGGCTAGGTGACCCAGGTTAGTAATATCGTGTGGGTAAAATGTACCCCTCTGCAGAGGTTAACAAACTGTTCGAACAATCATGCCCACGGTCATGAGCGGATGTGAGGTGATTCCTTAGCGTAGCTTTGTTTGACTACTGCTTGTGAACTGCTGTTGGTGTAAGGAAACCCCTTTTAGTGCTTAACTTGTGGTTGTCGGGAACAACCGGACTCGGGAAGTCTGCATAACGATTGGCAGGGAGCCACTCGTGCAGACAAAATCAATCTATACATTTCACTACTCCAGCCGGATGAGATGCACCTTCTCGTCCATGTCGTTGAGAAGCACTCACTTAGTTGCTTCCAAAGGTTTAAACAAAAATCGAACGCAAAAATAACTAGCTCTCCCTTCAAGCTTGCATTAAACACTTAATTTCCCTTGGCTTGCTGAGTACTCCCGTACTCACCCTTGCTCTATACAAATAACCCCCCAGTCCTCGAAGAAGAAGAGGTGGACCCTGCTGATGAGGAGTTCTTCTAGGAGCAAGCGGACTTCGAGCTACAGTAGAGTTTCGGCTTAGTTTCCAAGTCATGCTTATGGCTTTGGGCTAGTCTCCGCTTTCGCCTTTTTGTAATGCAGTTGCGAACTCGGGGTCTGTCCGCAGTTCCAACCTTGGTTGTAACTCTGCCTTAATAAAGAGACCTCTGTCGCTGTGATATTTATTCTTCCTGTTGTACCAGCACTGTTTCCTGGGACTGGTACAGGTTTACAGGTTAATTTGGATCGCATTACTCTAGCTTTCGTTCGGGGCTAGTTTGGGGCGTGACATCACTCCTCATGTCTCAACGAAGATGCTGACATTGAACATAGTTACCCCCAATTGTCTTGCATATCCCTGTCATTGTTAGTAGAAAATAAGAAACATACACAAAAATATGCACGCTCTTATCAACTACTAGGTAGTTTAGGTTCAAATTTCACACACATTCAAACCTTTAACCAAGTTCTTACAAGTTCGTACCAATGCAAGCGGAATGGTGACATACATGGACTCAACCAAGCACCCTAATGGAGTTGGATGTATCTATGCCTTAGCAAACACTTGTTGTACGATTGCAATCAAATCTGTAGAGCTCTGGGAAGGCTTAAATGTGTAGCAAAGGAATAACAAATGATCAAATCAGAGAATGCAAAGTTGAATAATTGTTCAAAATCAGTACCATGCTAGTCCTAGGCTAGAACGTACTAGAGACGCGAGCCTAGACACAAACGATACCAAAAGATAGCACTAGGAACAACTCAAGCACAACTCTGATATATAAAAGCAAACTCAAAGATAACAGCTGATCGTCTCTTTTCTTTCTCTTTCTTTCTTTCTTTTTTTTCCTTTCTTTCTTTTTTTTGGTGTGGCTTTTTTTCCTTTCTTTCTCTATTTTTTGATTTTTTTTAGCAAAAACCAACCTAAGGACCTCAATATAAGATTACAAGGACTCAATTATAAATAAAAAAATTACAGGGACTCAAATGCAAAAGTGCAAACCTAAAAGAAATTATACAAAAATGGAATGCTCTCATCCCATAGATTTCATTTTTGCAAACAGATTTTGAATTCGACACCGAAATAAAATTTTACCAAAGTATTTGATACAACTCGAAACGGATATGAGAGGGAGGGAGTCGGACTCAAAGGGGAGAAACGACCGAACTAGATAAGTTCAGATCGACCTTCACGTAGGGTGTGACTCACAAAAGAAAACCAATCTATAGATTGTAGCACTCCATCCAAAGAAAAATCGACCTACTAACTTCTCCTTCCTCCTCTCGACACAAGCACGACTAAAACAGAGCACGGCTAAGTCTCGGCAAACCCTAGATGCAACTCAACAAGTCAAAAACCGATCGACAGAAATTGCCCGAAACCCTAGCGGCGACACGATTCCGTTTTCGAAGATCCCGATGATAACGAAGACACGGCCGTGGCAGCGACAGTGGTACTAAATGTGACCAGAACTCGAAACTCTAAACGGACTAGACGCTAAAACCAGCAACACGACATGACGATGCAACGCAAAACTCAACAATGCAAAAACTAAAAAGAACAATGCAATGGCACAAATATGGCTAGGTGAAGGATGCAATTTTTTTATGACTATTTTCTGGTTATAGGTAGATAAAAACTAATCGAGCAACGAAAGCTCTTATACCACTTGATAAACTCTGAACTTCACTCGATACACTTAGGGATCTACTTGTCCTGATCTTTTGGTGAGTTGATGATAACTACGATTTGAAAGAAACGTAGACGACCCGACTACAACCGTACAAGACGTTGTTATGTTGCGCCTTAGCGATCGATACACCTCTCCGTGGGTTGTTGATCTTGCCGGTGCAAATCAACCTTATTCCTACAAGTAAATCGAAGAAACAAGTAAGAACAAGATAAAAGCAATCTGAATTACAAATAGAAATTAAAGATCACGATAAGGTGAGGTTCTAAAGACAAGTAATTAGGTGGTCTAGCCGACACATGTAACTATAAGAAAAAGTAGCGATGACTAAAACTTTAATCTGACAAAACCCGAAAAACCCTAAACGGGTACCTAACTATTTAAGGAGATGGGAGGACGACCAAGGGGTCCCTAGGGTCGTGCTCCACCAGATTGGGGCGCACCCCACATGGGCCCAACTTGGACCAGGGTGCCGGATGAAGTTACAAGCCCATAGGCCCATTACAGGTGACGCAACATCTTATTTTTGTTATTGCAGATGACTGAGACAGAATTTGAAGATGAGACTAGATCCATTGGAAAGAGTGCTCCGAAAGCTTTCCATCAAGTACTCATGGGCCCAAAACGGATCTCGTATGTATATTTTGCGGCTGTTTGAAGTCAGCGTTGTAGCAAGTGACCGAATTGGATTCCATAACTTCTGCGGCTCAAACTCGATGCCTTTCAATTGTCCTATGATGTGAGCAATGGTTGTATCAATGGTAGTCATAATCACATCAGTAGCAAACCATCGTAGTGTGCTCAGGGTTGTAGCTAACGAGGAAGCAAAAAGACTATATATGGTACCCTCGTTAAATAAAGAGTACATACGTAGCAAGCGAGAAGGTGGTTGGGGTAAGATTCGGTAAAAAATAAAAGTACATTGTTCTTTCGATTTGGGAGAAGCAATACTATAGGATCCCTTGGGACAAAATTTGACTCCTTCGATTTATCGGAGCATGAGTAAATATAAGTGTATCTTTAATTGTATGAAGTAGTTCTATTGATATATTTTTAATAGAAAATATCTTCAATTAACATATCCTAAAATCCGTAAAGATATCTATAGTATACAAGAAAAAAAGTTATACAGACTTTAGAAAATCGAAAAATAAGATATGCTAAATATTCAAAAAAAAAAAGAACCAACTTCATTGTTGCAACACAATATTTTCTCATATATTCAAAAATGCAATGCTCCATGTAATTTTACTTCAAAATTTATATGCTGCAAGGGTAATTAAAAAATTCATAATCAATGTTCAAAGCAATCCCAAACATATTAAAATAGTGTCAAAACTATTTTAATAAAAGTTAGACGCACAAACATATTTGTAATAAAATTTCGTACATATTAAATAAGATGCCCGCGTACGTACGCGGGCTGCCTTCCTAGATCATAATTAATGATCAAATTTGAAACATCGATCAATGGTTAATAATGACAGTGAACAGGACAATGAAAGTATATGTTAAAATCTTTACGTGTCTACTGTAGGCCCATGCTGCCTGGATAGGCCCGAACTTCGGGCCATCAGCGTGCGTGGGCTTGTTATTATTGTTCAAAATCCAAGCCTATATACTAGGATGAGCTCATGCCTCGTAGTATTTTCACAAGGAATAAGTCCACTTTAGATCTCTCATCCTTCTGTCGAGTTTAAATTGTATCCCTAAACTACAATACCAAAAAACTTAACCCCGATCTTGCAAAACTGGGATAAATTAGGTCTCATGGCCGTATGTATGGCTGGTTTCAGTAATGTGGCATCCTAATCAAAAAATACAAAATAAAAAAACATGTGGGCCCATGTGTCATCAAAAGATTTCATCCTTACTTCCTTCTCTGCCCCTTTCCCTCCGCTCTTGCTATTTGTCCTGACGATGACAGGGACTCAGGGGCAGTGGTAGCAGGCTCACTGGCCCATCAGCGCAAAGGCACGACTGTTGCCAGTGGTGGGCGGGCAGCAAAGAGCTTCCAGTTCCAACCACGATGCTGTCTTCCTCCCTCATTGTGCTGCCGACCCGAACCCCTCTGGCTCTTCAGTGGCAGCGAAGGAAGACAAGACAACTCGATGGCGGTGAGGATGATGCAGAGGCAGATGCATCACCGGTGCGCAGTGTGCCGGCTCACTTGGGACTCCTCAGTTCTCACTCCCTTCGTGGCCACGACATGGGGAGAGGGGAGAGGAGGCGGCAATGGCGAAGCAGCAGCAGCAGCTTGGCGCCATGGTCGGGTAGAGCTCGATGGGCCACCGACCGCTATCAGGGTTGGAGCTTGGGCCTTCCTATCAAGCGCCGACAACTTCGATGGGACATTGAGACCCCGCTTTCCTCACACTCTCGGTGCTCTGCTCCCCTCGCCCGCGACCTAAAGCAGCTGTGGTGTTCCTCCTTCGCCACAGCGGACCACCATAGCCATCTTGTCGCCGACCTCCCATTGCTGCTACCGTCTCTCGAGCATGGTCTTGTCAGTAGCTTCCCCTCTCCCTGCCAGCGAGCTCCTGGGAAGAGAGGGTATAGATGGAGAGATGGGGGAAGAGAAGGGATAGGTGGAAGTCCGTTTACATGTGGGCCCCACATATTATTTAATTTATTTTGACTAAGATGTCACGTCAGTGAAAACAACCATCCATAAACCTAACTTGGATGGTTTTGCTATGATGGGGGATGAAGATTTTTAGTATTGTTGTTTAGGTGAGGGATGCCAGTGGACTTATTCCTATTCAATATAAAAGCTTAATGAAGGCTGTCGCTACCGGAGAAACCATCTTTACCACCAGTTAGAAACCCACTTTATTACCGGTTGTAGCAACCGAGACTAGAAAATCAAAACTAAAGATCTCGATCTTTAGTATCGGTATTAAAGATGTATATTAAGTCAAAAAAATATGTGGGATGTGAGATTCAAACTCAACATCTCTCACCTCAGTCCTCACGCGTGTAACCATCTCACCTACTACACACATCTAATTTAGATAGAGATGCTTTCTTTTTGAACTAACCCTGGAGGCATCTTTAGTACCGTACTAAAAATATATTTAGTCCACCAACCGATACTAAAAATGTTTTCAGGAACTTGGAATTTTACATTGGTACTAAAGCATCGTATCGATTTTTAATCTAATCGAGATATTTGTGATTTTGGGTAACACGACGAAAGATTAGTTCTCTAGTAGTATGTTGGGGTCCTTTTCTCCACATCACGTTCGCTCGAGTAGAACATTTCGCTGCCACCGCTAGGGCTGGCTGCTCCTCCAATGCCGCCGCTGCCAGCGAACTCGAGGTATGTGGTTTGAGTGGCCATAGTAGAATGCTAGCATATGGTGTGGCCGTGTGATCCCTCTTCTTTGCTGGTTACGATGTGAGATCGCTTTGGGCTCTTGGTCTGGTTGTTGCACACCAACAGTTTGTTGTTATGCTTCAATGGACCAAGAGGAGGAACTTTCGCTGTTTCTTGTAAAATGATGTTTCCCTCCTCACAGCAATGTATCTTTGCCAGGTTAGTAATAGTGTGGGTCCCAGCATCGGGTAGTAGTAACATTTGATACACTCCACAATGTTTAATGCCTACCGTGCTAAATAAGGTAGACCCGCCACAAACAAAAAATCATTCATACTAAGCATAAAAAATATACAAATAATATATTTTACTTGTTGCCAGTAGTAAGTATACTACCTGGTAGCTATTACTAGGTACCACAATGTATAACGGCTGGGTAAGAAAGCATAGCGCTTACTACCTGCTTTTCCATTAAATCGTGGATGCCCATCATTTTGCATAATTTCAGTTTCCAACTAACAGTGTAAGTTCAGAAGTGATCAGCGATATTGGCTAATTAGATATTTCTCTGTCCCTGACAGTGGAAGTGTACAGCAGCAACTAAACAAAGAATTACTACAGGTAAGGTAATATTTGACAGATCTTTGCTTTGCTTTGTTCCGAGTCTAATTTTGTATAACTGGTATGTTATTGTACAGCCCTCCGGGGTGTGTCCACTTTATGTTTTTAATGTAATGGTGTCATCACCGTTGAATATCACTGGGAATATCACTGGGAATTTTTTATGTCTTCTAGTCAGATTGCAGTGGTGCACATGGATGGCTTGCATGGTTCTGGCCATTAGAGGTTGTTCTTGGTCTCAGCCTCAGCCATTCAGTCATCAATTTGCTTTAGGAGGTCTTAATGCTCTAGCTTTACTCGTCTGCATCTTTTGTCTTTTTTGTTTGAATTCTGGTATAACTCTCAACTCCTACCAACTTCATCTCTTGGAAATTTGACCTGTGCGCACATTTCCAAATTTTTTTTAGCCAACAAAATTTTAGTTGAGTTAAAATGGTCTCTTACCATAAGCAGTACATAGTGATGATGGTTGGCAATGCAATCAAGATCATTAGTGCATTGCATTTAAATTACAAACTTGAAGTCATTCCAAAATTCATGGCTTATTGAAACATATGACTTGCTTCAGCTCCCAGAACTTAAAACATGCTAAGATTATTCGATGTTTACAGTAGCAGTAGTAGCCGAAGCAAATACAGATCAAATGCTTCGAACAATCACTTGATGGGCTGACTTGGTGAGCATCCTGCTCCACCATAGTAGAACTGCAAGCCATCATCCGAGGTGGAAGGACGCCCAACCTCATAGCACTTTGGCTCAGTGACAACTGTGTTGATTGTTTTGAGAGCAGGAGTTGCAAAGTTTCCCGACGCATCGATCACCTTCACATCGGCGAAGAAAGCAGCTTTTGTTTCTCCTTCATCAGCTGGCTGGCCACTGCCCATGGGAGGAAAAGGTTCCCCTGGAGCAGTTTCTACTACACCCATCCAACTGATCAGTACCCCACTATTTCTCCTCCAACTCTCAGCACCAGCCAATCTCCCATGAAACTATTCATTCCAGAGCAAAAAAAAAAATCAGATACCAGTGTCCCAGCTAAATAATGCAAGCTTATTGGCAGAGTCAAGGATTATTTACCTTAATAATCTTAACTCTAAAGATGTACTGTTTTCCATTGACCGTGGAAACCGGCCTGAATATTATTCCAGGGATTGCCTTTTTGCTCATCTGAACAAACCCCGCACAACGAAGATTGGCACATGACTTATCGTTATCAACCTGTTGCTTGAAAAGCAGGTAGCAGTTATTTCTCATGAAAATATGTTTCCTCCTTTGATTAATACAAATTGAGATGGCCATTTTGGAGCACTTTCTTACCCACGCGATCTCGAAATGAACATGATTGTCTCCGTACAGATGTGGATCAACCTGCGATTGAAACACCAAAGGTTTTTACATTAGTATTTGACCGCAAAGTATGTTAAAATGTTCAACATTTCATATGTATTATTGAGGGTTAGTACAAGTTGATTGTTTCAATAAATGTACCATTTTCTGATATGAGAAGAAGTCTTCTTCTGATGCAAATAGATTTTACTGTCAAAATGAGATTCTTTGAGATTATTAAGAACTTACAGACCATCCTACAGCTACACGACTTCCTCCATTTTGTAGAATAACAATTGCCCCACTAAACCGTGGTGGTCGTCCTGTACCAAGATCTGGTTCCCATACTGAAATAGATGATTGTAATCCGTAAAAAGTAGATGGTACTGTTACAACTGCAGCTATCTAGAACAAAACAGAGAAGGGGAGTCAATATTAAATGTACAATTAATAAAAACAATTCTAAGCATAGAATAGAAAACATGGGAGATGTTGGAATATGATCCGAATTATAACGTGAGTCTTGTAGGGTATATTTATTAGCAGATTTGTTTCCGTATTAGACTGCAGTCAGTCCGTCCTATAAATACATCTTGTAAGCCGCACGGGAAGAGTTGACGACTCATTGTATTCCCTGCATTCTATAAACTCCCTCCATATAGTGAAGATTGCTGGTCGACGCCCATGGTTTTTTTCCCGCAAGGGTTTTCCACGTAAAAATATGTGTCTCGTGTTCGATCTTGATTTGCATTATTTGCTAACAAGTGGTATCAGAGCCAGACATGAGATTGAGATTGAAAAAAAAAGTTAGGGTTTTATTCCTGTTTGTCGTCACGCCGCCGCCGCGTGATTCATCCGCTGTCCGCGATTTCCTCGGTCCCGGAATCATCTTTTCGTGTCGCTACCATCGAGGCCGAGTCGGCGTTGCTCTGTGGTTTGTCTCGGATTCGGCGTTCGTGCTGATCTGCTGTTTCGAGGTGAGAAGACGCTGCCCCATCTGCTGATATGCTGTTTCGAGAGAAGAAAATTTGTTTGCTAGCACATGGAAATCAAGTTTGTTTGCTGATCGTGAGTTGGAAACAATTCTTTGGTGAGAAATATTGCTACGTGAACACGGAGATTATACCAGAAGATTTATTTGTGGCTGTTATTGCTGTTCGTACACAGATTGTCTACTAGACTGCAGGTTCTTGCTAGGGTTACACCTAAATTTCTGCGGATTATTATTGTTCTGGTTATTGTTATTATTTCTTCACCATGTCTTCAGTGAAATATGATATTCCTCAACTGGATCGTGACACAAGGTTTGCACTATGGCAAGTCAAGATGCGGGCTATTCTTACACAGGCTGATGTTGATGATGCTCTTGATAAATTCGGTAACAAGGATTCCAAATCTTGGACCGATGATGAGAAGAAAAAAGATCGTAAGGCCTTGTCTCAAATTCAGCTTCATCTTTCAAATAATATTTTGCAAGATTGTCTGCAGGAGAAAATTGCAGCTGCTTTGTGGCTTAAATTAGAGTCAATTTGCATGTCTAAAGATTTGACAAGCAAGATGCATATGAAGATGAAGTTGTATTCGCACAAGTTGCAAGAGAGTGGTTCTGTGCTTAACCATTTAACGGTCTTTAAGGAGATCGTTTCTGATCTACAAGCTATGGAGGTAGCATATGATGATGAGGATTTGGGTCTGATCCTTTTGTGTTCTTTGCCCAGTTCTTTTTCAAACTTCAGAGATACTTTATTATATAGCCATGATACACTAACTCTTGATGAGGTTTGTGAGGCGTTGCATGCTAAAGAAAAAATGAAGTTGATGGTGTCTTCTAAAGATTCTGCTTCAAAAGGAGAAGCTTTGTCTGTTCGTAGGAGGACGAAAAATAAATCAAACAATGGCAATAGAGGCAAAAGTTCTAATCGTTACAAAGGCCGATCGAAGTCTCGTGGCAGAGAAGATAAATTCTGCAGGTATTGCAAGAAGAATAATCATTTCATTGAGGATTGTTTAAAATTAAAGAATAAAGAGAAGAGAAATGACACATATAGAGAGAAAGGCAAACCCAATGATGAAGGTAATGTTTCTGTTGCTGCTTCTGAGGCAGAATATTTCGATGGTGATTCTTTAGTTGCTTTTGCTGGATGTGCTAACAGTAATGATGAATGGATTCTTGATTCCGTTGCTTCATTTCATATATGCTCTAATAGAGATTGGTTTGTCACCTATGATTCTCTCCAAGGTGGAGGTTCTGTTAGATTGGGTGATGACAGTCCACTTGATATTGTTGGTATGGGATCTATTCAGATTAAGATGCATGATGGCATTGTCAGAACCTTGGCTGACGTGAGGCATATTCCAAGCATGAGCAAGAATCTGATTTCTCTAAGTACTCTTGATGGTAAAGGGTACAAGTACTCCGGTGGAGATGGAATTCTAAAGGTGTCAAAAGGTTCTCTTATTGTGATGAAAGGTGAGTTGAAATCTCCAAATTTGTACCATCTTCGTGGTACTACAATTACAGGTGATGCTGCTGTAATTTCTAATTCATCATCTAATTCTGACGCTACTGATCTTTGGCATAAGCGTCTTGGACATATGAGTGAGCAAGGCTTGCATGAATTGTGCAAGAGAGGAATTCTTGATGAACATAGCATCAGTAAGTTGAAGTTTTGTGAGCATTGTGTGTTTGGCAAACACAAGAGGGTGTCGTAATACCTCTACTCATAAAAGTAAAGGTATTCTTGATTATGTGCATTCTGATTTATGGGGACCATCTCGCAAGCGTTCTTTTGGTAGTTCTCGTTATATGTTGACAATCATTGATGATTATTCTCGTAAGGTATGGCCTTATTTCTTGAAGTATAAATCAGATGCATTTTCAGCTTTTAAAGAGTGGAAGATTATGATTGAAAAACAAACTGAGAAGAAGGTTAAAAAGCTTCGCACTGATAATGGGATGGAATTCTGTTCTAATGAATTTAATGCATATTGCAAGTCTGAAGGCATTGTTAGGCACTACACTATTCCTTATACGCCTCAACAGAATGGTGTAGCTGAGCGTATGAACAGAACTATCATCTCCAGGGCCCGTTACATGTTGTCTAATGCTGGCTTGAATAGGCGTTTTTGGGCTGAAGCTGCTTTCACTGCTTGCTATCTTATTAATCGTTCACCCTCTATTCCTCTTGATAAGAAAACTCCAATTGAGGTATGGTCTGGTTCTCCAGCTGATTATTCGCAATTGAGAGTTTTTGGTTGTACTGCTTATGCTCACGTTGATAATGGTAAATTGGAGCCTAGAGCTGTTAAATGTATTTTTATTGGTTATCAATCTGGTGTTAAAGATTATAAATTATGGAATCCCCAGACTCAGAAGGTTATGCTTAGCAGGAATGTTATCTTTAATGAGACTGTTATGTTTGTTGACAATCCTTCTGTTGATGCTCCTATTGAGGGAGAGAAAATAAGTGTGCAGGTGGAGCACTTAATTGATTCACCAGATGTTGATAATGTTGCTATGCAAGATGCACCTATTGCTGAAATTTCTCCAATTGTTGATGATTCTTCTGCTATTGAGCATTCTTCTCCAGTTGTGCAGTCTCCACGACATTCTATTGCTGTTGATAGGCCTAAAAGGCAGCCTAAACCTGTTAAAAGGTTGATTGAAGAATGCAATATTGCTTATGCCATGAGTGTTGCAGAAGAGATTGAAGGTAATTCAGAACCTTCTAATTATTTTGAGGCTATTACTTCTCCTGATTGCAATAATTGGATGACTGCTATGCAAGATGAGATGGAGTCACTTGAAAAGAATGGTACTTGGGATTTAGTGAAATTGCCCAAGAATGAAAAGCCTGTCCGTTGCAAGTGGATTTATAAAAGAAAGGAGGGTCTTTCTCTTAGTGAGCCAGCAAGGTATAAAGCGAGGTTGGTTGCTAAAGGCTATAGCCAGATTCCAGGTATTGATTTTAATGATGTTTTTTCCCCAGTTGTTAAGCATAGTTCGATTCGTACTTTGCTTAGTATTGTTGCCATGCATGATTATGAACTTGAGCAACTAGATGTTAAAACTGCATTCTTACATGGGGAGTTGGAAGAAGACATTTATATGAACCAACCTGAAGGTTTTATTATTCCTGGAAAAGAAAACCTTGTTTGGAAGTTAAAGAAATCGCTTTATGGTTTAAAGCAATCTCCTAGGCAATGGTACAAGAGGTTTGACTCATTTATGCTCTCTCGTGGTTTTAAGCGGTCTGATTATGATAGTTGTGTTTACTTGAAGATTGTTAATGGCTCAGCTATTTATTTGCTTCTTTACGTTGATGATATGTTGATTGCTGCTAAAGATAAATCAGAAGTAGCTAAATTGAAGGCACAATTGAGTAAAGAATTTGAGATGAAGGACTTGGGTGCAGCTAAGAAAATTCTTGGTATGAAAATTACTAGAGATAGAAAATCTGGTAAATTATACCTCAGTCAGCGAGGTTATATTGAAAAGGTTCTTCGTCGTTTTAATATGAATAAAGCAAAACCAGTGAGTACTCCATTAGCTGCACATTTCAGATTATCATCAGATTTAAGTCCAGAGTCAGATAAAGATATTGAGTACATGTCTAGAGTTCCATATTCCAGTGCAGTTGATTCTCTTATGTATGCTATGGTCTGTTCTCGTCCTGATTTAGCTCATGCATTGAGTGTTGTCAGTAGATTCATGGCTAATCCTGGTAAGGAGCATTGGAGAGCTGTTCAGTGGATTTTCAGATATTTGCAAGGTACTTCTAATGTCTGTTTGCAGTTTGAAAAATCTAGAGATGGACTTGTTGGTTATGTTGATTCTGATTTTGCTGGTGATTTGGATAAGAGGAGATCTCTCACGGGTTATGTTTTCACCATTGGTGGTTGTGCTGTTAGTTGGAAAGCATGTTTGCAATCCACTGTTGCTCTGTCTACTACAGAAGCTGAATACATGGCTATTTCTGAATCTTATAAAGAAGCTATTTGGTTGAGAGGTTTATACTCTGAACTTTGCGGGGTTTCTTCTTGCACTTCTATACACTGTGATAGCCAGAGTGCTATTTATCTGACTAAAGATCAAATGTTTCATGAAAGGACAAAACATATTGATATCAGATATCATTTTATTTGAGGTGTCATTGCTGAAGGTGATGTGAAGGTATGCAAGATTAATACTCGTGATAATCCCGCTGATATGTTGACAAAGCCTGTTCCTGGAGCTAAATTTGAGTTATGCTCACGCTTAGTTGGTATTTCAAATTAAGTCCTAGTGACTTTTGGCGTCGGTGATTATTTATTATTGAAGTGAGTTGATTGATGATACTTTATTTGCTACAAGATGGAATTCGTCTCAAGGTGGAGTTTGTTGGAATATGATCCAAATTATAACGTGAGTCTTGTAGGGACGCCTGGAGGGCCCACGGTTCGGGTATGTTTATTAGCGGATTTGTTTCCGTATTTGACTGCAGTCAGTCCGTCCTATAAATACATCTTGTAAGCCGCACGAGAAGAGTTGACGACTCATTGTATTCCCTGCATTCTGTAAACTCTCTCCATATAGTGAAGATTGCTGGTCGGCGCCCGTGGTTTTTTTCCCGCAAGGGTTTTCCACGTAAAAATCTGTGTCTCGTGTTAGATCTTGATTTGCGTTATTTGCTAACAGGAGACAATGCAATTATAGAACTATAATTCTTACTTGTCTATCATTTCCGTTCTCACTGTATATAATCTTATCAAAGGATCTTGACATTAGAGATGTCAAATTTAGATCCTTCATCACCATAGGTACTGTGAGGAAAGGAAATTGGAGGCATCTGCATTAAGAGTAAAATTCAAGATGTACGTAAAAATTATTGATGTTTCTAGGGAAAACCATGCATGACTGATATGAAATATAAGAAATTAATAACCTACCAACTGATTGGTATGATTCATCAGCAAAGGATGCCTCAAAGATGGTTGCGATTTGAAATTAACACAGGCAAAGGTTTGCCCATCTCCAGTCTGAAATTCGAGCAATACAAAAGCTTTGGATCAGAACAGATACTGTAATCGTGCGTTGTTAAAATGCAACGTATACCTGAACCATCTTGACGATAAAATTGTTGTCAACCTCTTCTTTTGTGGGATCTACACTGAATATGAGCAAATGAAGTAGAAGAAAAGTTTTTATGGTCCATCCTTAGTATCCCATGGCCGGAGACTTTGTCACAGACACGTATGGTAAAACCTATGCGAAAGAAGATATTTATATCAATATGAATAAGCACATAAATCTAAATCTTAACCACCATAATTATTGCTTTCATAAATATAAATCTAATCCAGCATATTTATTGTTGGCATCATAATAGCAAATGAATCTTCTTCATTCATTATAGCATCTATATCTTCTTTAGTAATTACTATTTCCCTCGTAGATATAAATGCACTAGTTTAATGGGATTCACATTTATGTTAGCAGACTTCAATAAATTGTGCTGAATGAATTCACCAATAAACTATGAACTAAAAAAATGTTTTGTATGCCTTCTGCATTTGAAAAATCAATTGATTGAACCTATCTTTCTTATTTGTGTAAGTATTTAAATATTAAATATATATGTTAGCTAGGATGACGTTGACAAAGATCAACATTTAATTGTTGGAGGCCAAGCCCAAGGATAGAATTTTGCGAGGTACTTATATATCCTAGTAAGGTCCAATATTTAAGTGAAGTTTAATTGATTCATATATCAACAAAAATTTTATAAGAGAAACACATAAAATTTTGGACTGTTCAAAATTTGTGCATCATGCCATTTTGTGAAGCAGCCTTGGATGCAAATTGTCTTATGTTTTTCCAAAAAAAAAAATCAAGACTTCTAATGCAAACCTTAACTAAATATAAAATAATAGGAGTGTTTGAAAATCAAATAATGTTTGTTGTCGATGTGGCCTTTTCAGATGCCTGCTTTTTTGTGGTCATGCAGTGATGTAGGAGAATTTCCTCAATGCAATTTCATCGTTGTCCAATCGGTTGGATTTGTAGTTAAACCTAACATGTATAAGAACTTGTCAAAAGCTACAACTTAATGGCAAATGTGTGTGTCATTCGCTGGGAAGAACTTTGTACCACACTCTTGCACCCGGATTGGAATGAAAATTCAGGCAAGGAAACTCACCCCTCCGGTGATTTGTTCTTCAAAAAAAATGGTTCTCTGGTAAGAAGTAAGGATGGTAGCATTTGTGTACTAGGCTACTAGCTAGTCACCGTGCAACTCAGGTTGTGGGCCAGCTTCGCAGGTTTGGTTTAATACCCTTTTGCTCTTGCCAAACTATAAGTTATTCCCAAGATTGATGGCTTGAAACACATATGAATTTTTTAGATCAGACGGTTTAAACATGCTGACCGAGAATATTATTCGATATGATCATAGTAGTAGCAACCGAAGCAAATACAGATCAAATGCATCGGATAATTATTTGATGAACTAACTTAGCGAGCATCCGGCTACACCAAAGTAGAAATACAAGCCGCTGTCATAAGAAGAAGGATGACCTATTTGATAGCATTTCGGGTTCGTCGTTCTTGTGAAAATTTTGCTAAGATAGGGAGATACATATTTTGATGTCGATGCATCAATTACTTTGACATCTGTGAAGAAAGCAACTGTTCCTTCTCCTTCATCAGGTGAATGGCCACTACCCATGGGAGGACAAGGTTCACCTGTTGCAGCACACTCCCATCCAACCAATCATGTTTGCGGCTCTAGACAAGTCAGTGAAGAGCTCCCCTGGCCAGTACCCCACCAATTCCTCTCCAAATAGCAATACCCATACATCCCATACCTATGAATTTCATGGAGAAAGAAAATTATGGCAATAAACATGACTTTTGCCACAAAAATCAAAATTGTGGCAATCAACTTGACCATTGCAACAACTTAATTACTTGCTATTGCAATTAAACAGCTGCTTTAGATAGGAACCCTTGTAGTGAGTTATGCAATAGGTAGCAATACTATTGGTGGAGTCAGGGATTTACCTTACAGATTGAAACCTTCATTAAGTATTGTTTTCCATCGATCGTGGAAACAGGCTTGAGTACTGCTCCAGGGACTATTCTAGTGCTAAGCTGAACAAAGCCCGCACAACGAAGATTGGTACATGACTTGTTGTTATTGGTCTATTGCATGGAGAACATGTAACGATTATTTGTCATAAAAACGTGATCCATTCGAATACTATTGAGATGGTGATTTTGGCAATTGTTCATACCCATGCAATCTCAAAATGAGCATGACTGTCACCATACATATCTGGATCAACCTAGGATGTTTGGCATTAGTACTTGACAACAAAGTATGTCAAGATGTTCGGCATCATTTATATATTATTGAGAGTTAATACAAGTTGAAAGTTTCAATAAATGTATTGCCTTTCTTATATGAGCGAAAAGGTTTCTTCTAATGTAAACAACTTTAATTGTCCAAATCAGATTCTTCAAGATAATAAGAACTTACATACCATCCTGCACCGATTCGACTCCCTCCATTTTGTATTACAACAACAGCACCACTATATCTTGGTGGTCTTCCTGTACCAAGATATGGTTCCCATACTGAAATAGATGACTGTGAACAATAAAAAGTAGATGGTTCTGTTTCAACCGCTGCCATCTAGAACAAGAGAACGAAAAGGGGAATTGATATTAAATGCACAATACACATATTTGTAAGCATGGGGAAGAAAGCATGAATCATATGATGGGAGGTTAAAAAAAGTTATCAAACTATCAATTATTCTTACATGTTCATATCCATTGTCGTTTCCATTATCATTGTGTCCTATGTTTTCATTGAAATGTCTGGTACTCATGGATGCATTGTAGCATGTTACGATTGGTACTGTCCCAGAGAGACACTCAATTTTGCTCATATCAGCACTGGAGATATAAAATTTAGATGCTTTATCATGATGAGGAAAGGAACCTGACTGTATCTGCATCAAGAATTAAATTCAAATTGTACATAACAACTGTGTATGTTCTTAATGGTATAAACCATGTATAATATCATGAGATCTAAGTAAACAACAACTTACCAACAACTGGGTGGTATGATTCTTCAGCGAAAGATGCTTCCAAGATGGCTTTGATTTGAAATTAACACAGGCAAAGGTTTGCCCATCTGCACTCTGAAATTCGAGGATTGTACCAGTTTTGCATTAGAACAAACTAAATAATATGAGTAGAGTGGTTTGTTAGAATTCAACATATATATATACCTGAAATGTCTTGATGACTGAATAGTTGACAACATCCTCCTTTGTTGACTCTGCACAGAATGTTAGTGTTAGCAAATAATGTAAGATCGAATCTCAAATACCAAGCCAACCAGAGGGGGGGTGAATGGTTGTAACAAAAACCAAAAACTTTAAGCGGAAATTAAAGTTACCCTCTTTTCGATGTAGATCGCCGCCATCGCCGTTGCTGTCAAAACACCGCCGCCGATCTGACCGCCCGAGTGCCCCGGTCTGACCGGTGTGGTGTCGCCGGTTGGACCGCCGCTTCTCGCCGGTTAGACCGCCCGTAGTACTTCGGTCTGACCGTCGAGATCCAGAACAACGCTGGTAGAAAAACACTTGAAGATGTAGATCAAATCTCACGACTTTATTGCATCAACTAGTGTTTACAAAGTGCAACCACAGCACTCCTCTCCACAATTTCGACTAAAATAAAAAACCCTAACTCAAAGCTCTAAAAGCTTGATCTAAAACTCCATATAACTCACACTGAGAGATAACACCCCGCCCCTCTATTTATACCCTCATCACGGCTGCCCCTAGCCACGAATCCTACTCATACAAGAAGTCTTAATCCCATAGGAAACCTCCTATACTAGCAACAAACTCAACACTATCCAAATTTGGACTCCTACTAAATTTGACTCCGCTTTTCATACGCATACAACACCACGTGTACGTCATATGAAAACCTTTACCTCCACATGCATTGTTCTCTAGCCTGAGCATCCCGCGTGATATCCTCGACCGTCTGGACCTCAACTTCTCCCAAGCCTAGTCTCGATCCATCACCGGCTATACTCCCATGGCCTCAGGCAACACCTGCACGTGAACAACAAAGAAACTCTATATCCGAGTACAAGTTATCCCCAACTTGACTCACATTAGCATAACACCAATATCTACACGTATAGAAACCAACTCAAAGTCAAATCCACGAAGGAAACATCCAAATCCGAATCCGACAAGAAGTCGGCTCACTTTGTCGGTCAGACCGCGTGACGGCCGGTCTAACCGCTCGCACACCTCCGGTCTGACCGGCCGCCTTAGCCCGGTCTGACCGGTACACAACCGTCAGCACAAACACTATTCACCGTCTGAAAACATATCTCCATATTTTCACAAACATTTACCTTTGACAATTGTTCATCACCAAGATCATCACATGATCCAACAAATAAATTAGTAGAAATAGCTTTGTAGTTGGTCCTCTGTATCCCATTGCTAGAGACTTTGTCATAGAACATGGATGCTAAATTATATGTGAAAGAAGCAATTTATATTAATATAAATAACTCGAAATTTAATGCACCATATTTATTCCTCGCATCACATAATAGCAAATGAAGCTTCTTCCTCCATTTAGGCATTTATATCCTCTTGAATAGATATTTGAATTGCAGGTATAAATGCTTTTGCTTTAGAGGTTGTATATTTATGTTGTTAGGTGCTAATAAATTTACCCACTTGTCTCACCAATAAAATGTAAACTAAAATAAGTTTTATATGCCTTCTGTATTTTTTAAAAAACAATTGACCGAACCTATCTTCCTTCTTTGTGAAAGTAGGATGTTATTCGAATGAATTATTGCATATACATTGTGACGAAGTTGGTGAGCATCTATAACTTTTGGTGCTACCATCCCCTATCTCTGTCCAATGATGGATTTTTCCGAGATATTGCTATTAATCCTAGTTATTAGGACCAGACGAGACTTGCGGTCTGATTAGAAAAAAACCAGGACTGCAACCCTCACTGATTTGGTACGATTAAAAGATTGCCCACGCAATAAACCCGATAATAACTAGATGAAACACCAATTTTAGTTAGAACCAGGGAGTTTTTATGACTAAACCGCTAAAAACCGACCGATGTGTGCACGTGCGAGTCGGAGGGAGCACCAACCAGGACACATGCATGAACATGGGAGATGGGGGGAGCGGTAACGCTAGAAAAGGCCATAAAATAGGTACAGCGTGGATTTGAACCCACAACGATAACGTTGGTGATTTTGCTATAGAACCTAGTATATTTAAACTAGATTGAGCGGGTGGTCTAACCGGTGGAGCCAAATAAAACGTGAACCAAGGCCTTGACCGATTCAATGTTCGATCTGATTCTAATAACTATGCTATTAATAAGGTACAAAATCTAAATGAAATTAGATTCACTCGTTAAATATTTGAACCATTTAAAATATTTGCATCATGACGGTTTGCGTAGTACCTTTGAATGAATATCTAAATTATACAAGTTTTTGGAAATAAAATTAATGTTTTGTTGGCGGCTTGGCTTTTTGACACGTCTGCTTTTACAGTAAATGGCGTAGGGTAGAGATTTCTCAAACTAATTTCGTCATTCTCTAAAGAACAAAGAATCATCATTCTCGGCTGCATTTTATAACCGTAACGTATATAAACACCTCTCAAAGGCTATAGTTGACATATAGTGAGCTTCAGCTTTTGCAATTCCAGTCCTTACATAAGAGAGGGTCACTGAAGTACTGGACACCGTGGGACACCCCAACAAACGAATAAGTCCACTTTGACACCCTCAAATATATGTCAAGTCTGATTCGTATTCCTAAATCGTAATACAAAATATCTTGACCCTCCAACTATTAAAACCAGTACAAAATGACTCCTTCATTGGTTTTCATTGAAGGGACTAATTGACCTGGTCTAGCCAACTGAGCCAGTAATGTCGGTCTCACATGTCAGCATTCCCTACTCTTTCTTCTCTCTTACTTTTCTCTTCATTTCTCCCGTCTCGTTTCAAACACATGGGCACACAGTGACGGTGCCTATGAGCTTGAGCAGGGGCACGGCAGTTGGCTGCTTCAGTGGGCTAGGAGTTGGGCGTTGGCGTGGCCTTGAGGCGGTACGGCCGACAAGGAGTAGGAGAGCATGCCACCGCCAACTCCGCCATGCCTCCCTGATGCCGTATCTCCCACGTCTCCGCCTTCTACAAGCTCCCCCGGCGCCTGGCATCTAGCTTCGGTTGTCGGCCTCCCTAGGTCTGGGCGGTGACAGGATTTGGGGCTTGGACCTCCTCAGAGTCGAAGAGGATAGAGGAGAGTCACTAACATGTGGCCTCAACATGCGGGCTCAGCCGGTTGGATCAGGTCAATGAGCCACGTTAGCAAAAACAATCATCAAAACCTTCGAGGAAGTTATTATGCACCGGTCGGTTTTAATAGTTAGGGGTCAATAAATTTGGTATTACGGTTGAGGGATAAAAATCAGATTTGACATATATCTGAGGAGTCAAAGTGCACTTACTCCTCAACCAAATAACATTGGACCCCTAGGAGCCAGCCCAACCAAAAAGCCCAGGCGAGTGTGAGAGATGTGAGTGGGCCCGCATGGGCCTCATGATCGCCGGTATCCCCCACACCACAGCCGATCCAGTTTCTTGTAGCGAAGGGGAAACAACGTTTCCTCGGAGGGAAAAGTACACCAAAAGTCCCCCAACTTGACAGGCAGATACAAAATCGTCCTCCAACCGCAATACCAGGTACCGGACGTCCCTTAACTGTCAGAACCGGGTATTTTTCATCCCAAGGCAGGATTGGAGCCGGATTTGTCCGACGTGGCACGTTGACCGCGGTCTTCGGCGCTGAGTCAGCACGAGCACGTTGTCCTCTCAGTGTTCTCTCTTCGCAATGCTCAGTCTTCTCTCTCCCGAACCCTAGATCGACTAAGGCGACGCGGGTGGCGACGGAGGGGCCGGCGGGGGCGACGGAGGGGGGCGACGGAGGGGGCTGGCTTGGAGCTCAGAGTCGCCGCGGACAACATCGAGCTTGGCGGCGTACCACCTCGGCCGAACTCAAGTGGGAGTCGGCGCTCCGTGGGGCGGCCGGCGGGGGTATCGTCGGCAAGGAAACCCACGCAATCGGAAGTCTGATCCGAACCCGATTGGCAGGTATTCCCTTTCTTCTCTGTGGTTGCATGGTATCAGTGGGATGCGGGGAGAATAATATTTAACTTTGTTAGATTGCTTTTGGATATGAGAATTGGTACAAGTTGGGATTTATTTAGTTAGTGATGTACCTGATTAGGGATATTTTATTCTCACTGTTTTGGGGAAAAGTAGGGATTTGGACTTGATATGCCAGATTGAATGACCCTAAGTCATTCTTTTATGTTGTTCTGCATGAAGGGGATGGACGTGTTGGACACTCTTGTAGTTAGGTTTCATATGAAGGGGGTATTCCTTTTAGATGGGACCGAGAAAAAATATTGTGGTGGATCTGAGGCCCTATCCTATATTGGTAGAGACAAGGTATCTTTGCCCGAGTTATTTGGACACCTACGTGATCATTGTAGTGTGCTGTCTGGGACCTTGTTGCACTGGTTGTTTCCTGGTAGAGATTTGCAAACAGGTCTTCGCGCTCTTTCGAATGACAAGGCTTGCAAGCTCATGTGTGATTGTACTGGAGAATTGGAAGTTGCTGATGTCTATGTGGAAGAACCAGAAATTGTTGATTTATGTGATGGGTCAGCTGATGACAGTGATTACGAGGCAGACAGGGAACTAGAAGTGGACAGTGAAGAGGAGTGTGCAAACATGGATGTTGAAGTTGCTGGTGAGGCTGCTGGTAGTGGGTGCAAGGGTAAAGCAGTTGAAGTTGATGTTGGTGGTAGTGGATCTAAGGGCAGAATAGATAACAAAGTTGCTGAGGCTGGTTGTAGTGGATCTAAGGGCAAAGCTGTTGAAGATAAGATGATTGTGCTTTACCATGATGAAAAAGCACCCATTGCAAGCCAGCCACCCTCTGAAAGTGAAGATGACAGTGATTACATTCCTGGGGATGATGCCCAGTCAGATGATGAGGAGGAGGCTATAGAGATAGAGAAACACTATAAGGAGGTTAAGAGAAAGGTCAAGGCAGGGCAGCTAGATGATCTTGATGATTTTTTCTTGCAAACTCAGAGGGNCGTCTCCGGCCGCCGCTCTCCACCGCTTGCGCCGTCCCCGAGCCGCGCCGACGCCGCCGTCGCGCTCGCCGACCGCCTCCGCCCCTCGGCCGTGTCTCCGCACCGCCATTCCGCCGCCGGACGCCGCCCTCGCCGTCGTCATCTTCCTCTCCGGCCGAGCCCGGTGAGAAATTTTCCCCCTTCTCCCCTTCCTCTCTTTTTCCCCGGCCGTGCCGTCCCCTTCCCGCGCGAGCGCCGCCCTTGTTTCGCCCCGCGCGCCGTCGCACGGCGCCGGCGCCCTTGCGCCGCCGGCCGCTGCGCTGGCCGGCCGCCCGTCGGCCTCCGCCGTGCGCCATGGCCGCCCTCGGCTTAGCCGAGCTCCATCCGCCCGCCGCCCGCGCGCTCCTGGCCGTCGGATCGGTCGCTCGGCCGATCGGGACCGCCCGCGCCATCTCCCCCTCCGTCCCGCGTGGCCGCCCACGTGGCTGCCCCGTGGCTGCCGCGTCGGTGCCACGTGTGCGCCACGTGGTGCACCCCGCCGCCACGGTCCCGTGGACCGAGTCCACGGTGGACCGGCCGCCGCTGCCGCTGACGCCAGCCCTGGGATTAATTGCGCAATAAACCAATTAAGGATTTTTCTGTTTTAGCAAAAACACAGATAACTTCAAAAATTCATAACTAATTCATCCGAGCTCCGTTTAAGTCCATTCAAATTTCATTAAATTCATAAAAATGCAGAGAATCCATTAAAAATACTTTTGTGCTTTATTTTAGTAGACTTATAGCGTGTATTGTTGCTTGCTTTGTTTGTCGCGTAGATTCCGAAACCTCCGACGCGCCCGTTTATTTCGAGATCGTCGCAGAGGTAGCCTCAGCTCAGGAGCAAGGCAAGTCATGCTTCACATTGATCATATTGTACCTATATTTACAAATGTCTTATTTTTCCGTAAACACTGCATTATTTCGCAATGTCATTTCATGTGGGATTATACCTATGGTGCTCAGCCAATTATATTGATTATCTTGTATCTTTGATAGCTTGGGTAATTAATTCATTGTTCGCTGATTTTAGGAGTGCTTAGCCATGCTTAGCTAACCTAGCTCACTAAAGGGGATCACCTTGAATAATTAATTAATGTAGTCCCTATGGTGACACTTTGGTTTAGGAGCCACCATGGTAATAATATTTAACTAAAATATGCTAATGGTGGGCTGTGGGTGCATGGTTTTGATGGAAGCACCCATGGCAATTAAGGACCGGTTCGCGGGAAACCCTGGAAGAAATACCGTGCGTACCACA
This sequence comes from Oryza officinalis, assembly GCA_008326285.1. Taxonomy (NCBI): domain Eukaryota; kingdom Viridiplantae; phylum Streptophyta; class Magnoliopsida; order Poales; family Poaceae; genus Oryza; species Oryza officinalis. The sequence goes on along the minus strand of BDMV01000011.1, from coordinate 14,386,799 downwards.
AGCCAGCGTGGGCAACGGCTGGACTTGTAGTGTAGCTGTCTCTGGCTGACGTACCAGAAGAGGGTGGGCGTGATGGAGTTGGGTCGGCGGGGGACATACCCGTTGATCGGCTGCCGGATTCACCGTGGCACGAGAGGGGGCTGCCTACCTTGGATATAAAGGTGGGGGCGAAACCTGTGGTGTGGTACGGCTGGTTAGAGGGGGTTATGCGAAGGGTCCTGTCACAGTCTCTATTCGGGTACTTTCCAGTATCGCGACGCATGGTTGACATGATGTTGAGGCTGTGTCTTGTGGGTACAGATGTACACCTCTGATCAGAGTAGAACTATTCGAATAGCCGTGCCCGCGGTTATGGGCGATCAACCAGATTCACCGTGATTAGTCTCACTTTCTTAATAACTGGAATTATTGGAACTGGTTTAGTTCAGGTGGATGGTTTGGGCCTGTCGCAACGTGGATATAGCGTTGGACAGTGATGGTTTAATATTGTTCAATTAATTCAACGTTTTACTACTGCTTTCAACTACTGTTTTTAAATGCTTACTTTATGCAAATAAACCCCTGCCTTCCTTTGGAATATCTTGCATCATGCCTCCTTTTCCGGCATGACTTGTTGAGTACCGTGGGTAGTACTCAGCCTTGCTTAATTTTTCCCCACACCAGAAGAGGAGTATGCGTCTGATGGAGGCTTCTCAGAGGAGTAGGTTTCGTCCGCCGTCGAGGATGCCTGTGGATTGGTGCCAGCCCGCTGCAAGAGTCCCGTTCTAGTTTAGTTGGTCTTTTCGTTTTTCCGCTGCATTTCTGTAAGACTTTTATTCTGTTTGTAAGACGTGGATCTGTATGTCAACATTGTCGTCTGTGTACCCTGGCTGGTCCTGGACAGGGGTTTTAATACACATTCAGTTTCGGAAATTCTGGTAGTGAATTTCCGGGCGTGACAAGTTGGTATCAGAGCCGACCTTGACCGTAGGACAAGCCAACTGGAAACCCTAAGAGCCCTCTGAAACTCTTTCATATGCATATGCCTTTCCGCATTTGGAGTTGTTTCAAAGATTGGTTTCCCCGGTTTTAAAAAAAAAAAATTTTGGGGTCGTTTGTTAAAAATTTTACGTCGGTGTAGAGTATTGAAAAATTTTGGGGTAAATCGGCTTCGGTTTATCGGAACTTTATTCGACAGTTGGTTGGGAAATTATTGGGGGAAAGCTGCATTAGGTCTGGAATAGGATTTATGGGTTGCAAAATTTATTTATGTCACTAATATTATTGTTGTTCCAAATACCGCTATTATTATGTTTATTTTCTCATGCTATTTTATTGCTTAGAGTCGATAGTGTCTTTATTGGTATTCATGCAAAAATAGTTTATGCATAAAAATTCCAGCTTTATTGTGTCTTTTATTCTAGTCTTTTGCTGTTTATTTTAATTTGGATTTGAGCATGCATTGATTCCCACCCCTTTGTCTTCTATAGATGGCAGGCCATCCCCCGACGCACCACGGTCAGAACATGGAAGGTTTCGTGGCAGAGTTGGCCCGCATGGCCCTAGCAGTTGGATATCAAGAAGCCCCAGAGTACACCACACTGCTGCCTCTCACGGGAGAGTTGCCACACCGAGTCCGCTTGGAGGTACATGGTTTCGTGGGCACCAATCTCCCCAACATGGTGGTCACAGCTTCGGGAGGAACTGATGAGCACGCCTGTCAAGAGGCGGCCTACCTGATGATGGCCAGGATGCGAGAGCTGCATGACCATGCTCTCCACAGCTCGGCATACCGCTACCACCCACGCCGCGGCAGTTCTTCCAACAGCAGCACCTACCAGTCAGCCGCGGAGGAGAACGACACCACCTTCGGTCACATGAGTACGGTGATGAAGGGCTTGGATAGGATGCACGCCGACCTCCACAGGGCTGCGAAGGCCCTGAATGACCAGAAGCTGAGACAGGTCGTGGACCTACAGGATGAGGTAGCACGCCTCAAGAGGGAGAACGCCATCTTGAGGGGATTGCCAGCACCCGGTGGATCGCGGATCCGCACGACCGCCAGGAAGACTACCACCGCTCCTGTCCGCATCCAGCTGGCGCCCAGGCACCCACCGCCCGCAGCAGCTCCAGCTCCATCCTCGTCACCTTTCCTTACCTTCGTTCCAGCCTCGGCCTACCAGGGAGGCAGTGGCAGTGGAGGTTGGTTGTCTGCTACTCCCAGTGGCAGCAACGGCAGTGGCAGCAGTTCCGAGCCTACCAGCGGAGACACCTACATGTTGGACTCCAGGAGCCGCTCAGAGGATGAGGGCGACGACCAGGAGAGCGACTTCGACTCCACCGACCGTAGGAGCCGCTCGGAGTTTTAGAGCCGTCACCCTTAGTTTTTACCGTTTTGCTTAGTTTGTTTTTCTGCTAGTTTCTGTGTGTTAGGTGTGTTTGTTTGTGGGGTAGTCGGTGGTTCATGTCATGTGTTGGTATGGCTGCCCATTAAGGATGTTGCTTGATCTTTTCAGTGTTTTTAATTCAGATCAGAACAATTGCAGTTAATTTTAATGAAATAAAGTTTAGTTCTTAAGCAGTTCTTTTTCTTCTCTTCTATTGTGGTTCGGCCTACTCCAGATGGTGAACACCAGAACCAGCGGCTCCACCAGCGGCAACGAGGAGCCCACAGGAAGGGCTCATGCCAATGGTTCCACCGGCAATGCACCACCACCACCACCACCGGAAAACCCGACGATCGCGCAAGTGTTGGCAGCTCAAACCCAAATGATGACTGCCATGATGCAGCAGATGCAGCAGCAGCACCAGCAGATGCAGCAACAGATGATGCATCACATGCAACAACAGCAACAGCAACACCACCAGCAGAATGCTCCTCCACCACCCCAGTCGAAGCTGCCAGAGTTTCTTCGCGTGCGACCGCCCACCTTCTCAAGCACCACCAACCCCATGGAGGCGAATGACTGGCTCCATGCCATTGAAAAGAAACTCAACCTTCTTCAATGCAATGACCAAGAGAAGGTCGCCTTCGCCACCCACCAGTTGCAGGGTCCCGCCTCAGCATGGTGGGATAATTATTTGGTTACCCGTCCGCCCGGAATGGAAGTCACCTGGGCGGAATTCTGCCGCAGTTTCAGGAAGGCCCAAATTCCTGACGGCATCGTGGCCCAGAAGAAGAGGGAATTCAGGTCACTCCATCAAGGTAACCGGACAGTGACGGAGTACCTCCACGAGTTCAACCATCTTGCGCGTTACGCCCCAGAGGACGTGCGCACCGATGCCGAGCGACAAGACAAGTTTCTGTCAGGCCTGGATGACGAGCTAACTAACCAGCTGATCTCGGGGGATTACGCTGACTTTGAGAAGTTGGTTGACAAGGCCATTCATCAGGAAGACCAGCGCAACAGGATGGACCGCAAGAGGAAAGCGGCCCACTTCAAGGCACACCAGGGCAACAGTCAGAGGCCCCGCTTCGTGCCCGGACAGCAGGGTGGACCCTCCACCATGATTGTCCGCCAGCACCGGCCATACAACTCCGGGAACTTCCACTCCAGCAGCAGCAGTGGCCCTAACAATAGTGGTGGACAGCACCATCGCAATACAGCTCCACGCCCTCCAATGGCACCTGCACAGCCGACTCAGCCGGCTCAACCCAGGAGAGACCCTGGAGGAAAACCGTTGACGTGTTTCAACTGCGGCGAGCCTGGACATTTCGTCGACAAGTGCCCGAAGCCCAAGCGCGCCAGGCCCCAGTTCGTGCAGGCACGAGTCAATCATGCCTCGGCCGAGGAAGCCCAGGCAGCACCAGACGTCGTACTGGGTACGTTTCCCGTCAACTCAACTCCTGCTACAGTATTGTTTGATTCTGGTGCAACACACTCCTTTATTTCCAAGCATTTTGTTGGGGCACATGGGTTATCAGTAGTGGAACTTAAAGTGCCTATGCGGGTTCATATCCCTGGTAACAACATGAACACCGCTCACTACTGCCCCTCAGTGACCATAGAGATCCAAAGGTCACAATTTCTAGCCAACCTTATCCTTCTTGAATCAAAAGGCCTAGATGTCATTCTTGGGATGGATTGGCTGACGAGACATAGGGGAGTGATCGATTGCGCAAGACGCACCGTCACTCTAACCAATGACAAGGGAGAAAAGATTACTTTCCGATCTCCGGCACCACATAAGCCCGCAACAAGTTTGAATCAGGTTGCTACCGAGGAGCAGACCAGAGAAGTGGTGAAAATCCCTAAGAAGTTGGAGGATATCCCAATTGTAAAAGAGTATCCTGAAGTCTTTCCGGACGATCTGACGACGATGCCACCTAAAAGAGAGATCGAATTTCGGATCGACTTAGTACCGGGAACCGCTCCGATACACAAGAGACCTTACAGAATGGGAGCCAACGAGTTGGCAGAAGTCAAGAAGCAAGTTGACGAGCAGCTACAGAAGGGATACATTCGCCCGAGCACGTCACCTTGGGGTGCTCCGGTAATTTTTGTGGAGAAGAAGGACAAGACCAAGAGGATGTGCGTCGATTACCGCGCACTTAATGATGTCACTATCAAGAACAAATACCCGTTGCCCAGGATCGATGATTTGTTCGATCAACTAAAAGGAGCAACAGTGTTCTCTAAGATAGACCTGCGATCAGGCTACCATCAGTTGAGGATCCGAGAAGAGGACATACCGAAGACTGCCTTTGTCACTCGGTATGGACTGTTCGAGTGCACAGTTATGTCCTTTGGACTCACTAACGCACCAGCGTTCTTCATGAACCTGATGAACAAGGTGTTTATGGAATTCTTGGACAAGTTTGTTGTGGTCTTTATCGATGACATACTCATCTACTCCAAGTCTAAGGAGGAACACGAGCAGCATCTTCGCTTAGCGCTCGAGAAATTGAAGGAGCATCAGTTGTATGCCAAGTTCAGCAAGTGCGACTTTTGGCTAAAAGAAGTGCAATTCTTGGGTCACATTATAACAGCTCAAGGAGTGGCAGTGGATCCGTCAAATGTGGAGTCAGTTACCAAGTGGAAGCCTCCACGCACGGTTTCACAAATCAGGAGTTTTCTAGGACTCGCGGGTTATTACCGTCGGTTCATTGAGAACTTCTCCAAAATCGCCAAGCCAATGACACAGTTGTTGAAAAAGGAGGAGAAATTCAAGTGGTCAGATGAATGCAACAGAAGTTTTGAGGAACTTAAGAAGAAGTTGGTAACGGCACCAGTCTTAATTCTGCCAGACCAGACGAAAGACTTTCAGGTTTATTGCGACGCGTCTCGCCAAGGGCTGGGATGTGTTCTGATGCAAGAAGGCAAAGTGGTCGCGTATGCTTCACGCCAGCTGCGTCCACATGAAAATAATTATCCCACTCACGACTTGGAATTAGCCGCAGTGGTACATGCCCTAAAGATCTGGAGGCATTATCTTATTGGGAACCGTTGTGAAGTGTATACGGATCACAAGAGTTTGAAGTATATCTTCACCCAACCGGACTTAAATCTTCGTCAGCGAAGATGGCTGGAATTGATTAAAGACTATGATATGGGAATCCACTACCATCCCGGAAAAGCGAATGTCGTGGCAGATGCTTTAAGCCGGAAGAGCTATTGTAATTCCACCAGTATGGAAGAGATGAGCAGCCAGTTGCAACAAGACTTTGAACGGCTGAACCTCGGTATTGTGGAACATGGGTTTGTGTCCGCTTTAGAAGCACGACCAACGCTCGTGGAGCAAGTCCGAGCAGCTCAAGCTAAAGATCCGGAGATAGCAGAGCTTAAGAAGAACATGAGGGTTGGAAAGGCTCGAGATTTCTCCGAAGATGAGCATGGCACGATATGGATGGGAGAAAGACTGTGCATCCCGGAAAACAAAGAGTTAAAGGAGTTAATACTCACGGAAGCCCATCAAACCCAGTATTCAATCCACCCTGGGAGTACCAAGATGTACCAGGATCTTAAAGAAAAATTTTGGTGGGTTAGCATGAGAAGAGAAATAGCTGAATTCGTCGCACTCTGTGACATATGTCAGCGAGTCAAGGCAGAACATCAAAGACCTGCAGGACTGTTACAGCCTCTCCAAATTCCGGAATGGAAATGGGAAGAAATTGGAATGGATTTCATCACCGGTTTGCCAAGAACGTCGTCTGGACATGATTCTATTTGGGTCATCGTGGATCGACTCACTAAAGTGGCTCATTTCATTCCTGTGCACACTACATACTCTGGAAAGAAGCTAGCGGAACTCTACCTCGCAAGAATCATGTGTTTGCACGGAGTGCCTAAGAAGATCGTATCGGATCGAGGAAGTCAGTTCACCTCAAAGTTCTGGCAGAAGTTACAAGAAGAATTGGGAACCCGTTTGAATTTTAGCACGGCTTACCATCCGCAAACCGATGGTCAGACTGAGCGAGTAAATCAGATACTGGAGGATATGCTGAGAGCCTGTGCGCTCGATTTTGGAGGAGCATGGGACAAGAGTTTGCCATATGCCGAGTTCTCCTACAACAACAGCTACCAAGCCAGTTTGCAGATGGCACCATTTGAGGCGTTGTATGGCAGGAAGTGCCGCACCCCGCTCTTTTGGGATCAGACTGGAGAGCGACAACTGTTTGGAACTGAAGTCTTGAGCGACGCAGAAGAAAAGGTCAGAACCGTCAGGGAAAGGTTGAGAATTGCGCAGTCTCGACAGAAAAGCTATGCCGACAATCGTCGAAGGGAGTTGGTTTTCGAAGCAGGGGACTATGTGTACCTTCGCGTCACACCTCTTCGGGGAGTACACCGTTTCCAAACTAAAGGCAAATTGGCACCACGCTTTGTGGGACCATACAGGATCCGCGAACGTCGAGGAGAAGTTGCCTACCAGCTTGAGCTTCCACCCAACCTGGCTGGTATTCATGACGTGTTTCATGTCTCGCAATTGAAGAAATGTTTGAGAGTACCAGAAGAGCAGGCCAGCCCGGATCAGATCGAGATTCAAGAGGACCTGACTTATGTGGAGAAGCCGATCCGTATTCTCGAAACCAGCGAGAGGAGAACCAGAAACAAAGTTACCAGGTTCTGCAGAGTTCAGTGGAGCCATCACTCTGAGGAAGAAGCCACATGGGAAAGAGAAGATGAATTGAAGGCCGCCCACCCGCACCTCTTCGCCAGCACTTCCGAATCTCGGGGTCGAGATTCCGTTTAAGGGGGGTAGGTTTGTCACACCCTGAAGTTTTCCTAAATCGTAAAAATCGAGTTTAATAATTTATCGGAGAAATTGTTTAATTAATCTGGAGAAAAATCCAATTAATTAATGCATTAAAGAAGTGGAAATGGCAAGGTGGAATTTTTCTTGAGTTCCCCATGTCAAAATACATTAACAGGATTTTTAGTGGAATTTTCAGAGCCCTGGAAATAATTTTAAACCAATTAAAATCAAATTCGGAAATTGTTTAATCCCAGGAAAATCCTTTTTCCTTCCTTTTTCTTTTTCTTTTCTTTTTCCTCTTCTTCTTCCTTTCGGGCCGTCGGCCCAGTCCGGCCGCGCGCCGCGCGCCCTCTCCCCCTCCCGCTGGGCCGGCCCAGCCGGCCTCCTTTCCTTGCGCGCGCCCCTCCTCTCTCGCGGGCCGGCCGCAGGCCGAGGCCCGCTAGCGCCGCAGCCCAGCCGCGCAGCCCGTTCGGCCTCCCCGGCCCGGACCACCGACAGGTGGGCCCCACCTGTCGGGGTCGTCTCCCTCCTCCGGCCGGCGGATCCGGAGGGGAGCAACCGCCGGCGCCGCCGCTCCCGCCCACTTCCCCGCGCCCCGCGCGCTCCGCACGCGCGTGCGCTCCCGCCGCGCCCATCCGCGCCCCCCTCCGCCCGCAACCGCCGCACGAGAGGGCGGGATTTTTTTCCCCGGCCGTCTCTCTCTCTCTCTCCTCTCTCTCCCACTCCGCCGCCGATTCCGCGCCCCTCGGCCACGATCTCTTCTCCCCGTGCCCATAAAAACCACCCCCGCTATCCCCTCTCTCTTTTCCCCATTTCCGCCGCCGTTCCCGAGCTCCCTAGCGCCGCCGCACCGTTGAACCCGTACGCCGCCGCCTCCGCCGTCTCCGGCCGCCGCTCTCCACCGCTTGCGCCGTCCCCGAGCCGCGCCGACGCCGCCGTCGCGCTCGCCGACCGCCTCCGCCCCTCGGCCGTGTCGCCGCACCGCCATTCCGCCGCCGGACGCCGCCCTCGCCGTCGTCATCTTCCTCTCCGGCCGAGCCCGGTGAGAAATCTTCCCCCTTCTCCCCTTCCTCTCTTTTTCCCCGGCCGTGCCGTCCCCTTCCCGCGCGAGCGCCGCCCTTGTTTCGCCCCACGCGCCGTCGCACGGCGCCGGCGCCCTTGCGCCGCCGGCCGCTGTGCTGGCCGGCCGCCCGTCGGCCTCCGCCGTGCGCCATGGCCGCCCTCGGCTTAGCCGAGCTCCATCCGCCCACCGCCCGCGCGCTCCTGGCCGTCGGATCGGTCGCTCGGCCGATCGGGACCGCCCGCGCCATCTCCCCCTCCGTCCCGCGTGGCCGCCCACGTGGCTGCCCCGTGGCTGCCGCGTCGGCGCCACGTGTGCGCCACGTGGTGCACCCCGCCGCCACGGTCCCGTGGACCGAGTCCACGGTGGACCGGCCGCCGCTGCCGCTGACGCCAGCCCTGGGATTAATTGCGCAATAAACCAATTAAGGATTTTTCTTTTTTAGCAAAAACACAGATAACTTCAAAAATTCATAACTAATTCATCCGAGCTCCGTTTA